>JXTC01000300.1:74815-146984 GCA_002914845.1 Trema orientale | reverse complement strand
GCTGAACTTTTCCATATTCCTTTGGGTGGCTACAAATTCTCTATTACAAATACTTGGCCTATGATAGCAGATTTTGAACCCCAACAAGCCCTACTTCGAGTTTGCTCCCATGATAGTTTCCAACCTAAGCCCTGTGTCACTGATCTCACCTTGGAGGCTAGGATTCTGTTTCAATTTGTTGCCCACAATATGATCCCTAGAGCTGGTCATAGGGATGCTCCTACTTTTTGCAATATCTGTTTTATTGATTCCATTCTCGTTGGGAGAAAGATTGATTTGCCATTCTTCATTCTTCATGAAATGATCTATGCTATAGAAAATAGGAGATCCTCTCTTCCTTATGGGTTCCTTCTCACTCGCATCTTCCAACATTTCAATATCCCGACTTTTGATGAGGCTGAACGTGAACCATGGACCATAGATGTTAAAATGAACAACAAAACTTTCAGTCTTATGGGATTCTCTTTTGTCAACAATGAATGGGTGGCCAAAGGTAGACAGCCACATAGACAAGGACCAAGCGCTCAACAAGAAGCTGGAGGCAGTGGTGCTCGAGTTGCTGAAGGTGCTCCTGAGGAGACACAAGCTGAGGAGGTTCTGTTCCACCAGAAGGCATTCCTCCTCCACCTTTTGACTTTGCTGAAGCTTTCAACAACCTCTCCGAATGCCTTAACACTGTCCAGCTTGACATTCAGCACTTACATGATACTGAATTAGAGCACTACCAGATTCTATCAGCTGATGTCAACTCCCTTCGCCAAATGTCCGAAAGCAAGTTTCAGATCATTCAAGATCAGCAGGACGAAATGATGCGGATGATGCAATCATTCTTTGGGCGTTTTCCTCCTCCTTAGCTTTTCTTTTACTTTTTTCAGTGTGGCTTTCTCATGTTGGTTTGTATGAACTAATTACCAGTTTGAACTCTCTTTTCATGTTACCTCTTGTACTCTTTTTGATGATATCAAAAGGGGGAGAGTATTGGTATTCATGAAACTCTTTGACATTATTGAGTATTTCATTGTATTTTACTTTTTTTAATCATATCATTGAGTGTTTATACAAATGGTATATGCTATTCTTAAAAATATGCATAATTCACAAGCTTGAGGGGGAGTTGTCACTCTTCCAAATTTAGCATATTTTGAGGGGGAGCTTTCAAAGTTGGTAAGGACGTTTTATCATTTAACTATTATTTTTCTCTTACCTTCCTCTAAATCAAATGTTTGTTATCATCAAAAAGGGGGAGATTGTTGAGTCATGCCTTGCAGCAAAAATCATCTCTCATATTTTGAAGTTAACAAATATGTGATTAAGAACTGATAATCTGCTTGAGTGTGTAGCAAATGAAATTGAAAGGATCACAAGACATTCAAGAAAGATTATGGAATAGAGCTTGAAGACAAAATTCAAGATTACAAGACCTAGACTAAGCAAGGGTATATATATTTAGTTCTTGTACTTGAATACTTGTTTACACATAATATGATCTTAATGGCTCAAATTTTTTATAAAATTGAAAGTTTTCTAAGCAAAACTGTTAAAATCTATTTGTCCCAATTAAAATAAGAAACTTATTTTAGACAAGCTTTTAAATTGATTTATGAATTTCTATAGTTCCTATATTACATAATAAATCAATTTATAAAGTCACATTTTGGAAATAATTGAAAAAGACTTGAAATAAAATTGAAAGATTGCTCTCGGATAGATTCGGTCTACCGAAAACCTGTTTTCGGTCTACCGATTCCCCTGTCTATTTTCAGCAAATTTTCAAATTCGACCGTTAGAACCGCACTACCAACGGCTAGTTTTTTCGGTCGACCGAAAACACATTTTCGGTCTACCGAAAGTGACAGAATATCTGTCTAACGGCTATAAACGGCTAGTTTTCATTCAAGTCTATATATAGAGGCTTTTCTAACACTTGAAATTACTTTTGAACATTCCTACATTGCTTATATCATACCTTCAAAGTGTTCAAATCAATTTTTGTGAACCAAACTTTCAAATCCATTTTTTCACAAAAATCCATTGAGCCAAACTAGATCATATCTTGTGTGTTCATCTATTCTCACTAGGCCTACCTTGTATTATCTAAATTATTGTGAGAGACTCTAGTTGAGAGTATCAACAAAAATCCAAAATTACATTTGTGAGGTGAGGTTGACACCGGATTCATAAATAACCCGGTTTAGGTGAGATTAGCACCGGAATCTAAACAATCCGTGTTAGGTGTGATAGAGCCGGATTCAAGACTATTGTAAAGGCGTGAGTGTACCTAAGGAGAAAGCACTTGCTGTGTAAAAGGGGTGGTCAAGCCCATTCTCTTGATCAAATAGTGAATAGCTCAAAGCGGGTTGCCAAGAGCCGGAGATATAGACAAACCTTTGTGTTTGTTGAACCTCGTAAAAATAGTGTTTGCATTTCTCTATCCTTATCACCGTTTCATTTATATGCAATTAATCTATTTTTACTTAATTGTCTCATTTACTTGCATTATTTACGAAGAATTTTTAAAATAGTGTACAAAAGTTTTTAAAACCCAATTCACCCCCCCTCTTAGGTTAGTTAGCCTTGGACTTACAATAATATGAATTAATCTAGTTTTAATAGAGGATATTATTATTTTTTCGTTCCTAAAATTGGTCAAAAAATCTGTCCAGTGTATTAATTTTTAGAAATTCTTAATCTCAAGGTATTTTTTTGCAGAATTCAAATTTCAAGGTTTAAATTGTAAAATACCCAAACTTCAGGATTTTTTTTGGAGTTATCCCTATTTATTACACTCATTTGGTGGCTGTTTGTGATGACACACAAGTGTAAAAGTGGTTTAAAACTTTGTTTAAACCAAAAAGGAATTCAAGTGTGCTTATGTAATTCTAAGTAATTCTCTCTGAGGTGTATATATAGGAATTGACTTATAAAATATTATTGCAGGTTCAAAACCATGATTTTAATCATGTGGGAATGTCCTAAAAATAGGGGATGTGATGTCCAAATATTTTTAAAATAAAATGGCACCATTTAGAGGTAAATGGACTAGTTTTACAAAATTATGTGTCATTTTGGATTATTTTTGTGCTAATGAACTAGCATTCATATTTTAATACTTTTTAAACAGTTTTTCAATGTTAGTTATTAACTACTAAGTACCGTAAGTGATTTGTATGCTTCTGAGTTATTTTACGATCAAGTTTCCTAATTTGGTGAAAGTTGTGATTTCGGTCTTGTTCAAGTATCTCAATATATTTTTTTAGTAAAATGTGCATCTTGAGTAATAGTAATTTATGACTGGTAATTAGCACAGTAATCTCTAGAGGATATTGACCCTTTCTACTATCAATTTCTATTTAGGATACAAGGTAAGTAAAGACTTACAATTGTGTCATAAGAATTACATGGAAGATGTCATTATGTGAAATTTACTCATTCTTGAAAGTTATGAAATGGCATATGCATAGCACGTCTTGCATGTAAATTGAGAATTTCATTACAGAGCATTTATAAGTGAGCACCATTATACCAATTTTATAAGATATGTTTTAATGGCAGTTGCTAGTCTGTCGGAGCTGGGTAGGTAAGCCTGTTGATGCAGACTTTCCTGTTGAAGCGGGACTTGCGGATCTTATGATGTGTCTTGTTGAAACGGAACAATATTAGCATAGTGTGGGATGCCCCTTTGATGAAGGAAAAAGTTTTCAAAAACTTCATATGACGGTCGCACCTTATTTTTACTCTTGTGCCAGAGTCTCCGCCCAATGTTATCATGGCTTATCGACTTACGAGACTAGTAATGTATTAAGGGGCCCAACTATGAGTATTTTTTAAAAAGAATATGCATAGACTCAAATGTTTAAGAAAAAAAAAGTGTACAATGGGAACTTGATGAGATTTTAAAGCATACAGAAGCATGCATAGTTTTTACTTACTGAGCTTTAGCTTATTTTAGTCTTGTAATGCAGATGAAGGGCCACACTTTAGTATTGAATAGTTGGTTGCGTAGCCTGCATTTTGTCGCCATGATCATACAGATATGGACGAACTTGACTTGTGGGTGACATTTTTATTTTGAGATATTTTAGTGTGATATAAATACTACTGTTGATGGCAAAATAGAATCGTGAAAACTTCTTTTGATTGTACATTTTGTAAAGATACTTTTAACAAGAAATGCTATATAGTTGCTTTGTTTAAAGGATTTAGAAAGTTCAAATTTGGCCACCTTTTTATAAAACTAAAGATATGGTTTAGAAAAGAATAATACTTCATAGTTTGATTGTATATGACAACATAATTAAACTAGGAGGTGTTACAGAAAAATCATAGATTATAAACTAAAAATCTAAAATTATCAATTGTCGAAATCAAGTCGAAAAGGGATCTTAATTCATCGAAGTTCATTGAAACTAAGTCAAATATACATCGAAATATAGTTGAAATTAAAGAATGTCAAATGTACTCGAATATACATTGAAATTACAGCGAGATTACGTCGAATTAGTATCGAATTTTCGATTAAACTCGAAATATAGTTGAAATAAAATTGAAATTGGCCGAAATGGCATCGAATTTTCGTTTTTGATCGAGACGACGAGCCATTGTTTTCCAAAATTTTGCATAAATCATAGAAATTGACTCTTAATGCTTAAATTATGCTTAGATACATATCGAAACTTAGTTTAAAACCTTTTCAAACAATACCCATAATATTTAAACACATAAATTAAATACCTATTTAATCAACTTTCTGCTTCTTTGTTTTTCGCCTTTTTCAGCTTTTCTCCTTTTTTTTTTCTTTTCTGATATTATAATTTCAGCTCCTCAAATATTATGTTAACTTCAACAATTAGATGATATATTTAAAGGATACAGATGGAAGAATTAGAGGCGCAGTATGGAAGCTAGGTTAAACAGGAGAAGAGAGGCATAGACATCTTAAACTAATTCCTAGGGACAAAAGTGACATTTTAAGTACTCATATGCATATTTTTCAGACTTTTATTGACCAAAGCATACCGCCCAAAATAAGGGTATTAGTATGCATATATTACCTAATTTCTCTAACCAAATTATGTCGGAAGATGTTATGCAATTATACCCCCAAACAGTCGATTACGTACCGTTTCTATAAAAGAACAGTCCTATAAACCAATAATTAGCACGAATTAGCAAATTGATAGAAGATAAAAGAAAAGCCAAAAATTATAATTAATTTAAGAAATAACGAATATGAGAAATTAGTTAACAAGAAGCGAATACTTAAAGTGGGTAAATACCACCCAAATTTAGCGGTCAACCCAACAATTCAACAAACATTCAGCAAAAAATTAAAAAACAACATTCAAACACCTCACAACTAACTAAAACTAAAATTAATAATCCTCTCCTAAAATTATCGATTTATATATAATCTGCTAAATACTGCATGCATGCAACCAGCCACGCCCCTCTCTAACCTTCTCTAGCGCTAAGCTAATCCCCTCCATTCCCATCTCGGGAAAAGAGCTAACGCCGGTCGATCGGTCGGTCGGTCAGTCAGTCATCGATCACCGGCGGAGGAGGCGGCGGCAGCAGGAGACTTAGAGAGGCGGTTGCGGCGGTATTATATTATACATATATAACTGAAAAAGATGAGTCATTCAAGGGTCCTTTGTAATAGCACCGACATTGATCCTCGAACGGAATGGTGTTTGAGAAACAAAGAATTGAATTACGTTGTTGTGTGTTACAAGCAGGACTTGTCTCAAACAGCAGGGCTATGGCGAGCCAATAACGCAGCTTCCAATTTGACGGTGGCGACGTTCCTCTCCCAATTGGTCCTCATCATCACCATTAATCGCCTCCTCATGTGCGCCTTTAGGCCCTTGCGCCTCCCCCGTATTGCCGCCGAGATACTTGTACGTTCATACGTGATTCAGCGATTAATTATATAATTCGCTGAAATTTTTATCTTATGAATGGTCGATGAATTGCTTTACTCATCATTAGTATGCATAAACGTACGTATGATTAGATATACATTAATTATTCGGGGTATCCTATATTTTATATTTATATACTCAATAGAACAAATAGAATTGATCTGTGAAGTTTTACCCTCTGAATTAATAGCGAATTAATGATATAATTGATTATATATGTATATATGAATGCTCTTCATTGAACAGGTACTGCAATATTTACGTGTTTATAAGTACTCTAATTTTGATGGTTTTGATTTTGATCTGATAACTATAATGAGTTGGATAATTATACCTAAAAAATATTTGAATTTAATACTAAATAAACAGATAGAATATCATTTAGAACAGAATTAATGAATAATTATGAAAACATAGAATGCCGTTTATTTATATGGGGTAACATAAACAAATAGACTAGTTGGATATTTTATTTTTCAATCACATTCCATTATTTGATTTCTATTTTTTTTTATTAGCATTGCGTACCTCATTCATTTTTATTCTTCCTAAAACTGCTCTTATAATAAAGAAATATGGACAATTTTTGCTGTAATTATTCGGTTTATTCCCAACTGAACAAATGACGCAAATTTCACCGAGATCCCCAATAACTTCAAAAGGCTACTGCTCATCATGAATTGTATTAAACAGTACTTTATTTTTTGTTAAACACATAAATAGAAGCTTAAAAACAATTAATTATGTACACGCAGGGAGGCTTATTACTGGGTGTAAGTGGACTCGCGGGCACAGAATTAGGTTTCGATCGCCTATTTCCTCACAGAAGCTTATTGACATTAGAAACGATTGCAAATCTGGGCTTACTTTTTTACATGTTCCTAGTGGGGCTAGAGGTTGACATGAAACCAGTCCTAAAGGCCCCAAAGAAGGCCTTAACTATTGCCGTCGCCGGCTTTCTCCTTCCCTTCCCCGTTGGCTACGCCTTGCACTACATGTTCATCGGCGACGACTTAAGCAACGGAGCCGACACTATCAAGTACGGCCCAATCTTCTGGGGCATCGCCCTCTGCACCACCAACTTCCCGGACCTCGCGCAGATCCTCGGAGACCTCAAGCTCCTCCACTCGGAGATCGGCCACACCGCGCTTTCGGCCGCGGTCATAACCGATTTCTTCTCATGGGGCATACTCGTCTTCTCCATTGCCACTGTCAAGGAAGGCGAGGTCTACACGATGATATTCGGCTCCGCCTTCGTGATCTTCTGCCTGCTGGCCCTGCGGCCAGCCCTGTCCTGGGCTATTCGCAGGAAAGCCAACGCAGGCTTCGACAATCACCACATTTGCTTCGTCCTCGCCGGTGTCGTGGCCTGCGGTTACGTAAGCGACGCGTGCGGTTGTCATTCTATTCTTGGGGGTTTCATGTTGGGAGTGATCATGCCAAAGGGGGAGCTGAAGCGGGCATTGATGGAGAGAGTTGAGGACTTCATTTCGGGGCTCCTGATGCCGCTCTACTTCCTTATTACTGGGCTTAGAGCGAACCGTAAGGAAGTCTTAAACGGGCAGTTCGGGATAGCATCCATTATAGGGGTTTGGGTTATTGCTTTCGCGGCAAAAATCGTCAGCACTTTCGTTGCGGCTGTGTTTGTGAACAAGATGAAACCTCGGGATGGTGTGGCTCTTGGATTGCTCATGAACACCAAAGGCATGCTAACTTTGATTGTCGTTAACTCTGCCCGGAATGTAAAGGTACGGAAAAAAGTACTTGAGTCTTGAAAAATTGTGCAAGAAAAATAATTTGATATAAACCACGTCATATAATTAGACGCAAGTAAAAGCACTTAAATTATTAGTTAATTAGCATATTCTGTTGGGAAAAATATAGAAATCATAATAAATCTTATGTCCATTATTATTTAAGATCTGAAGTGCTAATTAAGCCATCGAATTAATGAACCTATATATAAAAAATTCAAGATAAATCTCGATCGGATAGAATAGTAATAATGCAGACAGTTTTATCAATGCAAAAGGTTATAATTACTTACAACACTGTTTATTGACTGAATATAAATAAAATATGCCATTAAAGATAAATTAGTTCTAAAAAAGTTTCATACAAAATTTGGGGTTAAAAATTCGTTACAGGAAAAAAATGTTTTTTTCTTAATTTAATGATAATTTTTATCACTACTAATTCAATCGTCGTGTATAGATTTATCATCAAACACTCATATATGTAGAGAAAATTATGCTACAAAATTCGAATTAACTTAAAACTCTTGTTCATTTTCCAGGTCCTCAACATCCCAACGTTTACAGTTATCGTCCCCGCGCTCTGGTTGATGACCGCCGCCGTAGGCCCCATTCTCGCCTTCACTTACAGATCCACTAAACCCTCTGGCAAGTTCCAGCGAAGGTCCTTAACGAGCTTAGAAACCGGCTCAGAGCTCCGAATCCTGACATGCTTCCACTCCACGCGCGAGGTCACCGGCATCATCAACCTCCTCGACGCCTCCAACCCCACCCGACAATCTCCGATATCCGCCTTCGCGGTCCACCTCATCGAGAATGTCGGCCGCTCCACCGCCATGCTGATTGTCCACGACGCCTGCAAGAACGGCGGCTGTGGAGACGACAGGGACAAGTACGATTCGTCCCAACATGTGGCGGCCGCCGCATTCGATAGCTTCAAGGAAGGGAAAGATGGCGTGTCCATCTATCCGCTCACGGCTGTGTCATCCTACACCACCATGCACGAGGATATCTGCAACCTCGCCGAGGATAAGGACACCAGCCTCATAATTCTCCCATTTCAACTGAAGCCAATTGTGGAAGGAAGAACTGAGCATGCGAATAACCAAAATTTTCGAAACGTCAACAAGAATGTGATCGAATACGCGCGGTGCTCGGTGGCGGTTCTTGTAGACCGGGGCCATAGGCCTCCTACAGCGGTCACCAACTCGAGCAGCCAGGCTGGCCGCCGCTTCATCGTACTCTTTGTCGGCGGGCCAGACGACCGCGAGGCGTTGGTGTACGCCGGGAGAATGTCGGGAAATGAAAGCGTCGAGTTAACGGTTATGCGTGCTGTCGCCGCCGCTAATTACAACGGAGGTGACCGTGATAGGGAAGAGACAGAGAAAATACTGGACAACCAGTGTTTAGAGGAGTTCCGCCTCAAGACAAAGAGCAACCCGCTTGTGAGGTTAACAGAAGCGGTTGTGAGCAATGAGGAGGAGATTTTGAAAGCCATTGGGACCATGGAAGGTGAGAAGTACGATCTCATAATTGTCGGGAGAGGGAAAGGAAGACGATCGCCGCTCACGGCGACGGACGAGCCGTCATGGAGCGAGTATCCGGAGTTCGGTCCCTTAGGAGATACCCTGGTGTGCTCGACTTTCGCTCCTAACGCCTGGATTCTTGTAGTTCGGCAAGGCGGCGGAGATGATACTCCTCCGAATCAGGTGCAAATAGAGGATAGTGGTAAACTGAGGGAAGAATTTGGCCACATGACATGGCAAGCTTCCGAAATTGAAACACCTGACTTAGCGCCTTTTGTCTCCCGTACCATTTAGGGTTTATGATCCTCACGGGTAGGACATATAACGTTTTGTAAATTGTGAATTTTGCATTTGCGTATATATAAAAGCGTGAATATATTTCAATCGTCAGTTTCAAAATGGAAGAAAGCCATGTCGTTATGGTTCTTGGAATTTTGGTTCATATATATTGTCTTTAGAAATTGATAATTTAATCCTAATTCGTAGTTTGTTGATTAATAATGCTCCTTGTACAAATTCATCCAAATTTATCGATACATTTCAACTTGTTGGAGGCTTGGCTAAGGGCATTTCCTTGAAACAAATACTTTCAGTAGGGAAATTTGACGGTACTGGTTTAGTTAGATGCACAAATATATATTTTGACTTAAGTTTGACTTATAACTTTCCTGATACATAGACTTGACAATATGCTTAGAAATACATATTTACAAGGGCTATTATCCATTTTGGCTCTTTTGTATAGCATCTGATTTAAATTTTAAAAAAAAAGTAAGAAAGATAAAATATATTTACAAAATTTTTATTTAATGAAAAATTCAGAATTCAAAAATTACTCCTTTGATTCTGATCAAAACTTTTCAACCACGTAAAAAAAAGTAAAGTAAAAGAAACACGGACAAGAAAGGTGGTCGAATATATATTCGGTTGAAAATTTTAGACTGGATCGAAAAGTTTTTGGCCATTAGTCAAAAATTTTCAACTACCTGTTGAAAATTTTCAACTCAAACATAAGGGTCTGTTTGGTTGGGGGGAATAGAAAGGCAAGGAATAGAGTTGATTCTAAAATGACTCGATTCCAATGTTTGCTTAGGATGTGGGAATAGAAACAAGCTTTCTAATGGAAAAGAATTTGATAGAATTGCGTTCCACCCAACCTTGAGTGGAAACTCATTCCATTCTATTGGCTTTTTTCTTTCCACCCCAATTAAAGTTGTACGAAAAATGTGATATTAATGAAAAACAGAAAATTATTAAGAATACATATTTTATGAAGAAAATAATAATTTTTTTATTTATATTTATAAAAAAATTTAATATTTTTTTGCTTTTTTTTATTAAATATAAGAAATAATTATGAAATAATATTAATAACATAACTAATAAAATAATTTAATTTAGAAAACTAATAATTTAATTGATAAAAATAACTAATAAAATAATAAAATAAATTAAAATAATAGTAAATGTAAAATAATTTAATAAAATAATAATTTAACAAAAAACAATTAATAAAATAGTACAATAAAAAAAATAATTCTAAATGTAAAATAATTTAATAAAATAAGAAATTAACTAAAAATAATTTTAAAAAATAATTTAATAATAAAATAATATAAAATAATGCTAAATGTAAAATAATTAATAAAATAATGATTTAATTAATAAAATAATTAATAAAATAATTTGAGAAAATAATGAAATAAAATAATACTAAATGTGAAATAATTTAAGAAAATAATAAAATAAAATAAAATAATGTTAAATGTAAAATAAAATAATGAAATAATAATTTAATTAATAAAATAATAATTTAATTAATAAAATAATAATTAATTTAATAAAATAATTTAATGCTAAATGTAATTTAAACTACTTAAAGTATTCATTTTAAGCTGAAAGGGTATTTTTGTCATTATACAGCTAATTCCATTCTTTTTCACAGTTAACCAAACATAAGAATGTCCATTCAGCTACTGATCCTATCACTCTAACCAAACAACATAATTACATTACCATTGCTTTTCCATTTCATTCTGATTACTATTAATTACTACTACCATTACCATTCTACTGTTGGGATATTTTTCCTAAAAAGTAGATTTCCAATTATACCCTTTGAGTATAAACAACTTTCTCTTATATGCAATTATGATATTTGCTAGATTAAACTATCTTAGTTGAACAGTTTATTTATCTAAAAAAGATTCCATGACTTTACTTGTGTATAAAGAAACAAACATGATTAAGTGTTAATTATGGGGAGACTTGTTTCTTTATCTAAGTCTAAATGAATTAGTTCACAATCTGTAAATAAAGATGGAATACTTTATTTACTATAGGTTATAGTGTTTGTCTATCTCAACGGGAATGATGTGTCTCAAATCATTGAAGTATATGACTTCTGATAGAAATACTAATACAACATAAACAAGTTATGTGTATTGAACTGGACCAGGCAATATAAAGAATTGGAGTGCCGTAACTCAATTCTTATATTACCACATACTAGCTCTTAGCATGTAGATCTTAATCCTTGATGTTTAACTGGACTTGCTTTCATGGGTTGTAGCCTTTTGATTTTTTAAAAGACTAACCTCTATGAAATTAGAGGTGAACACTGGTATATTGGACGTTATAGCTTATGAATTGATGGGAACACCAAATAGTTAAGGATACTATGCATTAATGCCACTTTAGGTTCTTTCAAGATTCATGGAATAATTAAATCTAAGATCTTAGTATTCACTTTGTGAATTGATTGATAATTTTGTCTAAATAGCCATTGAGAACAAAATTATCGACAACATTATTCCTTGATAAAAAGATGGTAACTTAAAGGTAAATAGGTGTTGGAGGGGTATTACGGTAATTTCATCTATCCAACTGCAGCATTGTATAGGGATTCTATGTGTGGTATAGAATATGCTAAATGGATTGGTTAATCAAGGTTAGTTAATTAAATCTCTAAAAAGGGCATGACATCTAATCTAAGAGTACAGTATTGGACCTTTAGTGGAGTGTCTCATTTACTAATAATATTTATATAAATACCATAATAAGAGTTATTATGTGGTATTTATCATATTATTAGAGCTTAGATTATTTGGATCCATTAGGTCCCTTGTCTAACTCAATAAAGCTCATTAATTGGTTAGTGGTATTTATGAAATTAGTTTCATGAAATTGTGTAAAATAAAGATTCTACACAGAAGTTGGTATTTTTATAAATAAGTTACATGAGTTTGACATAATTATAAAAATACACCCAAAGCCCAAATTGGAGAACAAGTCCAATCCTAGTTGGACTAGGGTTAGCAGTTTTGGGTCCCATATATATAAGATATATGAGAGGAAAAATTGCACAGCGAATAGGAAAAATAAAATTAGAAGCACAAATAAATGCACATAGAAGAAAAATTGAGTGGGTCATATGTGGTGTTTTCTTTTTTTGGAAAATTAATTTAAATTTTTGGGGTAAAACTAAAATTTAGGAAAGTTGAGTGGGGGCAGTTGCCCCACTCACCCCTGTCTGAGTCCGAAACAGTTTGTGATTTGTTAAAGAAGAATGTATCTTTAGATTTATTAGAGAATAAACATCCTAAATAATTTTAAATATATGACATGTTAATGAAGATTAATTTTTATAAAATTTATGGATAAACTCCTTTTTCATCACGAGGATCTTATAGGTACCCTTGGATATAAATACCCCTGTTTGCTGACCATTTAGCAAACATCGCCACTGAAAAATTCATCTATGTAAAATTGGATCACTATATTTCCTTAAAAATAAATAAATAAATATAAATAAAAATTGGATCACTATAGTCCAAGGACGAGGATACTTGCAACTTCAATGTGGAATTTAATTTTGGAACGTTTATCAGATAGGAAATTCTCTATATACATGAGCGAAAAAAAAGTATCCACACATTCCATCAACAAAAGATGTTTTCACACATTGAGCATGCATGTCCAAGGGTAGAGGATATATTCGAAGATCTTTTGATTTATAAACCATCCCTGAGGTAATTTTCTTGTAATACTAAAATAATTTGACATATTATATACAAAAGAAAAAACCGTTTTGTAAAAGTAAAACCAACAAAAAAGTTTTGTTATATACTAATTTCCGCTACTTGTTTTTCAAACGTGAGTTTTTACAATAACTTTTACATGACGATACTACTTCCATCTTATACTTGATGTTCACAAGTCTCTCTCTTTCTCCTTTACTCTGGCTCTAACTGATCTCACGAACTTTTGGTTTTCTTTTTTGTTCGCCTTTACGTGAGCATCGTCACCCTTATCATCTTGTTTCTATCCCCTCCCATCTGCTCTCCTTCTTCCTCTTCACTTTCAACATCCTCCAATCCTCCTTCTATATTTTTCTTCTCTCCTTTCTTTAACACTTTCCCTTGACCATCCTTTGCTTCGCCGCCCTTGTCTTCACCGGCCGTTAGTATTATCGTTTCTATTCACTCCCTTTCCTCTTAGCTATCTTCTCCTTGCTTCAAGAAATCGAACTCGATAAAATTGACATCAAACAATCAAATTAAGTTAAAGATGACATTTGATTCCAAAGCAAAGTAGAAAAAAAATGGCAATGATAATAGGAATAGAGTAAGAATAGGAATGGAATAGAAAATTGATTATTTTATTTGATAGAATTTTTGAAATCAATGTCTAAATCAGGATAATTATGTTTGGTTTATAATGGAATTAACACGACCAAATTACACTAAAAGTTAGAAAAATAATTGAGTTGCTATAAATTTTTATTTTATGATTTTTTTTTTTTTGAAGAAATCAATATGTCAATATATTAAATTGTTCTAAAAATTTACTTTCTATTATGGATTCAAACAGAAATTAAAATCATAAGTTAATTAGTCTTGCTAGTGGTAAAGTAATAGGCAGTACTATGGTTCAAGACACACTTTGAAAATTCCCTTATAAAAAAATAAAAATAACAAAAAATTGAAACGAATATTCGTATGTGGTATCACTCGTTTGAATATAACTAAAAGAATTTTTTTGGGGGAAAGTTCAACCCTTCAAGCACTCTGTGAAACGACAGGAAGAAGAAACACATGTAATAGACTTCAAACGGGAATTTTATTTATTGGTAATTCTGCCGTTACAATTTTGTTGCGCGGCACCTTATATCCAAAGGGCCCAAGACCAAATCGGATCGTAGCCAGTGACTTCCCAAACCAAGAAGAATAATTCAAATCCCACATAATCAACAGCAAAATAAATAACAGAACAAATAAAATCCGAACTATTCAAATAAAGATCAAAATCAAATATGGTCGCTACTATATCTACCGGTGTTTTCAGTTTTCTTTCAAGTCTAATAGAAATGTTTTAGCTTCAGGAAAAAGGAAAAAGGAGAGAGATCAAGTGAAATGGGTAAGAGATCAGTCGATTCGGCTCGAGTCGTCTCCGTTGAGCTTTTGAAATTTTTCGCCCTTTTTGTAATTAAATTATGGTATTTCCGTAGTTAGTTTTGGAAAGTTTGTATTATGGTAGTGAAACTTTGTGTGGGGACGGTGTGATTGAAGGTATGAGATCAGGTGGTTGGTATAGGTGAGATTGAAATATGGTTTGTGAGATATTTCAAAAAGAAAAGTTGGTATTTTAGAAAATACTTTCTAGAAAATAATATTTCATAACTAATTGGTAATAAGGCCCATTTAAGGTTCGAGACATCAAAAAGAAGTTTCGATTTCAAAATTGAGCTTAGTGGTATCAAGAAACGAATTTTGATATATAGCCTTGCTATGTTTCACAGCGGCATGCAAACTAAGGTGGCAGGCTTAGGTTGTGTCTCATTTTGCATATCGAGGGCCGTGTTTCGACCGAGGTCCGAATTGGTCGAGTTATATAGCTATCCTAACTATTGTTAATATTCTGGATGTAATCGTGAATTCTATTTCATCAATTGAGGCTCTGTTGGAAACGTCTTAAAGTTAGCGAATTGAATCCTATTTTTTTCCTGAGTGCCTAATCCATCCACGAGGAATTCTACGTGTGTTGATAGCTTGGCATAGCGGTCACGGCAAGGTTTGAGTTAGATTACCTAGTTTTTATACTCTTTTTTTTATTAAAATTATGTATTATGACTTATTTATGAAAATTGTGGATTTCCTTGATTCAAATAATTTGAATGGATATTCGATGAACTTATGAATATTGAGGCATATTGTGCTGTTCTGGGATTAGACTATGATTTTATGTAGGTTTTAAATTTGAGATTTTGAAAAATTACAGCTATTATGCTGCCTATTTTTCAGTAAATTCTGGAATAATTCCAAATGAGTTTTAAAGCATGATTTTGTGATATATCTAATGCATGGTTATTAAAAACTCTGTTACATATTGTACATAGCATAGAATCACGTACTTGAGTTCCATTATTGCTTCACAGTAGTTTAGATCGTTGGTAAATTGTTACAGTGATAGGTGAGAGACTTAGGAACCTGTACGGAATTTTGTTGATACACCTCCTAGTAGTATCAGGATGCTAAATACATTTGGTAAAGAGTATTACAGGTCCTCAATAGGAGGATAAGAGCTCACTTATATTCATGGTTGACTTATAATATGTATAATAATATAGATTTTGGATCTGTTTTAACTATGTAGATTATACCTAATTTTTGATTATTGAACTTGGTTTTATAAATAGATCTTGGAACGGTACAAACTATGTAAGTTTAAAAAATTACATCCATCCAAAAAAGTAATTGAATTTTTACTAATCATGCGAATGCTCACCCCTCTCATTTTTTCCTCTTCTAGGTTTACAAGATCGAGATAGACCTTCATTTGGCTAGTTGAGTTGTTAGATTCATTCTTCGCAAGCTTGTCCATTTGTTTGGGTTCGTATTCTCCTATTGTTTCTCACCACCTTCTTCAGTAGTTATCTAGCCATGATTATTATGTATGAGGGAGTTTTATTAATGACAAATGATTTTGTAAATATGAAGACATTTTGTAAACTGTAAAAGGACAATAATTTTTTTCTTCTTTTTTTTTTTTTTTCAGCTTTTGACCTTTTAGCATTTATATTTAATGAGGGATTTCAAATAGAGTTTTTTCCGGATTGTCGTTTTCTTCTACAAGTTGTTATTAATTTCAAACTTGAATTTTTTTTTCACCATTGGCCCGAGTTCGGGTCGTGACAAAACATTTATGATGACAAGTCAATAAAGTCTAGCTCAAAGTAATATCTTTCTTACCTAGGTCAAAAATGATTGCATATAAATTAAATACAATTTCACACTCGACAGTAAAAAAATTATGACTTTGATTCACGAACTTCCTGACCTTCAATCACAATCTAGTGAAAATGCTCATATTTACCTTATCCTCAGCTTGATTATGTTCCTCTTATTCTAGCTTATGCCGCTAACCATCATGTTCTTTACCTCCTTTCACAATATGTTTATGCACTATCTCATTCTTGGTTATCTCCCTTAGCTCCCCTCCTGCTAAACATTACTTGCCATGTAGGCTCCAAACTCATACCTATCAACCAAGCTTTCACGCCCAATAATGAAGCACTCTATATCTTTTAGAATTTGTAAGACATTTGTCTACTATCATCCCTATCACATTGTATACACGTTAGCTTTTGTCTAATTTTTTACAGCTCCTTAATCACGGTCTCACGAAATGTACAGGCTCAAGCATCAACATCTAGGTGCATCGTCTAGCCTTTTAGAAGGTAGCTAACAAGGTTCAACCACATCTTCTTTATCAGCTTCCTTTTCATTGGCCACCCTTTTCAAAACAAGCTTCTTACTGAGAATATCTGCTTGTATAGCTCATTCAATTGATCATATATTGGCTCAATTTCTTCCACTATAACCTGAAATCAATGTATCGAGTGCATGAAATGAAACTTCATGACGTAAGGTCAAAAAGTTTTTGACATACGGTAAAAAAATATTTGGACTTATGGTAAAAAACTTTCTATAATTTTAGTCAAATACTTCCAAAGTATGGGGAAAATATTTCTGACTTGAGGCCAACTAATTTGGAGCTATAGTCAAAAATCCTTTGGCCTTTAGTAAAAAAGATATGACCAAATTAAAATAGACAATAACTAAATAAAAATAGGAAATAACTAATTACGCACATTAGGGTTCATGAACACTTCCTATACTGTTCAAGATCTTTGTCTCAATGACCACACTCCAACATAATATTTAGGGATACTAGCCATGTGGTGTCCAAGATTCTCACAAATATATTAAGCCACTAATAAACATGTTCCAATTGCATATTAGGCATCCACAATTCTTTAATACCAATTTCATAGTAACAGGCTCATTCCTTATGTTATGCGCTTTTACATATATATTATTATACTTATGATTGTCAAAGTGTCCCGATACAGTGTAAAGGTTCAGTACCCTCAGAGAGAAAGAGTTCGGTGTACTAAAAGAATAAAGAATATATTTATGAAAGCAATACTATGTACATATGCATTAAGATCATGTTTGTTGATAACTTGGTCAAATAGTAGTTTTTTGGCAAAACATAATTTTCATGCTTTTTGGAGCCGAATTTACTGTGTGTTTAACATGTCAGATAGCTTCAATTCAATATCTAAAATTCATTTATATCATTTTATTTATCGGTCCCAAGTAAGCACGAGATGGCATTCACGATACTGATTTGTGTTTTATTGCACTAAGCTAGCTTAGATTCAGCTTAGTCGCATAATGTCATTTTTGTGCAGTCTAATAATTCAGTATTACTACTATGTTTGTATTATTAATTAGAGTCTAATTCACTTATTTTTATGTTTAATAATTGGTTATGGAGCTAGGTACCACCAGATTACAATAAAGTTGGTCATATGGGATCATAAGTCAAAATATGACTAGATTTTATCTTTCAAGCTAGCTTGCCATTTGGGTCTATACTAGAGTGTATAGGAAGGGCCAGTAATGTGGTGAGTAAGCTAAGAGTGTTCTAAAGTTAGGCACATAGAAAGTTAGGTGTGAAATACTGAAACTACCCCTCAAAATTTAAGTTATGTCTTTTCTTAGCCATTAGTTAATTTTAGACTAAATCTAGTCTTTTTCTTTTTCTTTCTCTCCAGCCACGACCTGAAACTCTCTAACTCATTTCTAGACTTCTCTCAACTCCTCTTAGTTATATCCAAGAGTTTCTAAATGGTAGAACTCAAGTTGGAGCTCTAAAAAGTAAGATAGATCAAAACTAGTCAAGGTAATTCTACTAGTTTTTCTTCTTAAATTTTGTTTTCTTATTTCAATTATCCACTTGATACTACTTAAATAATGGTTTCTTTAGGTCCTCTTGAGTCCTAAAATCTATTTATAAGTCTTGAGAATCAGTTTAGTGGAGATAGAAGACAAAAATTCCAGCAAAGACTCAAACTAGTCAAGGTGAGATTTATGTGGCGTTTTGAATTTGTAGTTAATTTCTTTTGTTTCAGCCCTTAAAATAAAACTTTTATTTAATGAATAAAAGTCCTATAAAACTTATATATTGCTGGAAATATAAAATTTAAGTGGAGGATTAAAGTTAGACCTAAAGCTCCAAAGTATGCTATTTATGGATTTAAGTATTTTCATGTGTAGTAGATTAAGTATTCTCTATTTATAATCTGATTTCCTAAACTTGAAATTTGTATTTTATTAATCCTATTATTTATTACACTTACTTGTGACTGGTTATGATGACACACAAATATAAAAGTAGTTTTAAACTTTGTCCAAATCGAAAGGAATTCAAGTGCACTTAGGTTGTTCTAAATGATCCTCTTTGATGTGTATATGTGAGAACTGGCTTGTTAATTTTTATTGTCGATCATAAACTATGATTTGAAAGATGTGGGAAAGTCCTAAAAATAGAAAAAGTACTGTCTAAATATTTTTAAAACCAAATGGTATCATTTAGAAGTAAATGGATTAGTTTTTTACAAAATTATATGCCATTTTAGATCATTTTTGTACTAATGAACTAGTATTCATATTTTGATACTTTTGAATAGCTTTTAATGCTAGTTATTGACTGCTAAGTACCTCAAATGATTTGTATATTTTCGGGTGATTTTATGATCAAGTTTCATAATTTGGTGATAGTTCTGATTTTGGTCTTGTTCAAGTATCTTAGTGCATTCATTTTAGTAAAATGTACATCTTAAATAAAAGAAATTCATGATAGGTGATTGGCACACTAGTCTCTCAAGGATATTGACCATTTTCACTATCAATTTCTATTCAAGACACAAGGTAAGTAAAGACTTACAACTGCGTCACAAAAACTATATGGAAGATGTAATTATGTGAAACTTACTTATTCTTGAAAGTTATGAAATGGTATATACATAGCACGTCTTACACGTAAATTAAAAATTTCATTACAGAGTATTTAGAAGTGAGTACTATTGTACCAATTTTATAAGATAAGTTTTAATTGCAATTGCTAGTCTGTCAGAGCTAGATAGGTAAGTCTATTGATGTAGACTCTCCCATTGAAGTGGGATTTGTGGATCTTGTCATGTGTCTCGTTAAAGTGAGATAATATTAGTGTGGTGTGGGATGCCCTTTTGATGAGGGAAGGCATTTTCAAAAAACTTCACACGACGGTCGTACCTTATTTTTACTCTTGGCCAGAGTTTCGGCCTAATATTATCACGGTCTATCGACTTACGGGAGCAATGTGCTAAGGGACCTAACTATGAATATTTTTCAAGGAAAGGCATAGACTTAAATATTTAAGAAAGGAAAGTGTACAATGGGAACTTGATGAGATTTTAAAGCATATACAAGCATGCATAGTTTTTACATACTGAGTTTTGACTCATTTTAGTTTTGTGATACAGATGAAGAAGTACATTTTGGTGTTGACTAGTTAGTTAACTGACTTGCTTTTTATTGCCATGATCATATAGATATAGACGAGCTTGACCTATGGGTGATATTTTTATATTATGATATTTTGGGTGTGATGAAAATACTACTGCTAATGGCAAAATACACTGATGAAAATCTCTTTTGATTGTACAATTTGTAAAGACACTTTCAACAAGAAATGTCATGCAGTTTCTTTTGTTTCAAGGTTTTAGAAAGTTCAAATTTGTTCTCCTTTTATAAAACTAAAAGATATGGTTTAAGAAAGAATAATACTTCACAATTTGACTACATATAACAATATAGTTAAATTAGGGGGTGTTATAAGCCATAGTGCTCCCTCTTAGCATACTAACATAGTAAAGGCAGGAAAAGTCCTATAATGCATATTTGAAATCCACAAAAATCATAGTGCATTATTTCTGTCCTTTACAAATACAATGCTTGGATTTATCACTCCATTCGTAGAACATTTTTTCTCATCCTTACCAA
The DNA here is from genome assembly GCA_002914845.1 of Trema orientale. Lineage (NCBI taxonomy): Eukaryota > Viridiplantae > Streptophyta > Magnoliopsida > Rosales > Cannabaceae > Trema > Trema orientale. The sequence continues at coordinate 126,390 of JXTC01000300.1, read as the reverse complement.
AGTTCCCCATGGGTAATTGTTGAAGATGGTTGCATCACTCATTAAATAGAAACCATAATCAGGGACAGTAAGTATAACATCCCCTTTGGTGCTACTTTTAAATATAAGTTTAATAATAAATATAGCAAAGAGAGACACTACTTGTAAGAAATCAAAAGTACGAATTCTCAAAAACTTTACTTTATATATAAAACATCAAATCAAAAAAATTTACATTAGTAAACTATTCATAAAACACACAAAATTTAAACCATATTTATAACCAAAAATATTTTCTTTAGAAAATTCCATGTGACCTGGCCATATATACACTACACAGCTATAGCTTAGTCTGCTTACTAGCTAGTTTGCCTTCTCCTTTCCCTTACCTATAATACATCAATACTTGATAAGCTACTAAACTTAGTATGGCAGAAAACAAATACAACAACTTAGCTATCATGAACTTAACCATGAAACATTTCAACAATCACGACTTGACATCTGATACAAAACAATATTCACAAAATAGGACTAGTCCTCTGCTAATCAAATTAAACCAGACTAAAATCTCTAGTATGAAGCAAAACTCACAAAGTACAGTAATTCAATACAAACAGCATATAACATTTATTGCCAGCATATTTGTAATGGCAGAAGTTCCACATCGGATATGCTCAGTTTGAAAAGATCATGGGTATTTAAGTGATAGTTCATGAGCCCAAAAGTACCTTTAAGTAGTACTTTTCGGTGAGACCCAGTGATATCATATTTAGCATTAGAGCCGACCCAATCCATACTATTGTAAATCTTAGAATATTGCCACGGGTTGTAATCGTAGTAAATATAGACCCCACTGATATATAGGGGTTATATGTGGGCTTTAGAATGAACCGCTAAGCAAGGACACTAGGTTTTTAATAGGGAGAGTTTGTAACACTCAAAGTCTCATATTGGGTATGCTCTTAGAAGTTCATAGGTAATTAAGTGATCGTTCATGAGCCCAAAAGTACCTTCAAGTTAGCACTTTTGGGTAAACTGTAGTGGTATTTTTTTCAAAGTATACCCGACATAGGACTTAAGACATTCCAAACTCACTTTATTAAAGGTCTAGAATCCCTACTAGGGGATCAATATTCTAAAGCCCATATATAATTCCTATGGGCGAGGTCTACATTTATTACGATTATAACCTGTGGCAGGCTTCCAATACCAACAAAATAGGTTAGCTCTGAATATCAAATGTAATATCACTAGATCTCACTACCCAAATATGTTAGCTTGAAAATACTTTTGTACTCATATACCATCACTTAAATACCTATGATCTTCCTAGAATATACCTAATGTGGGACTTAGGATGTTATTAATTCTCCTAATTAAGAGCCTAGTATTCTCGCTAAGGGGGTCTATATTTTGAAGTCCACATATTATTCTTTTGTGTAGAATCCATATTTACCACGATTATAACCCGTAACAGCCTTCTAAAGCTCACACAAGTATGGATGAGATTGGCTTTGATACCAAGTAAAATGCCACTGTGCCTTACCCAAAAATACTATATATCTTAAAGGTACTTTTGGGCTCATGAGTTATCACTTAAATACCCATGATCTTCATAAAGAATATCTGATGGGGGATCTAGAGCATTACATTGGTTCACAGTGAAACTACTCACACTAGAGATTTCATCAATGTTTATCAAACAAGTGACCTTGCTCCTAGGTATCACTTACAATTTTATTAATATTACCTTTTGATATTGTATTTTAACTAGATTATCGACCTAGTAACTTCGGCATCATATTTTATCCATAATAACGATTCAGTAACTTAGGCATTATACTCTTTACATAACAGCGATTCAGTACCTCAACATCACTTTCTACAAGCTTTCTACAGGTAATATTCTATATGCATGTTTACGAAATTGTGTAGAACTCTCTATACATATCATACCATAATTATCAACACAATCTAAATTAATAGTGACAATGATCAATACTATAATGTCGTAGATAAACAACTGTACTTACTATTTTCATGTGCTCAAAAGTCCTTCCCCTAAATATTGTACGACAATCTACTGTGCACGCAATCATACTTGTTTTCACAATATAGTACCATAAACAAATTTTTAGAACTTCTTAACTAATTAGGTTTCCCATTTCCATGAACTGTTAATCTTAGTTAGTTTTGAAAAAGCCCTTGATTTAATCCTAACTTATGTTTATTATTCTTACATCTTCCATCTCATAAAAAAGACAACTAAAAATTTTTCATGTCAGTTTTCTACATGATTTTCTTGAAAATTGCATTACAAGGTAAAAACCTACCATAACAGTCTCAGGGTCTTAAATATCTTTATTTAATTCATTTTACCCTTTTGAAAATTTTGTTTCCAAGTTTAGAAATAATTCAGTTCATTTCACAGTAAATCCCAGCTATTCCTTGTAAAATTTCATTCTAACGACCAATTTTTTCGAAATTTTAAAACATTAATCAGAATTCAGTTTCGAAAAATTGTTAAACCATTGATTCTCTTTTGAAATGTATTTTTAAGGAAAATTAATTAGAGTTTTCCTAGAATTCCATTATCACATATCTTTGTTCACTTGATTCCAAAAAACTCTAAAATCGATTTCTAATATTTTAGCTCAAATGCTAAAATTTATCATTTCTTAACCACATAAGTCACAGGTTGTTTTCTTGAGTCATTGGAACTCATTTTCAATTTAGTTCTTTGAAAAAAAAAAATACAGGAAAGAAATAACAAAAGATATTTTTCTTATGTGTATTTAACCTTTTAAAAGTTTTTAAATAAACATTTAATTCCATAAAATCACTTTGAAAACATATTTTAAAAGTCAAAAGATATATTTTAAAAACCATTTAAAATATATCTTATAAATATAAAATAAATCCTTAGTTTACTTCCAAGTTTTCAATCTTTTTATCCGTTTTTTTTTATTTGAAAATTCTCTTTAGTTTGTGTCAATCTTTTCACATATTTTTTGAATTTTAAAATTCAAAATCTACCCAATCTCAAACTCCAGAAACTTCTAGACCAATAACACATACATATCTAAATAGGCAGATTTTTTACACAATCTATTATAACATGTAAGATTGTTCATTCTAATAACTCTTTGGAGTAGCGCAAATTACATTGTTGACTCCACTGTTGCCATAAAATGCCAACACTAAAATACCTAATACTCGACATTTCTAGCATTATTACTAGTCTATTGTTTACTTTTCTTGTATGGGTAGCTCTATTGTCACCCTTTTTTTTCTCTCCTCACCCCCCTTCTACTCACATCCTTCTAATATTTTAAAAAAAAATTTTCATACACTTTATAAATTTATGTTATATACAAAAATACCTCTTGTTAAATATTTCTCTAAATATTTCCTTTTCCACCCCTAATAGTTTACAATAAATTATTTTTTAAATTTTTTTTCTCCTTTTAACAATAGTATAAATTGAGAAAAACTAATGATCTTTTTTNTTAAATGTTAGTTCACAAAAAAAAAAAGAAAAAAAAAAAGAAAAAACTTTAAAAGAAAAACATAAAATCTTGATTTTTTTTATAAAAAAAAAAATTAAGCAAAATATCATATGATTAATGTACATAACTGGGGGGTGTGATAAGAGATAAAAATTTTAATTATTTAATGCTATATTATGGAAATATTCATATCAATTCATAAGAAGATATTTTTATAAACAAATAATTAACTAAAAAGAGAGTGGAAAGAGAAAAAAAAATGTGGCAATAGAGCTACCCTTCTTGTATTTATTACTTTAAAGTACCTTATCTTCTATAGTATTTCTATTGGTCCGTTGAATTTATCAGTTACTTATCTTTTCAATACGTGGATTCTCATACCGTCCATATTATAACTTATATTTTTATATCACTAATTTTCATCGCCCAGAGAAGGTTATTGACACCGCTCATGTACATCAGCTTAATTACTAATTATTTATCATGTGGGGAAGGTTATTTAAACCACTCATATATTCTTATTTATTTACCTGGTACGTGGAGAGTGTTCGCTGTTTTGTCTATGCTGTTTTACTTAATTTGTATAAAGCATCATTACTTTTAATTAATTACTCTTTGATTTTATTTGCCAAGGGAACATCCCGATCAGTATTTATGGTGTGAGTTTTCGCTTATTGGAAGAGACAAGGATTAACAATAAAACAAAATAAAATAAAATAAAAAGTGGAGTTTTATGAAATTACTAGTAATTGATAGTAGCAAATTTTATTTGATTTTCATTAGTTTTGAAACTAATGAATAATTTAAATAGGGTAGGACAGAAAATGTTAAAATTTTAAATCTTAAAGGGTCACTTTAGAGGGGAGGTAGGGGAAAAAAATGAAGGTGGCAGACCCAATAAGTTGTCATTATTTTTATTCTTTTCCTCCTCATGTGGGGCGGGTTAAGGAATATTGTGAAAATACATATTACTACAATTTTTTTATTCTTTGTCCCGAAAANCATATTACTGCTTACAAAATATATGCATAATAATGAGTGGTTGCCATTCAAAAAACAATAATAATGAGGAGTTAAGCATACTACAAGTGGCACCTAAACTCCGTAGATATTTAATTGATTTGTTGAGTTCTGTATATATACTTGTAGTAAAAGAAACATGAAATAGGGGGGACGACAATTAAATGTCAAAAGATAATAATGAAGTGAAAGATCGACGATATCATTTATATTTTTCAAGCCTATTGTTTAATTTTTTTTTTTCCCGTAAGGTCAATATATTTGCCCACTAATTAAAAGTTCAATTGATCATCTGATCCTAGACAAACATCATCACTCTTGCATGTTACTATTATATAGATTACCCAAGTTATCAACAATCAAAACTCAATATTGTATTTAATTTGAATCAAACTACTATATCATCCTCTTTGAAGTTCAACCTTTCAAGGTTAATTTAATTTTGATATGCGGTAATAAATTGTATCAGGATATTAAAATTCTGTGTGCACTTCTTAAGGTCTGTTTGGTTCACTAATTTGAATGGGTGTATTTAAATGGAAATTATGGAATGTCTTATAATTAAAATGGGAGACATTTAAATGGAAAAATAGTGCAATGGGTTGTAATTAGAATAAGAGTATTGGAATGGACCTATTAAAAAACACCTCCTCCCTTCCATTCTCATCCAAGACATAAAAAAACTCACTCCAATGGTTGATGTGACGGATGGACGATTTGAATAGAAAAACTAAAGTATTAAAACAAATTCTCAATCCAAAAGATCATTTGAATGGAAAAACTGGAGTTGTTGAAATAAACACTCATCAAAATGAGTTTTCTATTCTAATGGAATAAAATTGATGAACAAAACAGACCCCTAATTTTTAAGTCTCCAAATTGTTTGACACACCTACGACTTATTACCTTAATAAAGTTAAGGAATAATTGCAAGCAAAAAAAAAAAAAAAAAAGAAATGTCCAATATGACCTTTCTGCAATTTTTACCTTGTTTTTTGATTTATGCAAAATTATATTTACACATTTTAATTCTTTGCAAATTTGTAATTTGCACCTTCAATGTACAAATTAGGTGATTTGTGTTCACTGTTTTATAAATATTTTCACAAAATTTTTTGTGCTATTCACTAGTAATAAGATATCTTCAATTCAGATTCCATATTTAGTGATAAATTTACTGGTCAATTTATATGCAGAAGGTACAAATTTACAGAAATTTAAAATGTGGAGGTATAATTTTGCACAAGCTAAAAAATAGGGTTAAAATTGTATAAAGGCTATACCTCAGAGTTTTTTTTTTTGACGGTACTATCATACATTGGTAGGAAAAACTTTACTCTATACTAAACTGGATAATAATTAATCATTAAAATTCATTAATGCAAGCTAGTTACATCACCAATATATCGTTATATTAATTAGTAGGCTGAGCAGCTGGTATACATATGCCATGGTTGTAATATAACCTTACATTAAAAATTGGGGAACATATAACTAATAACTGAAACTATTAGTCAAGAAAATTACAAAAGGGAAGGTTTCTAATATTTAAGGCACATCAACATCCACATTTACACATCTACCCTCCAAATCTACATCACATTGGTTATATATTTACGTACGTAGTAATAAAACGACAAGGGATTGTTCATCCAAATTATTCTTTGCCCTGTTCTCTTTTTCGATAATTTTCCCAACTGGGGTCAATTTATTCGTTAGTAATTGTCCAATATTAGTGGATTAAAGTTCAATTGTTCGACTAAAACGGCACAATTTCGGATCAAGCTGTTGTTTTCTACTCTCACCAAACACTTCTTCCCCGCCAAAGGTACTTTCTTTCTTTCTCCTCTTCTTCTCTTAAACCGACGTTGTTTCCTTCTTCTGAAAAGAAATAAAACTTAAAATAAAAAGCTTTGTCCGCAAAGCTAGTTAACGGGGTAATAACGTTACCATATCATGTGTGATTACTTACTCTTTCTCTCTAGCTGTACATTTGTATATAAATACCTGTGTATTTGTTCGAGTGATCCAACAAATTAAGTGTATTTTAATTTCATTAATTCTTGGTGAATTTTTATAGTTTCCTTTCGGATTCGAAATTTTCATTTTTCAGATTATTAAAAGGTATTTAAATTTTCCATTTTTATTTTTCTTTAGTTTTAATTTTTCATTGAGGTGAGGATGTTATATTATATGGGTAAGTATATGTTGAATTTATCCTTCTTATAGTTTGGCTAATCAGCTAAATCATATGCGTTTAAGTCTAACTAAACGCAACTTTCGTGATGTTATAATTGGTTTATTAATTCTCTCGTACTGGGATCTTCACTTTCGCCGTTTACTTAATAATGTAAGTTAGATGTTTATATATACTTTTTTTTCTTTTTTTTTTCCCTTTTTTGGCTGAAAATTAGATGTTTATTCTTCATGCTATTTCTGATATTAGATAAATATAACAAGGATACTGGAATTGGTTTCCCAAATACTTAATATCCTTTCTTTCTTTTTTCCTTAAATTTTTTTTATATTTTTGTTCCCATATAATACACATATCCGTATAATACATATATATCGGCTTCTTTTGCCACGTTAATTATTTTTGCATAATAAAATATTTGTTACATTAATTAAGACAACTGTGCACATATAACCCTTATTAGTTAATGCCTTTTAAAACAAAATTTGACTTTTTATTATTAATCATTGATAACACTTTTGTCTAACTAATATATATTTTATTTTTTTATTCTTTCTTATTAATAATACTTTTTCCATTCGGAGGACAGTACTTGAACTAGTTTGCTGATCAATATAGCAAAGGCAAAAGAAATTTCTGGTAAGAATCCGAAAAAGACTCTTCAGTCCCTGTAGTACTACTGGAAAAAAAAAATTAATTAAAGGAGAAGTTAGCCTTTTATTCATCATTAACTACCTGGTAATTATACATATACATAATGTGTTAAAGCTTCCTTTTCATGTTTAGTCTTTGAAATGAACTCTAGTGATTCATCTTTTTATCGTATCTATATGTCTCTTGAGATTACTTTCGAATCTTTTTATGCATGTTTTCTTTTTATTTTACTGTTCCATGTACAACAATGTTATCTATTTGACCATTAATCTGTCTAAAATATTTTATTATTAAAATCATCCCCAAACAAATGAAACCCTCTTGGATGGTGCCATAATTTATGACATGTTTTTTTTTGGTTAAAATCGTCAATTCATAATTTATGACATGTGGATTATAGATCAATAAGAGAATAAATGTAAGGCAGAGACAGATAAACCAATCCATCATTGATAACATTTGCTGAATTGGTTGACCAACCCCTTCTCCATAATCATATAGTTTTCTAATTTGGTGATAATCCATCTCATCTCCTTTACTCGATACACATAGATACATACAAAAATATTATACAAATTACGTACAGATATATTATATACATTGGTTAGACTACGTACTATGGTTCACCAACGAAGTACTATATTTATATTCTTCTTCCAACCAAGTCATAAGTCTTTATTTTGTTTAAATATTAGTGAAGAGGGGAATAAAAATTTTCATCTCTTTGTAACCATAATGAATTAGTTAGTCATATAGATCTCCCTTAGCTAGCTTGATAGTATTAAGATAATTTATAATTGAAATATACGGCACCTTTATGGAAAGAACGAGGAATTAGTTTATTTTTTTAACGTAAACTTCAGTAAATTCATTAAGGAGGAATATATTCAAGTCGATATTAATAAAATTAATATGTGGTAATACGACGTACAGTAGTTAGATAGCTAGTAACGACCTTTCCTCTTTTTTTTCTTTTTTTTTTTTTTTTTTTGATCAGGTAAGTAACGATCTTTCTATAACAAAAATAAATACGTAAATAAATGGTTTTTCCGGAATTAAATTAATCTTTTTTAAAAAAAGAAAAAAAAGCAGAAAAAAGAAAAAGGAAAAGATATTGGTCAAAAGCTGGCTGGTTCAACATGCATAAATTTGTTAAAATTATCGGTAAATCGGATAAGCTCGGTTAGTGGGTTAAGCTTTTCTATCTCCATAGTTTATACACATAGAGCTGATCGTCAGCTGCTTTTATGGAAATCTGGTCATAAAAATCCTCCACAATTTTCTGCTTAATATAAAACCTACCAATCTGTTAAAGATCTCTTCATTCAAAGCCTACTAGTAATATTGATATTTTTTTTTTCAGGGCAATAATATTGATATTTAATATTATCAATGTTATATATCAATTCAAGAGAAACAGAAAAGGTATAAAACAGCCCATTATAGAATTAGCAATAACTTGGGGTTAATCTCGAGTAATACTAGTATTACTACCCGTGATGCCTTTTTGTTTCCGCGAGAAAGTTTCCCATTTGCCAAACATTACAACTTATAGTAATATTATTATATAGTCTGCATGCCTGCATTATTCTATTCTTTTGTCAAATTGTGTTACGTTTATATATATATATATATTTAAATAATGTCACAACTACATTGAAATAGTACTATATATATGTGTGTTGGTTTCTACTCGGCTTTTTGTAGCGCAGGCCGGCAGAGAGACAAAGATCTCTCGAGGGCTTCTAAGTCTATATACCTATATGACTAATTAATATTTATATATACGTACTTTGTTCCCAATAAAATACCTTTTTTTTGAATGGTAATTAGCGAGAGCTTTTTTGGCTGATTAAGAAGATTGGTGTCTCATATTTTGATGTTGTTTTGATCCGAAAAAGCTATGGAAGGCAAATTTGGAAGAGCTGGTGAAGTGAGAAGGCTTCACATCATCTACTTCCTCACTCATCTTGGTCGTTCTGAGCATCCTCATCTAATTCGAGTTCATCATCTCACTCGAACCGGCGTTTATCTCCGAGGTTTGATTAATTAATCCCCATATTTAGGCCTAGTATTTTCTTGTTGAATTAATATTATGTCAATCCATGTATGGGAATTTTTCTCTAATTTGCTTTTTATTTATTTATTTATTTATTTATTTGGGCGAAAGATGTTAAGAGATGGCTAGGAGACTTACGAGGAAAGGACATGCCAGAAACCTATGCTTGGTCTTACAAAAGGTTAATCTTAATTTACTACTACAAGTACTGAAATTCGAAACCAATACATGGCTATATATGTGTACTATGTGTATTTAGTTGGACTAATGATTTATTCTGCACGTTTTACAATTTTTAGATTTTAATGATTTGTATACTACTGTTTGCTTTTGATATGATTTTAATTTGATTTTACATGCTTTCTGTTTAGGATTCCTAATGGTAACTCTTAGATATATCATGTACTATAAATGCAGGAGGTACAAGAGTGGTTATGTTTGGCAAGACTTGCTAGATGACGATCTCATTACTCCTCTTTCAGACAATGAATACGTCCTAAAAGGGTCCGAAATTATCTCTTCAACTATGATCGGTAATAAAATCAATTAATAGCATTCAAACTCACCTTTATTGAATTAGGTTGAACTTTATTTCATTTCCAAAATTTTGTGACTTTCAGTGCTTGAAAAATATTCACTAATTGCTTTGAGGTTTCATTTATTTTGTAGACGAGAACACAGACATTAGCCTTCCTGGCTCATATTCTTGTCCCGAAAACAACAAAGCTCATGTAAAGACTAATAGTACTAACGGGGTTGATCAAGATGAGAAAGCACTTGATAAAGAAGCCTCTCGTAAAAAACCATGCCCGGATCCTAAAATTGATCATCTACCAATGACCAAAACTTTCTCCGAAATCAACGAGGAATCATCGTCGACAAGTTTTGCATCCGACAGGTCCTCTTTGACTGACGATTTTGATTCAGTAAAGCTTGAAAACGACAATCATTTCGACACAAAAGAACAACAACACACGAAGCTGCCTGATCTCGCCAAAAAGACTGAAATTTCTCCTCCATTACATTGCAATTTACCAATATTGACCGATAACAAATCGAAGAACAAGAACAGCAAGAAAAACAAGAAGACCGAGGAGTGTTGCGAAATGGGTGGTATGCCGGGTTCTCCATCGTCATCATCATCTAAATCGCCATTACCTTCAAAGAGAAAGAGCTTTTCAGGTGGAGCTTCAAACGTGCTTAGGAGCTTTATTACTTGCCGTGCTGTGGACACAAACGACACCGTTTTGGTCGTGCTGAATCGCGGTGGCGGCAGCGGGCAGAAAAGTGCTTCCGATAGGCCTAGCTCCAAACCGGAGAATGGTCATAGTAAGGCTCATGATCATGAGGTTTTCAAGGGTGGCCATATGGGAAGGTCTTTCCGGACTTGTTGGAATCACCCGGATGAGGAAGTACAGCAGCCACAAAAGCAAAGTACTGCTAGGTAAATCTTGATTTTAATCAATTATATGTTGTACTTTGTAACTATCCCTCAAGTTCGAATTTAGAAAACTGTCCATGTACATTAACAAGAGTAGTGATTCTAGTAAAAGTTTCGGATAAAAATCCAGTAAATTTTTCTGAAAATATGTCTGTGTAATTAATTATCAATTATGTTTAAGACTGAAAAAAATCTTTCGTAAAAAAAAAAAAAGACCGAAGAAAATCTCATAATATATAGAAATACATCAAATATATACGTATATATATTTGTATGTTCATTATTTCTAATCAGGCTAAATTTATGACCACGTACTAGTGTGTTTTATATCTTACTAAAGGAATTTGTGCATCGATAGAAAGAATATCTCTATATGTAATTCACATAATGTTCAAGCGAAAAAAAAAAAATCACATAATGTCATACATGATGATGGGTATGTGTCACATGAATCTCGTTACTTAATGGGTAGAACCTCTCGTATTTTAGATCACACACAGTGAAATGTGAGAGTGTAAGATTGCTCATTTGGCTAATTAGCTTTCGCTGATGAATGCAGAAGAAGCTTTGATGAAAGAAGAGGTTCAACCAAGAAGCAACAACAGAGCGAATTCAGCAAACAAAGAGCAATCCCAGCAGCTTACAGGCCAGTGAGGGAGCCCACTTGCTCGTAAGTCATCATAAAATTAAGCCTAATTAATTTCACTGTATCTTTCCTGTTTTTCTTTTTTTGCTGGGGTCACTGTATCTTTCCTTGTCACCATGTTTTTGTCCATAACATATATTTTTATTTATTTATTGACTGCAACATCTACTTGTAACAGTAATTTTAAACTCATTTGACACTTGCCTAGAAAAACCATAACTATTAAGTCTAGACATATTATAGAGGTCTACATAGGAAACACTTGGGAGCTTTGGTTTATGTGAATGTGACAAAAATACCTAAACTAATAGGTGACAAATCTTCTTCATTAATATATAACTAAAATACACTATATTACTGAAATGCAAAACCCAATTAATTAAGAACATGCTCAACTGCCGACTTTGAGACTATTCCATCAAATTAGCAAAGTCACAAGACTAACTGCAAGTTAATATATTTTTAAGCCTAAGATTAAGCTTACTTACATTAATATAATCTAAAACCGGTGGCTAGTAGGGTTTGCTTGCTGGTTGAGTATGAAAGAGTGTTGAAATTTTTTTTTATGACGTTTGTCTTTAATTTCTTTTTAATTATTATGAACTAGTTGAAAATTATGCTACTTGCATGCCCTGAAGTGATATTAACTACCCGAGAAGACCTAGTCAGTCCTCATCCTTGTTCATAATTAATAAGCAAACACATTACTCCTTTGAAGTAGATAAGCCATAAGGTTTGTGACAAAATAAATAAAAATGAGTAAGACAAAGAAGAACAAATTAAGAGAGAAACGATAACTGTAAATAATTGACTCAACCAATTATCTTAATTATGATAATTGCGTATCTCAAAGCGGATTAATTTGTGTAGCAAAAAATTATCACATCAACTGGTACATAAATTTAATGACAAAATATTGAACTTCATAGGGTTTGTTTATTTACTTTTGTTATCTTTTATAATGCAGGCAATGTGGGAAAGCTTTCAAACCCGAGAAAATGCACTCGCACATGAAATCTTGCAGAGGAATGAAAGCCTTGGCCAATAAAAGTAATTTTAGTAGTGTTTCTTCAGCCGCATCAGTTGAGAAGAGTACACTTTACGGATCTTCTACCACTTCATCCTGCAAAGAATCAGCTCTTGGCCATTTTTTAACCAACTGAATATATACATGTTTTATTTTCAATAAACACCCATTGTTATCCAATCGCATATACATATTATAACATTGTCCCCCAAGGCCCCAACCCTACCTTTTTTTTATGCCTTCAATTTTTTTTTCTTTTTTCAAATCTGGGTGCAAAGTGAACCAGCGCACTAGTGCATTTCTAGATGATATTATGTAATGTAACCAAAAGAAAAGGGGAAAAAGAAAATGAAAAAATAAATAAAAGAAAAGAAAAGAAACTATAAGCTTCTTTGATGAATCATAAATGATACAATTTTTTCTCTTAGTTTAGAATTAAAAAAAGTAGACTAGATTTTAGACAATCATAGATTTAAAAGTGAAAAAATTGAATTAGACAGCATTTTTGGGATTACCATATGAAAGTTGCAGCAACTCTTTTTTCTGCAAATGATATACAAGTGATAAATTAATTTTGTCAAACTAGGAATTGCTCCAATTAATACTGAAAAAAAAAAAAACAAACAAACAAACATAACAAACTTCGCGCTAACAAACATAACAAACTTCGCGCCTATAAAGCACCAAGGAATAAAATTTTTAAACAGTAGACAGGTGAAATTAAAATTTTATAACTTTTCCACTTTAGATATTTATTTTCACACAGGAAAGAATTGAAAACTTTCACTTGTCCTCTATTTTTTTTCCCCCCTTTTTCTGGGGCCTAATGGTGGAACTAAAATTATGTTACCATTTTTCTCAAAAAACAGTGTAACCACTAAGCATTGGCTCACAAGTTACATCTGTTTTCTTCACAATTCAACTAAATCACTAGTAAGCAGTCGACTTCTCTAATAAATAAGCCAAAATATGAGAGAGACAGACTGAGAGAGAGAGAGAGGATCTCAAGTAACTTCGTAGACAAAGAACAAGTTACAAATGAACACCCCAGAGAGAGAGAGAGAGAGAGAGAGGATCTCCAGTTACTTTCTACAAAGAACAAGTTACAAATAACAACTCCGAAAAATAAAGATTATTCTTTGATATTTTCCTTTGGAGTCGTTGCTGCCTTTTTATTTTTATGTTGAAATGTCTTCGTTGTTTCCTTTTAACAAAACTTAAGTAAGCCTTAGCTTATGTCAAAAACAAAACAAAACTCAAAAGGGGAGATCAAATGCAAGTTGTTTTCAGCAGAGACAAGTAAAATTTTCCAGTTCACAAGTACCAGACAAGTAAAATTTAAAGGAAGATAACAAGAATGAAAGCTAACATTACTAGCATCGTCTGTTACACCTAAGTACTAGAGAATCTTCAACTATACAATTATTGTGTGATAAAAGGAACAAGACAAGGTCAGAATAATCTCTACTTGTCAAGGTGTCAGCTTTCACTAACTACTAAAAGTTTAGACTAAGTGTTGCCAAAATGGAAAGATCTGGATATGAAGCATAAGATGGTAATAAACTTGGTTGTGCTGTTAGATTTTGAATGTTGACAAGAGAGAAATAATATCCTAAACAACCGTGATTCTTGTTAGTGTTAAACAACCGCGATTCTTGTTAGTGTTCTGGTATAGATCTACTTACTGGCTGGTAGCAACAGCAGAGTCAACATGCTCCAGTAGAAACCCATATAGCTTTTTTCTCAAATTATCTATCCTGCCGCCCTTGCAAGCTCCACTCATGACTAAGTTGTCCAACCAGTGATTTACCCTTTTGAGCTGCCCCAGAAGAGATGCAACGTCTGGGCTTCCTTCCTTTCTCTTCATACCGAATCCAATGTTTAATGAATCCTCCAAGTACTTTAAGAACCATTCTCGAGAAGCCAAAAGAAGTTTCTGAGCTAAACTTGCTATCTCATTTAGTCTGCTCCCTTTAGACAAATCATCCCTTTCGGTAGTCAATTTCCTAGCAGCTGAAGACAACCGCCCCGAACCAGATTGAGAACCCTTAGCAATTGAATCAGATAAAAGGGTTCCATGATTTCTATTACTCAGTTTACTTGCAGGTGGAGGACTCACAAAGTTCACTTCTGCTGAAGCATTCTCTAGGACAACATAATGACACTTTTCACCATTTAAAATTTCATCATTTTCCTGCTTTCTAAACAGATCAAATGTTGACAGATTAGTTCCTATGGCAGCTTTAACCCATGACGTGGCATTCGTACTAGCAAAACAATAACTGCTCGAATCTGCACCAGGAAGCATTGAGTTCATTAAGGAATCAACACCAGTTGCTGCACTCTGCATTTTCTGATTGAGGTCCAAAAATTTCAGGACCAGTGATCCTGCAGAAGATTTTTGAGAAGACTCGCAGAGTTCGGAAAAAATCCTGAGATAAAAAATTGAACTATGATAATTTACTATTTGAATATCTGATTGAGAAAACAAATAATTCCTAACATCATCCCAGGACTACATTAAGAAAAAAACATTCCATATTGAAGCTGCAACGAGAAAAACCATCACTACCAGGTCGCTCAACGTTAAAAGATAAGAAATTAGCTTTTACTTCCTCTCAAACAGAGCATGTGAATATATTCATATTCAGGACTTTGAACAATGAGTCAAAATTGGTCATGATACTTATATAAAGAATCCACGTGGCTCCACTTGCATAGGGTTTTCTACAGGAATTTTTAACATGATATTTTTTAACATCCTCTTTTTATTTAATTTAACAGCAGCAACCAAAATAAGTGCACGTAAAGATATATTTGTGTTCATAACATAAGATTTGATTACTGTGTTGTACTGGGTAGGATTCACAAGCAAGATACAAGAAGACATTATCTCGGTAGAAAATTCACACTTAGTAAGCCAGCAATAAAATCAAACAACATGAAAGAAGAATACAAAGATCATACCACATGCAACGAATGACACCTTCTGCTGCTGATGCTTCTTCGAGAGAACGTGCAGCAGCTAAAAGTGCGGCATTCCTGTGATGAACAGCTTGCTGAAATGATCAAGGACAAATGAGCCAGTTATTAAATGAAATCAGCATCACGTAGATGGCAGTTCATCATTAAAATTTGATGACATTACACACAAAAGATCTAATATGGCATACCTTTCCAAGTTCAGTAATGGTCTGTGGGAGCACATCCCATGAGATCCTCTGTTCAGACCCAGTCCTGTTAGTAAGTGGCACCTTAACAAGACGGATTGGAGCAGCCCCCTCAGGCAATGATTTCAGTTCCTTCTTTGAAGGTTTCTTTGTCAACAGTGGAGAAAGGCTATCATTTTTGTTTTTAAGTGGCGAGATACTCAGATTTGGATGCTTTAAAGACGAGGTTTTCCTTGGACTAGAAGCCTCTTTATCGGAAACAACCTGCAGCAATCCCATTAATTATTTTTCAAAACGCAACTATCATAATCTCAACAACGTATGGCCAGAGAACGTTGATTGTTAAAAATATTTGCATACAAGTGATCAGCCAGCTAAATCGTGCGCCATTCAGCGCTGTTTATGCAAATCCTTACAAACAAATATGACAAAAGATGATGATAAGAATAGTCTTAGATTGATTACAACACAAGGAGGATATACTCACTTAAATAAGAACCGTCCAAATGAAAATACACACACCGAAAAAAAAAAAAGGAAAAAAAAAATCCTACAAAGAAACAGAACAGAGAACTGTCCAAATGCAAATACCCAAAAAGAACACCCATAATAGCAGATATATACAGAAGCCAAAACTTTTTTTGACGTGGTAATAATAACAATCAAAACTTGTTTAGACATAGTAATAATAAAAGTAAAAATAAAAACACCCATAAGAGCAAAATATACAGAAGCCATAAATTGTTTTGATACAGTAATAATGATTTAAGGAAAAAAAAAAAAAAAAGCACCATTAGAGCAGAAACTTACAGAAGCCGGAACCCGTTTGGACTTGAAACGAGACGAAGTCCTCTGAGAAGTGTCGTCGCACGGTGGCGAGTGATCCCATGCTTTCCTAGCCGAATCCAAGCTCAGTCTCCTCAACTCCAAACCCTCAAACGACATTCCTTTCCCAGGACTAGTCTTCACTAACGAACCACTCTTCGTAGCAGAGTTCCGAGCCTTGGTCTTAACAATGGCGTTGTTCTTCGAATCCCTTCTCTCCGAACCACCCTTCTCCACCACATTCTTACCACCACCATTTTTGGGTATTTTACGTTTGGGTTTCGAAAACCCGAAATGGGTTCCGACTCCCCGGAGAGGAAGCAAATCGCTCGGAACCAAATCAATGGGGTTTCCAACACAAGGCGAAGGTCGCCTCTTTGGTACAGGCTTCAACCCACGGAGAATCGGAACCGGAGTGGCCGAGTCGAGCCGAGTCACGTAAACGAACTGACCCAGTTGAATCTCGTCGTTGTACACCAAATCCAAGTCCTCGTCGGATATAGAGACGTAAGCGGAGTGGACAGAATCCGAAACCTTGAGGAAGAAACCTCTGCTCCGCCATGGATCGCCGTCGTCGTCGTCGTCGGCGCCGGCCAGAGAGGGTAGGATCTCGATGACCTGGAGAAGAGCCGAGCGATGGTCTCCGGTGACCCTGACGTCCTTGTTGGCGGCGTTGTTGAGGAGCTTGGAGAGCACGCCGGGAGTGAGAGACGCCATGGGAACACCTCAGCCAAGCTCACAACCAAAACCCATTTTGAAATAATGGCCTTATTAGTACTAGTAGACTGAAGCCTAGTGAAGAAGGAAAAGTTGGACAAGTCGCTTTCGAATCTCAATGAAGGCATTGGGGATTGGGTAAGAAACTGGGAAAGAACAACAACAACAACAACAAATTTCTTTTTTTTTTAATTCTCTTTTCTTTTCGACTTTCTGAGACTCCATACAGACAGTTGTCAAATCCACTTTGATGGGTCTCTCTCTCTCTCTCTCTCTCTCTCTCTCTCTCTTTCTTTTCGTTTCTTGGCTTTGAGTTTGAGATCTCTGCATTAAAGGCAGACAGAGGGAGCAGCACAGCTTTCTACGTTATATCCCACAAAGATAATGGCGACAAAGAAGCTCCATCTCTCTAACAAGTTCTCTTTTTCTGAGTTCGAATATTATATCCCATATATGTTAGGTTAGCATAGATATATACATCACGCTCACACGCCGATGTATGGTGAGAGATTTGTATAGAGAAATAATATATTGCGTAAGGTGAGAATGTAAAGACAGAGAGGTCTGCGATAGAGTCAGAGTAGGGTTTTAGTTTTGGAATTGAAAGGTGGTGTATTTTATTTGTATTTGGAGATTCCCTTTGCAGGTTTGGTATTCTGCTTTCTGACCACTTTGCCTAAGGAAAAATGTTATCCATTATCGAGTGGAACATACAATACACGCAAAGTAAAATACATGTCGCTTATGAAAAATTAAAAAAAAAAAAAAAGAGAAAAAGGGTAAAATATAAGTCTTGCATTACATACATGGATTCGCACGTGGGATTATGTTGAAAAAATAAAAACAAAATAAAACAAAATGGGTTTGTCCAACCTAGGGACCCATTTTTCACTCATGGAATGGGAGGGTAAATTGAGGCCTTTGGACGAAGATTTGACTGTAGAGATTTGAAGAGGTGGACCTAATTGCATCTACTATCTTGGGATATGAGTCCATTTGGTAAGTAATCCTCTCTAACGTCATTTCCATTAACCTCATCAACTGTGGCTCGCCGAAGCAAACTCGGCTCTCCATCGGCCAGACTTTCAAGTCCAAGTGCGACGTTGCTTCTTTCTTATCCACCGAATAAGACATTCAAGTTTTGGTTGAGTTTTGCACTATAGCCAGAGCTGTTTCATATTCTTCTTCCTCCATCAACCGTACCATTATACCTTCTTGGTCTCCGTCTCACATAACTATATAGATCTTATCTCTAGAATCCACCTATAGCTTACACATCTCCCAACATAGGCCCCACTAGGTTCGCCTCTACTTCTACCTAGTCGACCCACCCTAAACGTCGTCGTTTTCAAGGTCGCCACTAGCGACTTCGTCCTCCTTGAGATGGCGCTAGAAATTCAATTTTTTTTTTCAAATATACAAGCTAGAAATTCATTTGAGTTGGGACACTAACTAACTACTGACTACTGAGACTAATTTTTTCTTTTTAACTATTTTCTCCACAACTTTCTTAATCTTTTTTCTTTTTTGAGGAATTGTCTTAATCTTTTACTTTTCTCTAAATATGTTTGCCAATAATTGCATTTAATTGACTTTTTAAATTAATAATTTAGAGCGAAAAAAATTGTGTAGAAACTAGGTAATTGTTTTTCTTACATAAAGGATGGTATAGTTTTCTTAATTGATTAAACTTTTTAATATAAGAAATAAGTGCGTGCTTTGAATTTTAAATATCTAATAAGGGCATGATTTTAATTTTCTAAAACAATACATGTAAATTTTAAATACGAAAAAATTGTGCCCCCCACTGGCCACCATCTACCTTGTCCTTGATAGCAAAGCAAGAAGCTCCAATGTTAATATCTTGGGAGAGATGTCACTCTAGTATCCCTTTATTTCTAATTAGTAAAGATTGGTCAGTGGAAGGTTGAGGTCATAGGTTTGAGTACTGGATAACTCTATTCAAGGTTTTAAATGTAAATGCTTAATCCTACCAATCCAATAACTGATGCAGTATTTGGGACTACACCTCATTCAATCTTATTCTTAACTAGTAACAACACTTGATAGAGCTAGGGTGATAGATAGGGATGGTAATATAACATACAGTTACCGGTATCCGTACTTATTCAATCCGAATAGGGAGGAGAAATACTGCTGAAGCAGAAAAAATAGCCGAAGTGGGGAATAATTGCACTGCTAATATGCAAATATGGTGCGGAGACGGTATTAGCATAATCCATACTGTATCCGCCATGATATATATATTCACATAGAAAAATTATTATACATATAGATATGTATTTGTTGAGTTCATAAAATTGGAGTTATCTAATACTAATTTGCCTTATGTTTTGCTATGTTCTTATTCATATTTAGTTGTTTTAATCGTTTTTCTTATTATTTTGTTGTTTTGCTTGTTTGTGCATATAGGAGAATAAAATAAGGGTGTTTGATGTGAATTGAGGTAAATTTGTATCTCACAAATGAGTCTTTCAAATTATTAGAAGTGAAGTTCAATCCGATACAGTCGTAACGCAATTAAAATGACGTAAATCGAAGCTCAAACGAAAAAATAGTGCACCCGGGAAACTGAGGCGCCAAACCAGCAGAAAGTGGCACTACAAGGCCAAAAAACGCCACAGCGTCAAAAATGGCGCTGCGGCGCCACCTCCTGCATCCTGAGTCAATAATTGACGGCCGAGATCAACTTTTTGACGATCCAAAAGTCCAAATTTAGCCTGCCTTAGGTTTTGCACGAACCACCTCTTTAAAACCTTATCTTTGGGGTTCAAAGAGACATGTTGGGATAGAGAGAAAGAGAGAGTGGCAGCCATATAAGGAGAGGAAGAAGAAGATGAAGATATGCTCCAACCTACTCTATTTCTTGATTTCCTCATCAACATCAAAATTATAGTTTGTTCTTAGGTTTTTCTCTTCATTTTCTTGTGAGTTTTTCATTATATTTTTCACATTTAGAGAGTGATATTGTTGAGAGCAAATCTTTAAGAGAAGATTCAAGAGAGTAAAAACTAAGTTTGGAGGAGGAGATTGACAACCTCCATGAACACTTTTAAGCTCTTCAAAAAGGGAGAATTCTAATACTCTTTTCTCTTTGATATTTTGTATGTCTTGAATTCATTGTATGAAAATGTTATTGTTCTTAATTAATATTATGAACTAAATTCTTTTTTGTCTAGTTTTACTATGTGAACCAACCTAGTATTTTGTGTTTGTTTTTTTCTCTCCTCTTTTATTAATCAAATCCATTATTGAGTTATTTGTTTTACCTTATGCTTATTGCTTCTATTTAATTGATCACTAAATATATTGTTGAGTGAAATTTCTATAAACTTGGGAATGGATTAGAAATTTAGACTTTGGTAAAATAACATAAGATTACCTAGTTTGGGGTAAGTTTGCATAGGATAGGAATATACCTATGTGACTTGTACAACCTTTGTGTGAGAATAACTAAACTTAATGAATCTAGTCAATTTATGTTAGGAGTAACATATTAGCTTGCCTAGATATTTTCACTTATGTCTTAGAAAGGAGTTTGTAAATAAATTTGAATTCTCGGTTGACAACTCTAGTGGATTAATTAATTTAAGAGGAAAATTGGGATATTGTGTATTTAAAGGATGGTTGGGGAATTAGTAAACCTAGATATTTTTTTTATTGATTACTTTCATTTATTTTGCATGTTAGTTTATTTGCTTTATTTTATTTCTCTAAAATCTATATTTTGGTTGTTTAGATAAAGTTTTAATTGACCAATTTTAATACTTAGCTTAGAGTTAATAATCAATCCTTGTGGGTTCGATACTCTACTTCCATATCTATATTACTTGTGACCATGTACACTCGCACGGGAGTGTGTGATTTTATTGTTGTATATTCCAAGTAACAGTATTGATTTTTACACTATTTATATTCTTATATCTTTGGTAAAATAATGAATTTGGAGAGTTATTAGTATTTATATATTTAAATTTTAGAGTTTGAAAATTATCAGTATATTGTTGTGGTTAATTTTTTGTTGATTGTGAAAAAGATTTAGTATTTTCATTTTAATTTTTTTTAATATTTTATTATTATCAATGGATAATGAGTAACTATAGTTTTCTTCATTATCCGTTGGTTAATACCTGCACTGTCCCCGTATCTAAAAGAATGGTTAATAGGGTGGATATGGTATTATAATTGACTTTTGGGGATATAGATGGTAATTGAAAAATCGTCCTTGATCCGCCCTATTGCCATTCCTAGTGATGGAGTAGGCCTCACTGAAGGGCTCTCAACGAACATTGGTGGTGGTGGGGTTGGAAGCTCATGGTTATGTTCAGGCAAAAATATTATTCTGGTTTCCCTATTCCTCCAATTTTTTTTCCATTAAGGAAAAGAAAAATCAATAAAAGAAGCAATAGAACCAAAAATCAATATGAGTTTCATGAAGTTATCTACCTGTCAAATCCCTTTATTTTAACCCAATTAATAAAAAAGACAAAACAACTCAAAATTAGTCCAAGTGAGTAATTTTTCTTGGGGCTTTTAGTAAAATGGCCTATTTTGACACTTTATTATAATTAGAGTTGTCAAATATGTTGTGTTGTGTTAGCACGGCCTATTTAAGTTAGCATAAACATACTTTCATTGCATGCTTAACATGACCTACTTATTAGTCGTATCATACCATACTAGTTCAAAATCCTGAATCACTGGCTAGATATGATCCATTAGCTCATATTATAACGTGTTGTACCATATTGTGCCTTCCACATCTTGTAATGTCAACCTACACGGACTTTCAGTTTATTTCGGAAAAAATTAGCCAATTTAAGCTGCTAAATTTTGAAATTTTGATGTTGTTTTATAAAATGTTTCCCAAATTATTCAAATGTAAACAAAGAAAACTAACAAGATTACTATGAAACTTTTATATTTAGAATTGAGCTTGGTTGAGGATAAGAGAAAAATAAGATAATAACAAAAGATGAAATTAAAAGGACTTCTTAAATAGTAAGAATAAATGAAAATAATATATAAAATTCATTTTTAATATGTGCTAACTTGTCATGCCTAATATATTTTCATGTGCGCTCAGCCTATCATGCTAAACTTGTGAGTCTAACGGCTCATGTAATTAAGCCGTGCTAGGAATGACTAACTCTGTTGTGACTCTTGCTTAAGTCATGTTATTTCTATCGTTCTACCATGCCAATGGCTATCAAACCTTCTTTACAGCTCTTGTTATAGTAGATATCCCTTTTCTTAGTTTGTATAGTTGAATGGCCATATACCAATTGATTTATGTAGTACACTAAACTGATTTAAAAGGTATACTAACGCAAAAGGGGGATGTGAAGGGAATGTACTATTCAATAGTGATTTTGCTAGAAATTAACCAAATACTTAGGAAAAATCATATATACATGAAAACTATGGAAAACACATGATCACATCATAAACACAGCGAAAAAAATTAGCGGATTTAGATTTTAAAATTTTTACGTGAAATTAATTTTCGTAACCATAAAAAATGCATATATTATATACAGGATCATGTTTAATATAAATTAAATCTAGATGCATAAACCCTAGAGATGAGATTAGGGTTTACCTCTTATAGCATGCTCCTCCTTGATCTCCTTGTTGATGGTGATCAAATCTCTAACCCTAAATCTTCTTGCCTATGCTCTTGCTCTTGGTTGATGAGGCGAGTGGGCACCAAGTTAAATCTTTCGTTGGAAAATGATCAAGAACACTTTCTTGATCCTTTGGAATACTAGGATGTGAGATGAGAACGTGAGGTTGCAGGAGACTTTTTCTTCCTCACTTTCTCAGCCTTAGTCGAATTCTCTCTCTCTCTCTTTCCCTCTGTTTCACGTGTAGCTCTAGTTGGTTGAGTTACTGTGCAGTTTGTCCTCTCATCTATCTTATATATATGAGGTCCAAAAACTACTAATCCCAGTCCAACTAAGATTAAGCTTATTCTCTAATTTGGGCTTTAGGTGTATTGTTATAAATATATCCAACTCATGTAACTTATTTATAAAAATACCAATTTCTGTGTAGAATCATTATTTTACACAGTTTCATGAAACTAATTTCATAAATACTACCAATCAAATAATGAGTTTTATTGAGCTAGACAAGGGACCTAATAGATCTAAATAATCTAAGCTCTAATAGTATGATAAATATATAATAACTCTTTACTATGGTATTTATATAAATACTATTAGTAAAAAGGACACTCCATTAAAGGTCCAATACTATACTCTTATATTAAATGTCATGCCTTTTATAGATATTTAATCAACTAGCCTTGATTAACTGATCCATCTAGCATATTCTATACCACATGTAAAATCCCTATACAATGACGTAATTGGATAGGTGAAATTATCATAATACCCCTCCAACACATATTTACCTTTAAGTTATCATCTTTCTATCAATGAATAATGTTGTTGATAATTTTGTTCTCAATGGCTATTTAAACAAAATTATCAACCAATTCACAAAGTGAATACTAAGATCTTAGATTTAATTATTCCACAAATCTTGAAAGACCCTAAAGTGGCATTAATGTATAGTGTCCTCAATTATTTAGTGTTCCCATCAATTTATAAGCCATAACCTCTAATATGCCAAAGTTCACCTCTAATTTCATAGAGGCTAGTCTTTTAACAAATCAAAAGGCTATAACCCATGAAAGTAAGTCCAGTCAAACATCAAGGATTAAGATCTATATGCCAAGAGCTAGTTTGTGGAAATACTAAGAATTGAGTTACGACACTCTAATTCTTTATATTACCTAGTCCAGTTCAATACACATAACTTATTTATGTTGTATTAGTGTTTTTATCAGAATTCAGACACTTCAATGATTTGAGATACATCATTCCCATTGAGATAGACAAACACTACGATCTTTAATAAATAAAGTATTCCATCTTTATTTACAGATTGTGAACTAGTTAATTTAGACTAAGATAAAGAAACAAGTCTTCCCATAATTAATACTTAATTATGTTTGTTTCTTTATACAAATGAAGTCATAGAATCTTTTTCAGATAAATAAACTATTCAACTGTGACAATTTAATCTAGCAAATATCATAATTGCATATAAGAGAAAGTTATTTATACTAAAAGGGTAAAATTGAAAATCTACTTTTTAGGGCAAATATCTCAACATATTTCATGTTAACAGCGGTAAAGTTCATTTTTTCTAATTTTATGAACTCATAAATATGTTAACAAAAGTTTCAAATCCTTTTAACTAACAAATGGATATTGATTAATAGAAAATTATAGGTCTTGAAGAGGGTAATAGTTACTAATACAACAAGTAGTATATATGAAAATATACCGAGCACATACATGGATATACGACCAAGAGAAAAAAGAGATATACTATTTAATAATGGTTTCTTATTAATAGTTGTAAAGTTAATTTTCTATAATTTTATGAACTCATAAACGTTAAAAAACTATTTAAAAACCTTTAACTAACAAATTGATATTAATTTACTAAAAAAAATAATCGAGGTTTTGATGAGGGTTTTGGTATTTATTTTCAATGAGTGTTTAATTGGATCCGTTAGTTATAGCTTTTGAATTGGAGACATTTATTGATTTTTGGATATTAAAAATGGACATATACTAATTCAACCCTAGTATATAAGAAGAATTTAGTAGATATATTGGAGAGGAGGGGGGGAGGGGAAGGGAATGTACTATTCAATGGTGATTTCATGTTAATAGCAGTAAAGTTCATTTTTGGATCCTTTAGTTATAACTTTTGAATTGGAGACATTTATTAATTTTTGGGTATTAAAAATGGACATATACTAATTCAACCCTAGCATATAAAAGGAATTTAGTAGATATGTTGGAGGGGGGGAGGGGAGGAGGGGAGAGGGAGAGGAGAAGGGAATGTACTATTCAATGGTGATTTCATGTTAATAGCGGTAAAGTTCATTTTTTCCAATTTTATGGACTCATAAATATGTTAAAACAAGTTTCAAAACCTTTTAACTAACAAATGATATTGATTAATAGAAAATTATAGGTTTTAAAGAGGGTAATAGTTAATAAAACAAAAAATAGTGTGTATGAAAATACACCGAGCACAGACGTGGATATACAGTCAAGAGAAAAAAGATATAAACTATTTAATATTAGTTTCTCACTAATAGCTATAAAGTTAATTTTCTATAATTTTATAAACTCATAAACGTTAAAAAATAGTTTAAAAACTTTTAACTAACAAATTGATATTAATTTACTAAAAAAAAATCAAAGTTTTGATGAGGCTTTTGGTATTTATTTTCAATAGGTGCTTAATTAGATTATTTAGTTATAAATTTTGAATTGGAGACATCTATTGATTTTAGGGTATTAAAAGTGGGCATATACTTATTCAACCTTAGTATATAAAAGGAATTTAGTAGATATGTTGACATAACTACCGTAAAATTAACTATATTTGACCATTTCTCTATAAAAGGGGAGAGATGGGCAAGAACATTTATTAAAGGGGATAATATCACTTTTATACTTTGTATTGTGACACTTTATTCAGTTTATATCTTGTATTTTGGTTATCATCAATATTGATCCTTAAATTTAATATTTGTTATAAATTTATACCCTGACACAAATTTAGAGCAGTTAATTTACCAAGATGATTTAATAAACTTATTCTCATATCAGTTTTTATATGGTTTATTTTTAATTTTTTAAACAACATATTGGTAAATTAACTACTCTAAATTGGTGTCAGAGTATAAATTTATAATAGATTCTACATCTAAAGGTCAATGTTAATAATAACTAAAACATAAGGTATAAACTGAATAAAGTGTCAAAATACAATGTATAAAAATGATACGATCCCTGATTAAAATGAAGTGTTAAAAAAATTACTGCTTTTTAAAGCCCGTCTAAAGGCCCATAAAAGAAGTTGAAAATAGGCCCAAAAAAGCCTAACCAAAATAAGCTAACCAACCAACCAAATTTGAGAAAACAACATAGGTAGGACTAACTTTTGCCAAAATAATCTTTTTGTGCATTTTTCTAAAATTGATATTTTTAGGAGTATCAAGAACTTTTTGAACATCCATAGCAAAAAAACTTCTTGACTATGAAAAAATCCGAAATAATAATTTTTTCATAATCAAGAAATTCTTAACCTTTGGTCAAGAAGTCCTTGACACTCCTAAAAATGTTCTTTTCAGAAAAATACATAAAAAAGTCGTTTTTTGCCCAAGTTAGTCTTATCCATGTCATTATCTTACAAAATTTTCAAGTTTGGAAAAAAAGTACGTAAATACCCTTTTTTTTAAGCATATTTACATAGATATTTGTTCTTTATTTTTAATAGACTCATACCCATTTTTATTCCTGTTTTTGGAGAAATGTATGCTATAAATATTTCATACATGAAATGTATACCAAAAAAGGTATATTTTATAATGTATCTTATCAATATATATTTATAATGTCAATTTGTACCACATGTATTTTATATATAAAATATATATTTAAAAATGGGTATGAAACTATTAAAATTAAAAAGTAGATATTAGTAAAACATAAGACAAAAAAATGGATATTGAGGCTAATTTTGCAAGTTTAGACGAATTATATACTTCTATTGGCCAGAATTGGGATGTTCTAACCCAACTTGCACTTAGTCGGGTTGGGCATGGTAAAAAAGTCGTGTAATTCGACTGGTGAACACCTGTAGGTGCAAAAATAAAAACGAAACTAGGATGTAAAAACTAGGTCAAGTCGACATGGCTATAATGACTTAAAGAGTCAGGTTATGCTATTTTATATATATATATATATATATATTGATATTGAGGGTAGAGAGAACTGATCTGTAGACCTTAATATTGGACGTAGATATGATTACTAATCTGGCTAAGTCTGCAACTACATTTAGTCCATTATATTAAACTATGTTACTTTGGACTCGTGCATTAATTCGACCATAATAAGTAAGAGTTTTTATAATGAATAGTTAATTTATTTATTTTTTTACTTCATTTTAATAAATAATTGCTTTTTTTTTTCTTCATCTTTTTGCTAAATTATCATTTACTAGTATATCGACAATATCAATTTTATGCATCAGTATATTAGCTTTTATACTTAAATATATTAGTATATACTAATTTGTTTAATTAGAAATTATTAATATTTGTCCATATTTCTTAATTTCAAGTAAGAAACAAAATAAAGATAGTTATTTTATAGTTATTTTATCAGTCACCAATTTGAATTGGCCAACTCAAAACTATTATACTGATAGATTATATATATATATGAGTTTTATTTCTAGTTAACTAAGATAAAAATTAAGAATATCTAAGAATAATATAATGCAATAACTATCAACTAACAAGTTCCATAAAAATTGGACAGTATAGTGCAATATGCCTATGTCCAACTACTGGGCTAGGCTTAACAGTCTTGGCCTTGTGAGGCCCAACTATGATTTGCATTTCATCATTTGGACTTGTAATGGTACAGTCGAGTTTGCAGCTAGTTTAGAGATCTTTGAGCTCATACAATAATGACTCTAATAATTGTGCAATTGTTAATCCTAAAGTCTATTCTATAATTGCAATCTACCATAGTATGATAGTATAGATGTTATCGCACTGATACTATTTGGTCCACGCTACATTGATCTCTATATTTTATTCCTTTGTGCATTTCATAATCAAATTAATATCTCAATTGTCCAATCAATTTAATTATTTTTTATTTTGTGATTCTTATCTATTTTTTCTAATGACCATTTTTAACATATTAATCAAGTACTTAAAAACTGTCAAGGGATATGCATGTATAATTCTATATAAATGTCAATATATGAAGGTCATTAATCATAAATACCTCCAACTAAATTATTAGCAGTATTAATTCCTAAATTTGACTTTTAGCTATTGGTAACCTAAATGGTAAGTGCAATAAATATGAACTAATAATTGACTCATGATAAAGAGTAACGTATTAACTCCAATGAGATTTAATAAACTTGATAGTTATATTTAAGGCTATTAAATCTCATATATTGATTTACTTCAATGTAGTCCAACTAAATTAGAAAATGCGTACGTAATTAGGACAAATTTACTCACTAAAGTCAATGTAGCTAAAACAAAGAACATATTATAAACTTATTAATTACAAATATTTTCCTTAATCTCAAATAACTTATATCTATATCTTCTATGAATTTACCTCTTGATCATGTGGATACATATAATATAATTAAATAAATTTTTATTCAATCACACCTATACAAAAAAGATATAATAAGATATCTCACAAATATTTATTAATTTAAAAAATGTTGCTTTTTAGAGCATATATGCCTAACAGTGCTTACCATCCAATTTTGTAATATTTTTAATCATAAAAGAATGCTTTAATGACGTCATTTTTAGCTAAAGTGTTTTTATCTATTCAGTAATTTGAATTGTATTAGTAATAGTTGTGTTATGCTTACGCATGACTATTCTACTACTATCATGTCTGTTTTTGTTTTCATTAAAAAAAATATTTTTAATAAATTTTTTGTTACAATATGAGCATACAATTAGGAAATTTCCCATTATAAAGCAAAGTAACATCAAAGAAAAAACCATGCTTAGCAAGTATTTGAGTCGTTTCATTACTAGAATAAGAAATAAAATGACAAGAGCCACTACTACTATCTCTCATTAGAGAGTTCGCATCATAAGCAATAAGATCATTAGACATACAATCAACTGAGTTATCTTACCGATATATATTAATTTTATAATAGCTTCTGCAAATAGACAATGAATGCCAAAGATATCATGAAGATCCAAACCTTCACAAAGAGCAACAAGAGTGTTAGATGTGTTGTAATGTCCTGTACTTTTTTAAAAATAAAAAATTGAAAAAATAAAAAAAAGTGAAAGATAAAAGACAAAAAAGCCAAGATTTAGTTAAATAAGTAAGGGCAATTAAGTAATTTTAAGAAACTATTTAAGAAATCCTATAGATATCATTTTTTAGAGTCTAACAAAGAAAAGAAAAATCATGCACTTTGTAGAAAAGAAAAAAAAAAAGGTTGAGGGCTTGGGAGAAGAGGAAAGAGCACAAGAAGGTTTATTGTCACTCTATTAAGGTGATAAATATCAGGTATTATGTTATTATTTAGGATTCTTGGGGTTAATTCATTATCTAGAGTTTAGACTTCTTTAATACTTATTTGTTTCAGTCATGATTTTGGCGATAAGTTATAAATTAAGTGATTTCTCTCGTTGTAAGGATTAAAACAAGACTAAAATTATGTGATTTACTTGTGTGGATTAAATGTTATGGGTTTTTAAGTTTTGGCTAAGATAGAAAAATGTAGCAGAGGTTACGATTGGGTTTTTAGTGACTTTTATTGGACTATTTGGATTATATTTGGTATGTTAGAAAGCTTATGCTTTATTGAATAAGCTTTCTAACAGTATATAGATGTCGAAAATAGACTTATTATAATATCTCGAATTTCTAAATGACACACAGTCTCTCATATGAAAGAATAAGAGAGCCAATAATAATATAATGCATAATATTCTTTTTACATTACTATTATATGTGCATATAATTTTGAATTTTTGTTTTATAATATTCGTTTTAGAATATTGGTTATATCTATTAACATTTACTTCTAAGTAATTCTGCAGCAAAATACTTGTAATATGCTCATTAATAAGTCAATTAATTGGATATAATTATTCAAAATATTTACTTTATAAAATAGGCATGAGTAGTATAGTAATTATCTTCTAAGTGGGCATGTGTTTTTAATTAAGTATATTGGTTGTATATAAATATGCTCCTTGATTTTAGTCATTATTAGCCTTAGTAAACAAGTTCACGTTTTGGCATATATTATTTATATTCTTTTATGTTAACAATATATATATATATTCTTTGTATTTAAATTTTAAATATGACTTGTCTGAGATCTTTTACTATTGTTATTAGTACGTATATGTCTATTTATATGCATATATACTGCTTATAAGAACAAAAATAGAATAATTATAATAATAAGAACAACCGACACTTGGTAAGTCCGCAAACTCTAAGGCGACATACCTATATATCGTTTCTTCTCACTCTGTCTTCTCCATCATACTTACCTTTCTCCATCACCATATTTTCTCTATATCTTTGATAAACCTTTAATCTGTATATCTAGTTTTTGGTACCGAGTCTCTATTAAAGGCATTTGGTAGCTAATATTAATAAAATTTTTGTCTTGTTAAAGCACATCTAATATATATATCTTTCTAATCATTCAATATTTTTTGACAATACTTTTTCTTACACTCACAGTTTGTGCATGACCAGCTCTTGGTTTTATATTTAAGAGTGTTTATGAGCCCATATATGTAAATAATTGGACTCAAATTACACGTATATGTTGAGAAGTTCCTTGAAAATAATTGTCAATCTTATTTTGTTGTCCGAAACAATTCAAGTATTTACAGTTTAGGATTTCATTGTGGTGGTTTTGGTTTATGATTTATTTTTCTTATATAAATCATGAAAAGTTGAGCCATAAAAATTCGTAATCTGATTTGAAGGGACTTTATACTAAGAACTTTTATTGTAAGAGTCTTAGCTATATGTGGTTTAGTTTATATAGCTAATCATGAGAACTTGTTAGTTCATTTTAGTTATGTACATATATGATTATGCATGAAGAATGTTTCAGTTGTATCTTATATATGAAAGTTATGTACATGACAGTTCAGATTGATTAATTAGTGAGCACATTTAATTACCGATCTTTTAATTACATGTGATGCATCTGTAACTTGTTACTTTGTGCATATTATTAGCTCTTAGTGTAATTCCTAGCCATATCTAAAACAAGAATTATAACATTTCATAATCAGTAACTAGAAGAGTATGTTTGGCTAAATATTAGGAGTGTGTTAATTGTACCTTGAGTGAAGAACATTTCATAGGAGAATGCATAAAAACTTAGTACTAAGATAAGTAACGTCACACATGCAATGTAAGAAATTATTTGTATATATGAATATGTGAAATCTTCTGATAATGTGTACATACGTATCTGTCATTCTGCTTTGCGTGAGATACGAACACATAGTATATTTATATTACCTGATGAGTACTGGTGAATAGGATGTGGCGGACCAATACCTAAATATGTGATATGAGTCCTTTGGAAACACTTTGGATTATTTGGGCAGGGACACTCTGGTCCTTTCGAGAATATTATGATTTTTTCAGGAATAATCTGATAGCAGTATGGGGTGAATCTCTATTGTACACAGAGGAGATTCTCTGGGACTCGAGACCTCCATACGACGACTCCTGCTCTGTTATATATTTTCTGAGTGGCTCAGTATGCGATTTACGGTCTCGTCAAGTAATACAATATATATACATGAATCCTAACCATATGATTATATGTTCTCTGTTTTATATACTTTGCATTTGCATACGTTACATACTGAGTTTCATACTCACGTATATTCTTATATTGCAGAGGTAATGCTAATGTTTGATATTGGATTAAGAACGCCGACAATCTGACCACGGCTTGTATACATAGACATAGGTATTTTAACGTTGTGGTTTTCTGACAAAGAGGTTTGTATTTGTTCTGTTTGTATATATTATGAGTGACTATATGAGACGTCTACTATGTATGTGTGTATGTACATATATATAAAACTAAATGTATAATTATGAGTGGCATTTTTTTTTGTATTTCTGGAAAATTGAAAAAGTTATAAATTTTTTATTATTTTATTACTTCTAAGTTGAGTAGCGTCTTCCAACCTTATTAATTAATTATATAAGTATTTTATACATACTGTAGTGAAATAGGAGGATATTACACTTATACTAATAGAGTTATGACCTATTGAAGTGAGTACTACCAATTTGGAAAAATCTAAAATTTTCAACACTTTAAGCGAGGCAGCTACTTGCCTAGCTACGTGGGGCCACCTATGGACCCCACAACTATACTCTTAGCACTTACAGGACCCCATCACTTGTAGAATTTATCCTCCAAGTTTCATAATTTTTAGAATTCAATTTGAATTATTTTGAGCTTTTGATTTTGGGATTATGGAGAAAAGTATAGTGAACATATAGAGAGTGCATGGGCAACAAGCTAGGTGACTTTAAGTGTTTAATGTTCACATATAATTCTTGCCTTAATTATAGAGGCTTGTGGTAGCTAGCAAATTATTATTGGATTGGTTAGACTAGCGAACATATAAGTAATGTTTCATCTTTATTAGTAACTTTTATTTTATCAAAGTTCATTATTATTGTTTCCTTTTGAAGAATAGATGTTTGTAAAGTTGAAATAATAAATTATTTTTAAACAAAATCTACTTTGATTAAATTATATTATATTCTTAAAGAAATACGGATCAAGCTTATGACTGTTGCTATTTTTGAATGATTTGAAAGTTTTTACTCTCTAAAAAAATGTGAAAATATTTTAGAATGATATTGAATGAATATGTTAAAATACTCTTCAGTATATAATATGGACCTATTCTGCCAGAGTTTAATGTGGACAGTTTGTATTGAATGTAAACCTAACTATAAGGGTTAAATGTAGCAAATATGGATGTAGCTACAGGGTTTCCGTGAAGTAAATATAGACCTAGCCGAATGTGGACCTAACCACAAGGGTTAAATATAGTCATAGTCATCCTAAAACTGTAGAATAGTATTTGAAAGTGTTATTGGTTATTGAGGAAAATTGAAACTATAATTTTTGAGATCTATTATTTTTGTTAAATTATGACTGACTAGCTTCACCTGTTCATCTTGAAAAGTATTAATTTGAAATTAGAATTGTTAGGAAAAATGTTTATAAAATGTATCAAATTACATATATTTGATCGAACTAGTAAAGGTTATTGATAGCTCACCCTTTTATTTTTTAATATTAGATTTAATCATATAAAAATACTCTCAAGTTTGGATCTTTTGCAAAAATTAACGTGATAATTGAATTTTGAAAATAAATACCCTCAGATTTCAAATGTCTACAAAATATATCCTGTTGATACCAAAAGTTGGTATAACAATGGTATTCTTAGTTTTTGGAGAAAACTAAAGATTAAAGAGAAAATAGGAAAGAAAATGATGAACACATAGATTTTAGAGCGGTTCAGCCTTTCGAACAAAGTGCCTACGTCCACTATAGCCGGTATTATTTTCTCAGTATACTGGTTACAAGAGAGCTTTCAGTTGGGTCCTATTTCTCTCCTCAGGAGCCTTGTATTTATAAGCTTGAGGAGGTAGATTCTCTATTACAGATAAGATCTTTTCAAATATAAAAAAGATTACAAAAAGATTACATTGAATACGAATTTGAATTCGAATTTATCTCCCCCAAGATGTAGCAAAATCTTTATTTGAATAATCCTATCTCTTAAATTCTAAATCTAATCCCTAATATCTTGGAGATTTGAATTTTGGATGGAGAAAATCTCGTGATCAAAATCTACTCGCTATCTTCGAGCAGATGTGAATTTGATGCATAACAATTGCCCCCCAGTTCTTGGTGTCACTTTGTACAATAAGAATCGTTTTGCTTTCTTGATCTGCTCGGGTTGCTTCTTCTTGCGAGGTGAAGGAAGGTGTCAAACCACCACTCCTTTTTCCGCTTATATTTGTTGCGAGTTGATAATGGGGGGTCAAGGAATGAGGTCGAATGTTTTCGCCGAGCTGATTTTTTTCGGGAATGTCTTCTTCTTCAATTTTCTTCCACAATTGCTCGCATTATGCTTAAGAAAATTGTATTTCTTTTCACGTTACAAGCAACTTGGTTTTTACATATATTTGAAGAAATTGTTTATCCTTCATAGTATAAAACTAGTAGTTTGACTTAGCCATAATTTTATTTTAAAATTGCTTCGTTTAAGGCTAAGACCTTCAATTTATCGTTGAAGGCTTAATCTTGTTCTAGTACTTATCATGATCCGCGAACATGATCCAACTACCTCGAACATTGTAGTTTTTGAATCTTGAACTCTTCGAGCACCCGAACACTTGATCGCTCGAACATGCGAGCACTCGAACCTCGAATATGTGAACCCTCAAACCTTGAACACTCGAACCTTGAGCACTCGAACACTAGAACATTCAAACACGTGTACGCTCAAACTATAGTACTAGAATGCGATTATCTGTGTTTCACTACACATTATGCCCCATTAGTCTTGAGGTGACAAAGCAACATGAAACTAATTATTGAAGGAGTTTTACTTAAGACAAATTCAAAAAATGAACTTATCATTATTCGAGTAGAATTGTTACAGTGAAAGGAAAAACACAAGACTTAATAATACTTCTCGTATCTATGCTTGTTCTCGTTCTTCCTCCAAGAGGTCGAGATTTTTTTGTGAAAGCTCATGATTAGTCTCCTGGTTGTAAGCTTCCACTATTTGAGTTTCTACTTCAAGTTCTACTAGGATCATCGCTTCGTGCCATATGTCCTCTTGAATGGAGCACTCTTGAACTGTGTTATTGTCTGACACAGTCTTCTCTAGAACTTCAAATCTGTACATTACACATCTTGCGATGAATCTAATAATTTTACTCGGAGTGATGGACCATAAGGACTCTGCTTTTACCCATTTAGCTTGGCAGTTCACACTTTATGGTAATGGGAAAAGTTTCATCGCATTGTTATTTGTAGCCCATCACGTCCTTTCTCCTTGTTGGCCAGTTACATCCTCGAAGTACATCTTTTTAAGTCTGCCCCCCAGAATGGTTACTATGTTATGTAGTGGGACTGAGAAACCTCATCGATGTAGCTCATCATCGAATCTAGCTTCTTTTTTTCAGTAGGTAGCTCGTCATCCTTTAAGTATGGAGAGATGAAATCTATCCAAGACGACTTTATTAAGTGAGCTCTTCTACAGATCCAGTCTTCTTCTCCTCATTGATCACGCGAAGATCTAGGTTCTGGTCGATTCGGCCATGGACTCGCAATCTGTAGCTCGCATATCTAGGCTTTTTCCTCAGCGATCCTGATTGACTGGTTATAGCATTTGCGAGCTTCTTGTTGCTCGCCTCGTAGAACTCCAACTCCTTCTGGAGTTGGGAACTTCATTGTCAGGTGGTGGATCGAGGTGATGGCCTTCAGTTCTCGAAGGGACGGTCTTTCAAGAACTGCATTGTAGGCAGTTGGGCAATCCACCACGAGAAAATCAGTCATGACTGTTGTCTGCCGAGGTCATGCTCCCACAGTGAGTGTGAGCTGAATTACACCCATGGGCAAGACACTGTCACTAGTAAAGCCATAAAGCTTTATTGTAGTTGGCTTTAAGTGTTGTACGCTCAAGCCCATCTTCTTGAGAGCGCTTAAGTATAGGATGTCTACTGAGCTTCTATTGCCGATCAGAGTTCGGTGGATGCACATGTGGTTGATCTGAAGAGTAATAACCAGCGGGTCGCTATGCGGATAGTGCACATCGCGAGTATCCTCTTCAGTGAAAGTGATTAGCTCGATCTCTATTTGAAAACTCTTTGTTTGACGACCTTCGCGTTGAAGGAGTCACCATCCTCTCTTTGATTATAGTCTCTCCTTCGTTGGTACCTCCCGAGGTATCCCCGCCAGATCAATTCTTCGATCTCGTCCTTCAAATCATAACAGTCATTAGTATCATGATCGTTATCTCGGTGGAACTGGCAGTATTTATTCTAGTTTTTTCTCGAACCTTTCCTCTTAATAGGAGGAGGTCGCTTGTAGGGGACCCCGTCCTCGGTGGCCATCAGAACGTTCTCTCTACT
Source organism: Trema orientale (assembly GCA_002914845.1). Classification (NCBI taxonomy): domain Eukaryota; kingdom Viridiplantae; phylum Streptophyta; class Magnoliopsida; order Rosales; family Cannabaceae; genus Trema; species Trema orientale. The sequence goes on along the minus strand of JXTC01000300.1, from coordinate 90,280 downwards.
ATCATTGAGCTCGCTATAGTAGGTGAACTTAGGAAAGTGTGAGTACTTTCGTTCCTCTGTATGAGGCTTCTTCTCTGAAGAAGATGCGGCTTGCTCATTATCACATTTTCTTTTCTTCTTATTTCCCTCCTTGTTAGACTTGTCGCCATTCGGATGGTCCATTGAATCTTGTGCATTCTCAACACACATGTATTTTTCCGTCTTCTAATAGAAATCCTCCACATCGGTGTAATGGACTTTAAGAGATTCCTCCATAGAGGTATCTGGGAATAGACACCTCTTGCCAGAGCCATCAAGTGTCCTCCCTCTGGTGCCTTCGTCGCTTTGGCAGCTTCTTCATTGAACCACTTCAGATAAGAACGAAGGCTCTCGTTTTCTCTTTGCTTGACATTGGCTAATGCCGAGTAGGGGGTGGCGTAGGCCTTGGAGGCCTGAAATTGGTGGACAAAGTCTTAGGAAAACTGTTGCCATGAGGTTATCGATCCCTTTGGCTGGTTTTTGAACCACTTTTTAGCCCCTTTGGCGAGCGTAATGGCAAAACATCGACATCGGGCTAAGTGTTGTACCCGATTCAGATCCATAAGATCATTAAACAAGTCTAGGTGGTCTCGAGGGTCTGTCTTTCTCTCGTAGGTAGTGATAGTTGTCATCTTGAAACCATCGGATAGAGGAGCGTTCTGGATCTCAGGTGTAAAAGGTGAGTAGTCTCCTTTTACCTGATACTCCTCACGAGCAGCCAGGTGGTTAAGCTCGTTTCGCATGTGAGCTACCTCTTGAGCGAGTTGGTTATTGACTGGGATTGAAGTAGCCGAACCCCTGGTGGTCGCAGTCCCTGAGGTACTCGCTCTTTGCCAGTTCAAGCGATCACGAAGATCACGCCCTCGCTCTTAATCAATATCTCCTACTGCTCGGCTAACTCTCTTGAACACGCTGCCTATTGCTTGCGACCTGGTCACTTTAGCTCCCTGGTCAGCTTGAGTATTCTATCGAGGTGGTCTTAGAGGGAGATCTCTTGTCTTCGCATGGCTGGTGTTAGGAGCATCTATTTGATCCCGAACTTTTGAGCCCTCAATCTCACGAATGCTCGAACTCTCGATCCCACGAACTCTCAAGCTCTCGATCTCACGAATTCTCAAACTCAACGAATGGGACTCCTCGTGATCTTGTTGTTTATCGAGCTGAACACAACCTCGAACATGGTCGCACTACTCTGGCACTCGCTCCAGATCGTCGGGCTGATCGCGACCTCGAACATGGTCGTGATGCTTATTTCGGGGATGATTACCAGCCAATCGGTCTAAGAGATTTTGGATGGAGTTGACAGTTGCTCGCACTTCTTCCAGTGTCTCCTCTGGTTGAAGTTATCAGGCTTGTAGCTCGGCCATCTCTGCAGCTCGATTGGCATCATACATGGGTTCTTTCCCAGGTCGCTTCCTAGTTTCACCCTGATTAGTGCCGATAGTCTCACAGCTTATAATAGGCTCTGGATGGTCGTTTATAGGGGCAGCAGCCCTAGATCTTGTCAGCAGAACTTTAACGTGAGTGGCCTGCGATCTTGCGGTGGCAACATCTCCGGTCTAGGAGTTTTGGCATCTTGTTCTCACCTTGTTTGCAGATTTATTGAAAACTGGAAAAACGGTGATTTTGACTGGATATTTTTACCGAAGGCTACCCTCCTTCTAGCACCAAATTGCTGATACCAAAAGTTGGTATAATAACCGTGTTATTAGTTTTTGGACAAAACTAAAGATTGAAGAGAAAATAGGAGAGAAACTGATGAACACATGGATTTTAGAGTGGTTCAGTCTTTCGAACAAAGTGCCTACGTCCACTATAGCCAGTATTATTTTCTTAGTATACTGGTTACAAGAGAGCTTTCAGTTGGGTCCCATTTCTCTGCTCAGCCTTGTATTTATAGGCATTCGGAGATAGATTCTCTTTTACAGATAAGATTTTTTCAAATATAAAAAAGATTACATTGAATACAAATTTGAATTTGTATTTATCTCTCCCAAGATCTAGTAAAATCTTTATTTGAATAATCCTATCTCTTAAATTCCAAATCTAATCCCTAATATTTTGGAAATTTGAATTTTGGATAGAGGAAATCTCAGGATCAAAATCTACTCGCTATCTTCGAGCAGATGTGAATTTGATGCATAACATATCCTATCCTGATAAATTAGGTGATTTGAACAATAAAAAGACTGTTTTACTGCTCTTTAATTGATATTTAGTTTTTTTTTTGTCACTTTCATTTATAAAAGGAAATAGAGAGTCCTTGTCTCTTTCTCTCTCACCTCCCACCTGACTCCCCATCAAATATCAATCCATAATAGCCACAGATCATTTTAACATTTTTCCACCAAAACTCAAAACTAAAACTTGTTCAGATTACATAACAATCATATCAACGTCATAAGAGATATCAAAAGCATGCTATAACTTTAAACTTGATTCAGAAACCAATTCCAATGAGCCTGATAATTTTCTTTGAAGACTAAATAATATTTACCAGTTAATTGAAAAAAGAAGCTAAATCAGATCAGTGCCAAAAAATTCTAAAAAATTAGACAAGAAAGTTGATATTAAGAAATTAAAATGGGGAATAACCTGAGTGAGCTTAGCATTGAAAAAACGTTAGTATATGCACCCTAGAGTAGGAGAGCAATTCTCAATGGGAAACAACTCGTCCTTATACCACAATAGCAACTCATCTCTTTGTCTCTTTCTCTCTCTCACCTTTCACCCATCTCTCTTAGAAAATAACGTAATCTTGTAGATGTGCATCTAATTGATCTTCCCACTTAACATAACAAGCCCCATACAAAAAAGAATAAAATAAATAAAAATAAAAATAGAGAACAACAAAAAATTAAAGAAGAGTAGGGGAAAAGGGAGAGAGTAGCCGAACAATGAGGTGGCGCTCCAGTTCTGCCATAATATCAAGGATCTAGTCCAGGTACAACTTTTTGTGGAGCTTGACCCGAATTTGGGGCTTTTGAATTTGATTAGATAGAGATAAGAGCAAATCTCTCTCTTAAAAAGGTTTGAGTTTGATTAGCAAATGAGATTTGTATTCCCAGTGGTAAGATTTACATTGTCTTCACTGGAATTTGAGAGAGATAGAGAGACAACAGGTGAAAGAGTGAGTGAGAGATAGACTGGTGGGAAAGAGTCCGGACCTTTTTTTACGATGATTTAAAAAGTTGATTAGAAGTCAAATAAAGAGGGTAAAGTGCTCTTTTTGCTATTCAAATTACTCAATTTGTCAAGATAGGGTATACATTTGCCGAAATTTGAAATCACAGGGTATTAATTTGCAAAGTCAAGCATCGTGTTAGTTTTTGCAAAAAACCCAAACTTGAGATATTTTTGTGTTATTAACCCTTAAGACGTTTTAGATCCATAGGATAGTTAGTAATTTGGACTCATATTTGGAAAGAGGGAAATAGTTGAGGACTCAAATGTACTAATTGGAGTTATTGCCTTGTTTAATTTTCATTATTGAGACATTCTTGGTTATTAGAGGTATATTAGATTATTTCATGGTTTTGGTTTCTTTTGTCATTATGGGATGTAGAAAGATTAAGAGGAAAGTTTTGCTATTTATGAAAACCAATGGATGAAATGAGCATTTCATTTAAAGGCATAAATGTAAGCTCAATCCTCTTGTAATTCAACAGTTAAATACTAAGTTTTATAGTATTATAAATAATCAAGGAATTCTAATATTTATATTCTAACAATGTAATATTAGAAAACATAAAATACATAGGCAAATAAGAAAACTATAAATTTTATTTATTTTTAGCAATATTACAAATAATCCATATGTTTTAGGACACTACCTTTTACAATCTCCCACTTGCCCTAAAGCAAATGGGATATATCCTTTATGCCTAGACCTTCTATGTGGTTTTTAAAACTCTTTGCAGGCAATGTCTTTATGAAAGGATCTGCATGGTTATTTTCTGACACTATCTTCAGAACTTCTGCATCTCCTCGATGTACTATCTCTCTAATCAAATGATATTTGCATTCTATATGCTTTCTCCTCTTGTGGCTTCTAGGTTCTTTTGAATTCGCCACAACACCACTGTTATCACAGTAACGTGTGATTGTCTTATTCATATCTGGAACGATTTCTAAATTTGTTGAGAACTTTTAGAGCCAAACTGCTTCCATTGTTGCTTCACAAGTGGCAACGAATTCAGCTTCCATAGTTGGATCAACAATATAAGATTGTTTGATGCTTCTCCAAAATATGGCTCCACCATTAAGAGTAAACACTGATCCAGATGTCGATTTAGGAGAATCCTTCTCTGACTGAAAATCAAAATTGATGTATCTGATAGTAATCAAATCCCTAGCTCAATAAACAAGCATATAGTTTCTCGTTCTTCTTAAGTACTTGAGAATATGTTTCATAGCCACCAATGATTTAACCACGGTTAGACTGATACCGGCTAATTACTCCTACTACATAATAGATGTCAGGTCTTGTAAACAACATAGCGTACATTAGGCTGTCCACTGTTGATGCATAAGGAATCCGTCTCATATTTTCTTCCTCTTGAGGTGTCCTAGGACATTGCTATTTATAAAAATAGACTCCATAGTGAGAATGTAAATTACGTTTCTTGGAGTTTTACATCAAAAATCTGATAAGCACTTTATCGATATATGATACTTGAGACAGAGCCAACAATCTGTTCTTGTGATCTCTTAATAGTTGGATTCGAAGAACATAACTAGCCTCTCCTAAATCCCTCGTTTGGAATGGTTGGCTAACCACTTCTTTATATCAGATAGTAATTCAACATTATTCCCAATAAGAAGAATATCATCTACGTAGAGAACTAGGAAGACCACTTTCGAGTCTTTGATATACTTGTAAACATGAAGTGCATCAATATTTTGATCAAAGCCATACGTCTTAATAGCTTCATCAAAACTTATATTTTAAGATCTTGAAGCCTGCCTAAATTCATAAATGGACCTTAATTTGCAGTTTCCAAATCTTTTGCCCTTGGCCTTTTTCTATGAAACCCTCTGGTTGCACCATATAAATACTTTCTTCAAGATAACGATTCAGAAAGGCTGTCTTGATATCCATTTGCCAAATCTCATAATCGAGATATGCAAAAATTGATAAAAGAATCCGAATGGATTTAAGCATGGCAACTGGTAAGAAAGTTTCCTCATAATCAACTCCCTCCTTTTGAGTATAACCCTTTACCACTAGCCTAGCCTTATAAGTCTCTACTTTACCATCCACATCTCTTTTCTCTTATAAATCTATTTGCACCCAATTGGTCTTACGTGATTAGGTAGGTCTACAAGTTCCCAGACCGAATTTGAGTACATTGACTCTATTTCGAGTTTCATTGATTCTTGCTAGTGCTCCTTATTAGAATCATCCATTGCTTGCTGAAAACTCAATAGGTCATCTTGCTTGTTATCGGAAATAGTAATTTGTGCTTCCCCGATTCCTAAGTAGTGTTCAAGTTATTTCACAATCCTTACACTACGACGAATAGGCAAAATATCCTGATTTGGAGTTGTGGTCTCCTCGACAAAAGTTATCATTTGTGGTCTGATCTGATCATATAGCACTTCTTCAAGTACTATTTTGCTGGGAGATTTGAAGTTCGTCATGTAATCAATTTCAAGAAAAGTAGTATTTATCAATACAAATACTTTCTTATCTTGAGGATTGTAGAATAACCCGCCTCTAGCTACTTTAGGATAACCTACAAATATACGTAGGGCCTGTTTGGTATGGCTTCCAAAGATCTTTTGGAGCCCAAAAGTTACTTTTGAGGGTGTTTGGATGAATTGTGAGAAGATTTTTTTTTTAATTAGAAGACCTTTTTAATGAAGCATGGACCCACCAGCTTTTCTAAAAAGATCTTCTTAACCTTTTACTTCAGGAAGTAAAAGTTATCCCAAACGGGTCCATACTTCTGTTCGTGGTTTTAACTTCCCAGTCTTATCCTTCAGGACATATGCTTGATACCCTCATTTATAGATATGGTGTAAACTACGTTTGCATCCAAATTATAGATGGAACTAAGTTCAAAAGATAGATGACTATTTGCATTGCATATCCCTAGAAAGAAGAGGGTAATGATGAGTAGCTGAGCATTGATCTCACTACATCAAGTAATATTTGATTTCTCCGCTTTACAACACCATTCTGCTGTGGTATTCCAAATGCTGTGAGCTGGGATAAGATAACATGCTCAAGTAAAAATTCTAAGAATTTAGTATCCAGGTACTCTCCTCTACAATCTAATCATAGAGTCTTTAATGACTTACCTAACTGTTTTTCAGCTTTTGCAAGGAATTCTTTGAATTTTTCATAAGCTTCAGATTTCCTTTGCATTAGGTAAATATAACCATACTTTGAATAATCATCAATAAAAGTGACAAAGTATTTGTAACTATCTCTAGCTTGTACATTTAATGGTCCACAAATATCTGTATATATTAATTCGAGGGGTTCTTTGGCTCTTTCGCCCTTTATAGTGAAGAGTCTTTTCGTTATTTTACCTTCAGGACATGATTTACAGAATGGAAGAGTGCCAACTGTTAGTTCCCTTAACAAGTCTGTTAATTCTGTCAAGGTTTATATAGCCTAGTCTAAGATGCCATAGGTATGTGTTATCATCGTGAGAAATTTTTTGTTTCTTAGTCTTAGGTTGTTCTAGTTTGAACATTTTAGTATTAAGCAGTATTTAAGTAGCGAGTTGTAAACCATAAAGTCAATATTCTAGATAAGCAATACAAATATTTAAACTTTTTCTTGATATAACAATTGACTTATTATTAAAAGAAAAGCTATAACCATGTTCAGATAATCTAGAAACAAAAATCAAATTTCTACTGAAACTAAAAATGAAATAAACATTGTTCAAAACTAATTTATTACATCCAAAATTAAAAACTACTACTCCTACTGCTAATGCTGAAACAATTGCTCCTGTCCCCACCCTCTTAGTGAACTCCTTAATTGTAAGTTCCTCATATGAGCTAAGTGTCTACAAAGAAGTACAAATGTGCTTAGTCACCCCTGAATCAACTATCCAAAGAGAAGAATTATCTTCCATTAAGTATGCTTCTGTAACAAGTAAATCACATTTACCCTTCTTCTTCTTTTCCTTGAGCTCCTCGAGATACTTATTACAGTTTCTCTTCCAATGCCCATCTACTCCATAGTAGAAATATTTTCCTTTGAACATCTTGTTGTTGGAGCTCTTCTTTTTAGCCTTGCTCTTCTTATTGGGCTTTGCTTGAGACTTGCCAGCCGCTTTCTTCCTTTTCTTATTTTTATTTTGTTGGAAGAAGGTACCTCTTTAACAATGTTAGCTTCGGATTTTTCATCTTTATCTTTCAATATGGATTCATAGGTCTGTAGCTCATTCAATAGTTGAGTGAGATTTAGCGGAACTTATTCATAACGTAGTTCGTTTTGTATTACTTAAAGGCTGGGGATAGCGTTTCCAAAATCATCCTACTTGGGTGGCTTTGTCTATGTGTCCGCCATTCAGTTCAGCTTCATGAAGTAAGCCGATCATCTTAAGGACATGCTCTCGAACTAAGACATTAGATTTCATTCGAGTGTTCATAATTGCCTTAACGATATCATGATGAGCTCTGTCAAATGGGCTTCGAAACATGGCTTGCAGAGATTCCATAATCTCAAATGCAATCTCCATGCCTTTATATTAACCTCTCAATACATCCGACAGTCCTGTTAACAAGTAGCAATAGGCCTTGTTGTTAGCCTTAGTCTAATTGACATATGCATCTTATACATTACGAGGTGTATTGGTAGCAGGTTGTGGAGGACATTCCTTCGTCATCACAAACTTGTAGTTTTTGCGGATTAGAATTATGTTCATATTGCTCTTCTACTTGTTACAGTTTTCACCGGTTTCAAGTTTCTCATTTGATAGAATAGAGACAATAAGATTTACCATCGCTGAAAGTAAATAAAATAAACAATTTAAAACTATGCATTTAACAATATTGGAATAGTAAACGTGAAGTATATGAGAAAAAAAAATATAAAAAATAACTATTCCTACTGTACTTTCCTTATGAATAATATGATGTCGTAGGGTAGGTCATATTATTGACAAAAGAAATTGATACATTATCAATTAAGAAATATATACAAAATATCTCATTTTTTCTATATTTATTAATTACCGTATTTTTGTCAAAATAATTATAATTAGCTTTGATTTTACTTTGTTCTTTAAAATAAAGTTGTTTCACTTGTTTTTGTTGTTAATTTGATGTTTGTTTGCGTTTGTTTGTAAGAGGATGAAACAATTGAAGTTGGTGCTTAAAGAGGTCAAAAAGAGGCTAAAAGATGTCAAAAAGAAGCTAGGAGGTAGAACCGAAGGCAACCTATGGCACAGGAAGCACCATTCCAGCAGCAGGTGCCAACCAACTAGAAAGCTAGCACCGCAGTGCCAGTTCGTGGAAATCTGAGCTTCTTAGGCACCGCAGTGCTCCCTTTCAGTGCCGCAACATACTCCTCTATGTCCTTAATGGGATTTTAACAATCTAGATCAAATTTTGGCAATCTAATGGTCCAGATTTGACCTATCCTTAAGTGTACAAGAGCCACCTTATTAAAAAACCTATTTTCTAGAGGTGGAGGTACACATTCCCAAATAGATTTAGCTTAGATCATCTTTTCCTTTTAGAATAGAGCTCCAGAAAGAAAATTTTAGAGAAGAAAATACTAAATAAATTGTAGTTTTTATTTTTAGTTTTGATTTTTATTTTTGAGAGAGGATATTCACAGTTGAATTTAGAGAGCAATCTATTGGAGCTTATTATATCAACTATTGAAAAAATTCAACTCTCAATTTGGAGGAGCATCAATCAAATTTGTTTCATTTTCAGACTCGTCTCCTTTCTTGATTGTGTTCTTTCTTGATTGTGTTTGTTTTTCAATGGCTATTTTATTTTATTGGATTGTGCTATCTATCTCTACTATCCTTTGTCTAAAATTGCTATATGAATCAACCTTATAATATTGTATTTTTTTAACTCCCTTTTGACATCTAATTTTCTAAATTAATTGGTTTCTTTATGTTATACTTAATACTACTAGTTACTTGGCCAATAACTAGTATGATTCTTGGAAATACATAATGGAATGGAAATAAAGTTATGTGTTTAGCTTTAGGATTAGTATGATTCTTGAAAATACATAATGGAATAGAAACGAAGTTATGTGTTTAGCTTTAGGTAGAGAGATATACATTTAATAAGGATATGAATATATCTAATTAGTATGTGTAACCACTTTAAAATGTTTACTCTTAATGATTTCATTCAAGTTTGACCCTTATAGGAATATAGTGGGTTGGGTTGAGTGGAAATACTTGCTTGATGACGGAAGAAACTTGCAAATACATTAGCATATTTAGTTAACAACAATTTAGTTAAATTAATTAGAGGAAAGGAGAGCTAAATGACACAATAGGAGGGGTTAGGTAGCTAGCAATTCTAGGTTATTTTTATATTGAATTTGAACCTATTTTTACTTGCTTTTCTAGTTCTCATTTTAAATTCTTAGTTTACTTAATTGTTTTGATTGTTTTACTTTTTTGGATAATTTTAAAATCAACCCAATTTCAGTAATTAACTTAGAAATAGTAAAAATCTTCGTAGGACAATACTTAAGTCATCTTTTTATTACTTTTTTAAGGTATTGTGCACCTGCAGTCCTTGGTGTTTAAAATACCAACAACAATGCACTCGAGACAAGCTTCGGCCTTCTCATTACGAGGAGCAAGATGACGCATGTACTTTACAGGCTTCTTGTAATTTTCACAGTCTATGTCATTGCTGATATCTATTTCGTATAAATGACCCAGCTCCATAAGCCTGCGAACATCCGAGCATGGTATGTGTTGAGTCGCTTGTACCAATTGATGGTATTGTGTACCTTCCTAATGTCTTTCACATCTCCTGGAGTTTATTGATGCTTTTCAATGAAATTAATGTATCTTAAGGCTTTGGAGTTAGAACATAAAGTCCATCTTGTATTTCTCCCACACAGTATAAAAGATTGTTACAGAAGACATGTACTTTTTTGTTAAACACGAAATAGTAGCCTTCTCAGTAAAATAGGAAATCTGCTTTTTAGGGCAAATATCTCAATAAGCACATCAAATACCCCAAACTTAACATTTGCTAGTCCTCGAACAAAAAGAAAATGAACTAAAAACAACGAAACATAAACCTAAATTGGTTTGGTTTCACAGTGCCTATCTCAAAGATTGCATATAGCATATATAGCTCAAAGAAAATTCAAAATATTGCAAAAGTTTAGATTTCAACTCAAATGTCATTGGTGTCAATATACAATTAAATGATGATTAAATCTCTACATTATTTTGTTAGTTTTTGTGTTATTCTGAGACTACTTATCTTATTTTATATTATTTAGGTGTCAATGGAGGAAAGAATTGAAAAAGAGTTGAAACAGGATGAGTTAGAATTAAGTTAGAGCTAGACAACAAAACACCATGGAACAAGGCCTTGGCACTGCGGCGTTGGAGCCTGTGCACCACAGGGCCATCTTCAGGAGAAGAAATAAAAAATAAAAAAATCAAATTTCGAAGCCCGTGAATCCTAGGCCATGAGCTATAGCACTGGATCTCATGTGCTGCGGCGTTGGAGGCCCATTTGGCTACCGACTTTGATGAATTTGACGGCCCAAAACTTCTTAATTATGCGGAATTTAACCTAATTGCCTCCTAGAGTTATTCCTCTATAAATAGGATACTTATATCAGATTCATGGATACTTTGAAGAGATACATAAACACTTAGACCTTAGGGGAGAGAGAGGAGGAGAGCTTGGAGACAGGAGCTGTAGCCGTTAGCCTTTTTCGTTCCTCGTTCTTCTTTCGTTTCTTTTTCCTTTTATTTATAGTTTTCTAGCATCATCTTTCTATTGTTCATCCTTTTATATTGTTGCTAGATTAAGTTTAGGTTAGGTTAAGGGTAATTTCAAAGCCTAGACATGAATATTTATTACTTTTCCAGTTTTATATATCAATTACTATTTTCAGAATTGTTATTATTGTTTTATACTTTGATAACAATGATTTATATTTTGATTTATTCAGGTGACCAACTAAATAATTCATGATAGATTTCTAGGGCTATATTAGATTCTAGATCCGTAATTGTCTAGGATTTCTAATAGTAGTAGCATGATCATAGTGAGAATTAAATTGCATAATTTAATTAATCTATGGTGAAGACATAACTCCAGGTCAAGTAATCCACGTGTGATTATTACTTAGATTCAACCTACTCTCGTTCTTAATGCATTAGTCTAGACTATGAGTGAGCATATCCGATGTTACCTAACTAATAGAATCTAGATGAAGAGCTTATTTTGTCTAGTGATAGTTGATAGAGTGCGGAGTTAGTGAGCACGTGTCTGTTACCTATGGTTGGTAATTCTGAATTGTAACTGAGTATAGGATTTTGGTGACTAATTTACTTTATTGATTTTGTTATTTTATTTATTTTCTTGTTTTTTTTTAGTTTTAGTTCTACTTAGAAACCCCCGTAACCTTAGGACTAATAATTTATTGATTAGACCAGTTCCTCATGAGATCGATCTTTCTTATCTCTTTACTAGGTTTTGCTAGGTTTCCTGAAGATTTCTAGGATAGTTAGAGGAGGTATTATAAATTCTAATTTGACTACATTAACAACCGCTATCAAAATGCTTGTAACATCTCATAGTGAGTTCTTGAAGTGTGTGTGTGTGTAAATAACCAATCAAAAAAATTAATGCATGCTACTCAGATTAATTTATGCAAACAAGTGGATAGTAAAAAGTGATTTCTAGATATAAAAGTTTTGAGTCTCTATAAGCTAGCTTCTCATATCAACTCTCTACTAAAGCAGACTAACACATTACCAAAAATCAAAAGGTCTTTTTAAAGCTTGTAATGTTCAGATTAGGTAATGGCTATAAAAAGAAAAGATATGATACAACAAAACAAGAGAATATCATTCAAATATATAATATAGTATATAGAACTGTGGCACAGAAAGAATACATCTTGTTAAAAATTTCTTGCTTTTTTATTTTTTTTTCTCTTTCAAAACCAATCTGTTTTTCAAGATCATTTTTTCTTCTTTTTTCACAATTAATTTTTTTTTTTCAAAAAAGAAAAAATGTAATCTTTTCATTGTATCCCTTTCTACCTCTTTTGATAGTTCCCCAAACTTATTTCTTTGACAAACTTGAAATGTAGTGTCTTGAAAGCTCAGAATTTCTTTGCATCCTTTCAAATTCTTCTTCTTTTTTTTTTTTTTTTTTTTTTTTTTTTTTTTTTTTTTTTTTTTTTCAATTTTTTTTTTTTTTTTTTTTTTTTTTTTTTTTTTGTGTAACTTTATGCATTATGAGTTCTCTTGAAAGGTAGGATAAGTGATTAAGGCTAATAAGGTAAGGATAATGTAGTCAAATTAAAGAAAAAGCTAACAAAACATTTAAGGCTCAAAGGGGTAAACTAGGGATGTAGGATAAAATGATAGGTTAAAAACGCTAAAATGATATAATGATCGCCTAAATTATCTCCCTAATAATGCATTGTCTAGGATTTTGTCTCAAGGGATAATCAAGCAAGTTCAAGAGTTCAATTATGAGATCTTAAAAAATATCACTTAATCTATATAAACTTTCTCTAAATAAGCAAAACACTCAAAAGATCATGCCTTTAATCAAAACATAACTCTTCTTGTTATAAGGTCTATCATACTCAAATTTAATTAGGTTTAAAGTGACATCTAAGTATGACCAAGTCAAATAAGAATTTCTTTTAGCATACAGGACAAAAGGGTCAAACAAGAATTGTGCGTGTCAGATATTCTAAATAGATTTAGCTTTGGGCATACAAATCCCTATAAAAATATATACTTATATATAAGAATAAAGACCTTCAAAATAATATGTTGGAAAATGATATGATAATATATCATTTTGAAGCTTAATTTTGAGTGAGACCCACTTCAGATTAGTGAAAGGTCTTAGCAGATTTATGTTCTGCTTCGCAAGGATATTGAAACCATTTATCCACATATTCAAAAGTTATCCTTAAGTGAATGAAAAATTGATCACTGAAATACTTTCATTGAATTGTAAATTTAATAGAAATAGATAGGAATCCCACATAGCCTGCGAATGAAGTTTTTAGGGCCATAGGGCCTTTATATATAGAGGCTATACAAGAATCTTACATTGATGAAGAATGAAAGTCTTAGTATCCTTAGAGCTTATATAAAGAGGCTTCCTCCTCCTCTTTCCCACGCACCAAAAAATCTCTAGCTCTCTAGACTTCCTCAATTCTTGTTCTATATTTTATTTCAAGTTCTTTGATTTCTAATAGTGGTATTCTTCGAGGGTGATAGAGTTCAGGCAAGTTTAGTTCACTGGGAGTAGTAGCGTGGTGCTCAGCTTGCTGCTCATTTAGATGCGAGGCAGACGCTTATCAACCTCAAGCATGAATGGTGCTCATTAGCTGGGAGACAAATGCTTATCAACCTCAAGCACCATCAGTGAGGGAGTGAATCTGTTTTAAAGAAACTGTGTCGAATAGGTTTGCATTTATGCTCTCTTAATTCAGTTTCAATTATGTTTCTTTCGTTATATATATTTCCCTTTATAAATATATATTGCTATATTTTTTTTTTTAACTGACAAAGTTTGGAAGGATTATTGAAGGAAAAAAAACTCAACCAAAGATCTCCCTTAATTTGTGATGGGGTAGAAATCAAGAGGTGAAAAAAGTGGTGTTTGGGGTATTTTCTCCTAACCTATTAAAAGATGACACGTGATTTCTAAGTAAGATCTAAAACGACATGTCATGGCCAACACTTAAAACGACACCAAATTCTTTATGAGCTGAATAGCTCCTAGAAGGCTGGTAACCTTATCGGATAGAGTGAGGTAACCCAAGACCTTACAACGAGAGATCAAGGTGTCAGATAGTATAAGTAGCTCTGTCAACCTGAACAAGTGCACGAAGATCGCTAGTAATAATTAACCCAGCACGCTAACTGACCACTTGAGAATGAAAAACTCCGACTAAGTAACATAAGTGACTTTATTACCTCAACACGCAAAAAGCGGCACATTCTGCAGAGAGGCTGACACCTAGCCTAATTGCCTATCTATTGTCCATACAACGGGTGGGTGAGATTCTTTTCTATCTTTTCAAGGGACACATGGCCATCAACCCTAGAATTTTGGGATTACAAGGCCACTATAAATAGTACCTTACACCTTACACATAAGGTAAGCCACCATAATTTCCTAAAACCCTATTTATCTCTTTGTTTTTTCTCCTTACTTCATTTACTCTTTCTCATGATTTCCCAAAAATATAGTGCCATCACTATTCAGCTACTATTTATTTAAGTACTTTATTTAATACATCACTAACGTCATTTTGTGGAGGAGATTTGGCAGGTACTGCACAGGTGCCACCGTCATCAACTTGTGAAAAGTTCATTTATAACCTTATTCAAGGTTGTACGGACTACACCTATATCAAATCTGGATTTTGGCTTCCTTTAAGAAGAATCACTTAAAGGCACGTGATGCACATTTGTTCAAGGATCAAAATCCACACCAACAAGTGGATATAAATAAGATAAAGTTTTTTCTGAGAAAAATGACTTCAGTTTTTAATACTTTAATCACTGCTTTTGCAAAATCTGTTCATACCCATTGTGATAGTACCTCAAACGTGTTTGATCAAAACACAATTCTTCACAAATCAGGGTCCTATTAGGTCTATGATACTTAAGTCTATTTGTAGCTTTGAGGTAACATCTAAGTATGACCGAGTCAAATAAGAATTTCTTTCAGCAAAAAGGACAAAAAGGTCAAACAACAATGTGTCGGTTAAATATTCCAATTGTGTTTGGTGATGTTCGTCTATATATTCGAAGAAGTGAGGTAAGAGTTACAATTTTCTCATTATCTTTGTAAAAACCCTGATTTTTATAAGGGATATTTTGGTCTTTTTATAAAATTGGGAACTAAAAATAAATAAAAGAGGTTGAAATTGAATTAAATTCAGATTTGAGTTAAAGTGAGAGAAATGTTTGAAGTTTGGGTCAAAATCAGATTTTTGAGGACTTAAATGAAGACAAAAATTGAAAAATGGGCCATACTACAATTTTAAAAACTTATTTTGGCCAACCCATTAAGTGACATGTCACAATGCTGGAATTGCCTAACATTTAGGGCAATAACATACATGCATGCAAATTATGGAAAACACATGATCACATCATGAATGCAGCGGAATAATTAGCGGATTTAGGTTTTAAAATTTTTTTACATGAAAACAATTTTCATAACCATATTACATGCATATATCATATACAGGATCATGTA
>JXTC01000300.1:47380-60179 GCA_002914845.1 Trema orientale | reverse complement strand
TGTAGTGCCCAAAATTCTCACTAGTGCATCTTGCCAATGATAAACATTTTTGCATCTTATTTTCATATATTCATAATTAAAATTAAAGTTAAATGCTAAATTAAGTGCTTGTTAAGACAAATTAGAATTTCTAATTAATTAACTATAAGTTCTAGTTGTTGGTTTTGTGAAAGGTCGATTTAAGATCCAAACGGAAATTGATGTGCTTATGAGGGGAAAAAAAAAGGAAGAATTTATCATATGTGTGAATGTTTGTTTATTAAGGTTTTATTGGCTTATTAGTGTTAGTTTTGTGCTCACACATATTTATATGTATATTGATTGAATTTATTATTAATGGCACGTGCTTGTAGGTGTATCAAATGTTATTCATTTTGATATGTCTCTCTAGCTGTATGTATAAATTAATATATAATTCTTATATAAAGTTTGTCCACTAAATTTTCTTTATGAATTCACTTTGGAGTCTAACCGATATACACCTTCTCGTAGTCTTGATTTCTTGGGAAACACCCAGCAGTTCATATATGTTCGTTCTCCACCACCGATAATAGCTATCATCTCTCCATTCTCATAGTTAATAGAAAGTTTCTTGTAGCTACCATCTCTACCCCACTAAAACTTCATAGTTCCCTTATTTAATTATCGCTGAGTACAAGTTTTCCACTCACTTCAGGTTTTCTACAAAGGTGAGTTAAAATTAAGAGTTTTTAGTAATAGTTATATACGTGTATGGACTACTTTATGTTTATTTGTATGTCAATGATTGATAAAATTTAGAATTCATGGGATAACTCTTCGTTCTATAAAGGAATCTATTAAATGAGTAAATTAAAGTGGGTGCTCTTTAAATTAAAGTTACTGATTATATGCCCAAAGATACATGATTATATATATGCATATTTATTGAGTGGAATAAGAACTAAAAGCTAGTGTTGAATATTATATTGATGTCTTAGTATTGTTATTTGTTATTGTTTTTATACGTGGGATATGAGAGGTGGAGTGTAAGGTTTAATTGATTAATTAATTAATGATTATATGCTTCATGCCTTGGACAATAGTGGTTGTCACTTTATGGGAAAGTCTTTATATATATATATATGTACATGAACACCTTGATTTATGAACTGACTTTAGAATAAAACGTTTTTATATAATCTGTCAAGTACTACTATTTTCAGCTTCTTTGTTAGTTATATACACAGGTTCTTTTATATGTTTTATACATTACGTAACTATTAAGTATAAAAAAAAGGGGATTTCTTAACATCATATTTTATATGCTTAGAAATTTAGTCATAAATCTGATTATAAAATAATGAGATTTGTTGATAGTAATTCAAGTATCATTATAATAAACTAAAATACTTGAAAGTAACTATGAGTTTAATTTATCTTAACTTACGTTCTCCTTCGTAAGCACATCAAGCTCCGTGGAGAGAAAATCTATCTTTCACTTTCTTATCCATTCTCAGACTTAAGGTAAGTGGAAATTCCACTTTAGCATCACAAGAACCTACGTATATGATTTTATATATTAAATGTGATATATCTGTGACATTGGGATTTATATATTTGAAAATTGTTCATATAATTTTCATAAGGCATGTCATGTTTGTATACACAAAATAATTATTTACAGGTTATGATTTTAATAAAGAATCTTATACCCTAAACGTTATTTATTTTAAAGAGGGGTATGGTTCTTATCTTGGCTGATCTAGTAGGTAAATGTGGTGAAATCTCTTGAGGTTAAATTCAAGACAGGGTGAGCCAAACAAGAGGGAGGTCAAATCCCTTGAGGTTAATTCCAAGACAGGGTAAGCCTCAAATGATATTTATTAAGAGGATACCTGCTATGTCACTGAATTAGGAATTATACGAAGAAGGGGGCCCAAATATGATTTGAATATTAATGTTTTCTGAGGAAATGAAGGGTATAAAGACTAATAAATTTTATGTACAAATTGTTCATACGCATGCATGGATTTCCATTTACTGAGCCATCGCTCATTTTAGTTCTTGTGATGCAGATGATCAGAACTAGGAATAATGTTGGCTGAGCTGTTTCCACTTCAATACTGTTCATATGCCAATTTTGAAATGAAGAAGGACTTTTTGAGAACCCTATATATATTTTTACTATGTATGGGTATATAGTGATCCTGTGGGAGTTATGAATAGTATTAGAACTATGTTTTGTATTGTACAAAATGTATATATTACAGCAATATAAAATAGGTGTATAACAGACATTTTCAGAACCAAGCAGAAAAGTTTAAATTTATCCTCTACTTTCCGCTTTTGCAAGGTCAATGAAAATAAGATAACACTGTTTAGCTTTTCTACGCATGAGTGAACATATTTCTATGTAGTATAGCTAAGGGGATGTTACATAAGAGTTGAAAGAAACGAAATTAACTACAAGTTCAAAATCCTATACAGAGCTCACCTTGACTAGTTTGAGCTTTTACCAAAGCTCTTGCCTTACACCTCCACAAAATTAATTCTCAAGGCTTTGAAACTGATTTTAGGACCTAAGAGAACCTAGAGCAGCCATTGTTTAAGTGAGAGTAAGTAGTGAATTGAAATTAGAAAATAAAACCAAGGAAGAAGGATTAGTAGAACTACCTTGACTAGTTTGGACCTATCTTGCTTTCTTAAGCTCCAATTCGAGTTCTACTACTTAGAAACTCTTGGATATGGCTTAAGGGAGTTGAGGGAAGTCTAGAAAGGACTTAGGGGGCTTCAGGCCCTACCTGGACGAAAAGAGAAAGAAGGTGACCAGATTTGGTCTAAAAGTTATATTTAATGACTAAGAAACGGCATAACTTAAGTTCTAAGGGGTATTTTAGAAATTTTGCACCTTACTTTCCATGTGTCCAACTCTAAAACGTCTTTAGCATACTCACCACGCTGCTGGTCAATCCCATACACCCAAGTGTAGACCAAAATGGTGAAACCTAGTTTAGAAGGTGAAAACTAGTCATACTTTGACCTATAATCCCGTATGGCCAATCTTATTGTAATCTGGTGGAACCTAGCCCTATAACCAATCATTAAATATATAAATAAGTCAATTAGATTCCAATTAATAATGCAAACTTAGTATCAATGCCTAATTATTAGAATGCACAAAGATGACATTACGCGATTAAGCTGAATCTAAGATAGCTTAGTGTAATTAAACACAGTTCAGTATAATGACTGCCAACTCGTGCTTACCTGAGGCCGACAAATAAAATGCTGTGAATGAGTACTAAACATTAGATTAAAGCTATTTGACGTGTTTAATATGAAAAATGCATTTTACCGAAGAACTACTATTTGACGAAGTTATCAACAGACATGATTTTAATGCATGTGTATATAATATTATTATTCATGAATGTATTCTTTGTTCTTTTTACACACCAAGCTCTTTCTCTGAGGGTACTGAGCCTTTACACTGCATGGGAGCACTTCAACAAACATTAGTACAATAATGCATATCGAAAGCAATTTACCATAAAATTGACACTAATTTCATGATATGTCTATTATGCAATATAAATATGTTTATTATTGGCTTATTATGCATGTGAGAAACTTGGGCATCACAGTACCTACATAACTTTGGGTCCTTGAGGGTTAGTCTTTGAATTCTTTGGTATCCACTCTTGGTGACACTAAAATATGTATTTTTCTTGATGGAGCATAAAAAAATAGTATGATTATTTTAGTTACAATAATTGCGTACACATTTTTGAGTCACTACTAAATGTTATTTCGACAAAATAAATTTTGAGATACTTTTGTTTTATAAAAGGTTTGTATCATATACCTCCTTTATCAAAAACACATCTTTGCCATTAAACATCATATCAAAATTTTTCTTTCCATTTGTAAATTTATGGGCAACTTTAGTCAAATCAGAAATTTTTTCATTCAAGGAAACATTTTCATTTAATAAAATGTCACAATTGCTACAAGGTAATTTTGTTTTCTTTTCTTCTGTAAGCTCTTCATCTATTTTTGACAAACTAAGAATTTCCTCTCTAAGAGCATTATTCTTGAAAATGAGTTTTTCATAGTTTTTGTGTAAATCATAACTCAATAAATTTTCATATGATCAGTCACAATCACTATCATTGTCACTACTATCATCACTATCGTCATTGGGGTCAAGAGATTTTACCTCATTCTCAATTACCATGGTCACCTTGAACTTCTTTATTTAATTCATCGTTTCCATTTTCAACACATGTGGCCTTCATTTCCTTTCTTCTTCCCCATTTTGATTTTTGTTCTTGATCATCATGATTTCACGAGAAATGAGAAATTTGATGAGTTCTTCTAGAGGAATATTGGTTTAGTAGATTGCCTAGTAGCTAAGTAAATCACAGGAAACTATAAAAATTTCTTAGAAACCATTGTGGTTTCTTTTTCAATTCACAGGAAACAATGAAAGTTTCCTGAAAGCTATTATGATTTCCTTTTTCAAGAATGCCTTGTAGCAAGAACTGGGTGAGGCATTGAACAAGGACACTGAAGAATATGATCAAGTTCTCAAATTAAGTAATTATATTTTTGAAGTGGAAGTCATACTTTTTTTCAATTCTCGTACAGTTTTTATTAGAAAAATATCACTTTTTAAAAAATATTTAGAAAAATCTCATTTTCAAAATAATTACTGGTTACTGGTTTCTGGAAACTAGTTACTGGTTACTAGTTATATACCAATTATAAATACCGTTCATTACTAGTTACCAGTTTCTGGAAATTGGTTACTAGAAATTAGTCACTATTTTAAAAAATGATATTTTTCTAAATATTTTTAAAAAAACAGTATTTTTCTAATAAAAACCGTACCACACCTTAAAAAAACGAAAACCACTGTTTTTTTCAAATTTTTTTCAAAAGGACCGTATAATATCTAATTTCCCCAAACTTCTTTGCTCCCTTAGCGTGTAACTTTTATGGGCTGGTTGGGCCTTTAGTCTTGATTGTCAAGCCCTTGGCAAAAAATGTAGCACTTTGGCTATCACACCATCGCTGAATAGCTTCTTGTTGAAAACTGAGTTCCTCAACCAAATATTTTAACCACAAAGCTTCCTTTGCTGATTCGGTAGTTGCCATGTACTTTGCTTCAATTGTAGACAGAGCAACTGTAGATTGTAGAACAGAGTTCTATGAAATCAATATGCCATCACAGCTGACCATTTGTCGCAATCTTTGCTTGAACAACTTCCTTGAAGCTAGATGGGTTTTCACTATCAGAGACTAATAGCAATCACCTCCTTTTGATATGCTTTTGTTAATATTTTTGGAACCTTTGTTATCATTTCGGTATTGCTATAAGTTTTTCTAAGAGCATGAAGATCATTAGTGATGTTAGTAAATCTCATAATCATTTGAGTAATAGATTTATCACTTTTCATTTCAAATAACTCATATTCATGTATAAGCATACTAATTTTACTTTCTTTAATTTGACTTCTATTTTCATATAAGTTTTCAAGAATTTTCCACATTTCATATCTACTAGTAGCCATTTGTATACTATTATGAATATTTACATCTATACTACATAACAAACAATGCAAAGCATATCTATTCTTAGAAAATATGATCTTGTCAAAACCATCTTATTCATCCAATTGTTTTTCAATAAGTTTATCATCAATTCTTTTTCTAGGAATATAAAGACCTTGAATAATAATATTCAATAAATCATCATCCGTAAATTTAAGAAATTTAAGTATTTTAATTTCCCAAATATTGTATTCAATACCACTGAAAAATAGTTGTCTTGTTGAAAACCCCTCATTTGAAAGATTTTAAAAATTATTTGGGTATGCCATCTCAAGATGGTTAAGTCTTTAAAATTGAGCACCGAACTCTGATACCAATTGTTAGCCCAAGATTGACAACTCAAGAGGGGGGTCAATTGGGTATTAAAACTCTTTAAGAAACTTTTCAACTATGTAAAACTATAGACCACTATATTGAAATTTTTTGGCTAAATAAATGATAATATCAAAAATATAATAATAATACCAAGTAAATTAAGCACTAAATATGAAACAATCAATCAAATAGCTTGTAATAAACTAAAGAGTATAGGAATAGAGAAAATGCAAACTCGGATTTTACGAGGTTCAACAAGTACAATGATTTGCTTACGTCCCCGGCCCTCAGTAATTTACTTTGAGCTTTGCACTATCAGATCAAAATTATGGGGTTGACCGATCCTTGTACAAATAGAGTGAATTCTTCTTTGGCTCACCCAACCTTTACAATAGTTTTGAATCTGGCTTTATTATGCCTAATCACGGATTGTTTAGACTCTAGTGTTAACCTCACCTACACAGATTGTTTACACAATGTGCCAATCTTACCAACTCACGAGTTATTTAGACTCCAGTGAGAACCTCACCTTTACTCGAGTTGTTTAGACTCCGGTGGCGACCTCATCTAAATCGGGTTGTTTAGACTTCGGTGGGAATCTCACCTATGCACGGGTTGTTTATGACTCTTGTGCCAACCACACCTCATACTCTATGGTTTTTCAATATATGAGTGAACACATTCACAAACTCTCCTCTCAAAAGTAATAATTACAGTTTTAGCTTAGGAGATTTGAGAACAATGCATAATAAATGCTCTAAGATTGACTCAATATGATTTGAAAGTTAATTCAATATAAAAATAGGCTTTTGTACTTTGAAAGTAGTTGGATAGCAATTTACGTTCACGCAAAGTACATTTCAAGTCTTAAAATAGCTTCTATTTATAATCTTGAGTGAAAACTAGCCGTTTATATCCGTTTGCAATAGTCTCTGGTGTTTTTAGTAGACCGGTAAAGTTTCTGGTAGACTCCCAAAAACTAGTCATTGGTAGTGCGGTTGCAACGGTCGAAATCTAACGGTCATATTGAAGTTTTCGATCTACCTGGCAGTCTACCGGTTGAGATTTCCGGTCTACCGATAGTCATTTTCGGTCCACCTAAAACTTTCAGTTTTTGACAGCTTTTTGGTGTTTTTCTAAATTCTAATAGTTTTTAGCGTTTTTCAAATTCTGACTTCTAAATATATTTTAAACACTTTAAAAACATTGGAAATCAGTTTGAAAAGAATATTTTTGGCTATTGTAAACTTGTTTTAGTTTCATAAAGGTATTTAACAATAATTTAGAAAGTGTTCATACCAAAATAAATTTTACTTTGCAAATAAAAAATCTCTTTTTAGCCTACGTTAAATCATCATAATTTCAAATATATTTGTAACTTATTTAAACTTAAGAAATCATGTATTAAGAAATATTTTGTACATTTAAAGAAATCATTATTTTCTATTTTCAGACTTCTATAATGAAATAACCTTTTTGAGCTTATGATAGTTTGAAAACTCTTTTGAAAGTACAAGCTAATGCAAAGAGAATTTATGTACAATGAACTAAATCAAATATAGGATTAAATATGAAATATACCCTATCTAAGTATGGTCTTGTATCTTGATTGTCCATCTTCAAGCTTGAATCTAATAAGTCCAATGTATATCCATCTTCAAGCTTGATTTTTCGATCAACTTGAGTTAGAATGTTAAAACACTACTACAAATTTGCCTTTAGAAGACAAGGGCGGGAGGAGTAGAGATGATGTTTTTGAAGAAAAATGTCATCTAAAAAACCACAAGCGACATTTGAGAGTACTAAGGCACTATAGATGACAGGTTTTGAAGAAATCCGTCATCTATCCTTATCTTTTTTTTTCAAAATTTTTTATTGAAATTATTTCAAAATAAAA
The DNA here is from genome assembly GCA_002914845.1 of Trema orientale. Taxonomy (NCBI): domain Eukaryota; kingdom Viridiplantae; phylum Streptophyta; class Magnoliopsida; order Rosales; family Cannabaceae; genus Trema; species Trema orientale. The sequence continues at coordinate 52,390 of JXTC01000300.1, read as the reverse complement.
GTGCACTTGAAAACGCGCGTTATATAAAAAATTTGTTGACCATAGGTGATGGTTTTGGAGAAAACTGTGATCTATTCTTCCCTTTCAAAATTATTTCAAGATAAAAGCGCGCTTGAAAGTGCCCGGTATTGAAAACATTTGTTGACTATAGATGATAGTTTCGGAGAAAACCATGATCTATTCTCCTCTTTTTTAATTTTTTTTTCAAGTTACTTGAATCGGCGTGTTTCACTTTAGGGCTCGAAAGTTTTTGCCCAGAATAAACGACAAGTATAAGGAACTCGTTGTCTATTCTCTCATCTTTTAGGGCTCAAAACCGAGCCCTCAATGAATATTCTAGTCCACTTTTAGCGATGTCTCTTCTCCTCTCTACCCCATTCTCACTATTTGGAGATTTTGGAGGAATTGGTTTCATTTGGGTTCTTCTATTCCCATATTCTTTAACTTAGCCTCAGGTGAAGTAGGAAAGGTATTTTTCTTTCTTCTTTCACACTTTGTTAATTTTCGGCCATTTAATCCATTTTCTTCCATTTCTCCGCATTTAATCTTGTTTTTCTTCACCTTTGAAGGATTGGAATTGAGTTTGGTCAATCTAATTGCTTGGGCAAGGTATGTGTTCTTTGCAAATGTAAGTTTGATAAAGTAACTTACTTGTTCGATTGTTTGTATAAGATTAGTCCTATTTTTGGTCGTATATATTTTCAAATTTAAGATTTTGGTTAAAGGTGTAGGTTGTAGAAGATATTGTGTAAAGATATTTGGGTGCTTTTGTGACTAATCTGAGAGATTATGCTTGTGAAATTGAAAATTTTGTATTACAACATTTTGTAATTGTTTATTTTGATCTTCTTTCCTTCAAATTGGTAATTTGATACTTAAATTTTGTGTATATAATTTCTTCCTTTCAACAACATATAAGATGCACAACTTGTGTATGATAAAATGTCTAAGAGAAGTATTATCAAATAATTTACATTATTTTGCTGTTTGTTTGATGGTAAATAATCATTCCCATATTAAATTTGGCAAGTAGATATTGATTTTAGTGTGAGAATTTGTTGGGCATATCTTTGTAGTAAAAAGAAACATCATTTTGCATACAAATGATGCATATAGTTTATGTGTTCGATTAGATGCCTAAGTGACATATTATTGATATTAGAGTAAAACAATTAGTTTGGTATATATTTTCTTGTATCTTTTTGATTAGGCTAGCTTGGTATATATTTATAGAGTAAAATAATTGTTTTAGTATACGTTTTTTCGTATCTTTTTTTATTAGACTTGGTTAGTTGAAGTTTAAGTTTGAGGAGGACATGATGAGCATACAATGTGTTCGATAAAATTCCTAAGAGAATATTAATTCAATGTGTTTGGGTTATAAAGTATGATTATAAGAGCTTAATTTTGATTGGGCCATATATATTCCAAACTTTTGATTATATGAGAGAATAAGGGAGAGAACTATATTCCAAACTTTTGATTAAGTTAATGAAAAACTCCACTTAATTGAAGTTGGATGGGGTTCATTCTCCAAATTTGTTAATCACAATTTATGCTCACCCTCTTTTTAAGTAAAAAATGCTTATTGACATAATGAATTTATAAGTGGGTATTTTCTTTTAGAGCCATTTAGTGTATTTCTCTCTCTTGAAAGCCTTACTCAAAAAAACATACTTTATGCTCCTATAATTGAGAGCCGGACTAAAATAAGCAATATCATCAATTCCTTAATGGGTAATCGATATTTTTAATTTGTTATGATTAAGTACTTAATTAGTATCTATAGGTTTTAATTTTTGGATGATTTGAAAGATATTGCAGGGTTTATTGTCATTTTATTTGAATCATAGATGTTGGTGATCCATAGGAAAAATACAAAATTTAGAAAACTACTTTAAAAGAAAAAAATTACTATAGATCACGGTTTTTTCAGAAAACCGGGATATATAGTTGTTTTAAAAAATACTATAGATCGTGATTTTTTAAGAAAACCGTGATCTATAGTTGTTGACGTTTTAACTATAGACGACGGGTTTCAGCTAAAAACCGTTATCTATAACCTTGTAAATACCATTTTTCTCTCCGAATTTCATCTTATATACGAAAGTTATAACCCATTGTCTTTCGTGCTAAAGAAAAGACAACACAGGCATAAACGACGGTTTCGGAGGTGTCGTCTGTTATGTTAGATCACGGTGTAAAACCGTCGTCTAAGGGGGTATTTTGTAGTAGTGAAACCATTTCACTACATAGTCAAGTTAAATCATTAGTACTAAATCAAATATTTGTTATCTTCAAAATTAGAGTGAGTAAGATTAAAACTTTAATTTCTCAACAGGAATTGACAGGCGTAGTCATGTGTTGCTTTTTTTTAATGGCATAATTTGTATTTTCCTTAATACCTATTGATTTGGAGGGAATTTCTTAAAAAAGACTAAAAGTTTTGGGAAAAATTATGGTTTGAAATTCAAACTTTATTTTGATTCAAAGATAACTAAACTTAACTCTAAAATAATTTAAATTACTCATAATTAAGTAAAATTGATTTAAAGTTAATTGTTGTTTTTTTAAAATTAATCTTCTAAAAATACTTTTGCCTCATGGAAAACATGGTCTTAGAAGTGGCCATTGATGCCCTGAGGCAACCTTTCCCATATCCAAGTGGGTTTGCCTCATGCCAACCCCTGTTGGCTGTTAAGATGTTCCAGTGGAAGGCGAATACCACATCTCGAGTATGGTTAAAGAGTGGGTTGTGATGAGGGGACTTGTTTATCAGGGCCAAGATCGAGAACTACGATTTTGTACTGTGGGAATGCTCTACATCACCGGAAAGAGATTGCTAAGTGATGTGTTGAAGGGCAAGACCTTGTATTAGATGTGGGGTAGTAGTAGAAATACGTCATTTAATTATAGTTCAAAAGGCTTTTCCATTTTTTTAGGCAATTTTCTCAATTTTTCCTCTCTTTTGGCAATTTATTGATTGTTGTTAAGTGATTTGTTTCGGACGATTAACGTGGCTGAACGTTATTCCTTGTTATTTGCTCCTTCTTTATATTTATCTTTTTATTTTGGTGTATTTAAGCATTCATTGATATGAAATAAAGTTAGGTTTAAATAGCTTCAATTAAATTTTAATCAAATTTATTTAGATGAGTAAATTTAGATTAATTTAGAGTTTTAGTTACCTTTGAATTAGATTAAAGTTCGAATTTCAAACTTGTCAATTTTTCCAAAAACTTCTGAATTTTTTTCAGTATTTTCCCTCTAAATCAATGGGTATTAAGGAAAATACCAATTATGCCCTTGAAAAAATGCAACACATGACTAAAACATTAATTTCATCTGAAATTTAACACTCCTTCACAGTAGGGTTGACTGCCACTATTTTGAGAATTCAGAGGAGTTGATTGCAAAATGTTTTAACTCAGGAGCCTGATAACTATATGAAAATAGAGTTATTTGTATTCTTTTACTTATATATTTTGTGTGTTCTGAGTGTTTCTAGTTTAGCTTTGAGAATAAATTAGGTTATTTTATTTTTAAGTATCTAAATTTTATTTTACTTTTAGTATTTTTATTTTATCCTGTTGTATTTTCTTTTATTTTGAATTAGATAAGTTCTATACGAATTTAATTTATATCTGATTTAGTTTAATTTTGATTTTTATTTATTTGAAATAAAAGAAAAGAAAATAATTTTAGGGAAAAAAAGACGCCCAAATTAGGGGCAAAGTAAAGAGGAGACGGCGCGATTTCAGCTTATCACTTTCGTCTGCAAGGGATCATTTCTCTCAGCTTTGAAAACGTGAGAGAAGTGGAGAAAAGAGAGAGAGAAAATTATGGAAATTAACACATTATATAACCAATTAGATTGCACCTTTGCAAATCATATTGCACCTTAGTGGATACAACATTTGTTAGACTTTTGGCCCAAATTCTTATTGGGCGCCCATAGTCGGTGCATGGCCCAATATGAGTGGAATACGTAACTGATAAGATATTTGAACGCTTAATTTGAATCAGCGTATCTGATAGGCCTCTATTTATTAGGGATAAGAGAATATCCTTATTTGAATAGATAGGATACATACGTTCTTTATTTAATTTATTAATTGACAGGCCTGAGATTGTACAGAAATAATATGCTCTCTCCTCTCTCTCTCTCTCTCTCTCTGCCTAAAGAATTCCAATGAGTACTCTTGAGTGGTGGAATCTATAGTGGCTATTCTTGTAACGCCACTAACCGCAAGTTTACAAAGAGGAGTCTTTCTACAACAGACGCGAGGCACCAAGACGATTCCTACACCAGCGCTAGGCTTGAGGATTCATCCGGCACCACTGCCAACCATGCACCCGACATTGGTATCAGAGCGGCTATTGGTGGGCTCTATTCTTCGTTAGAAAAAGGCAAAGGAGGGAGGTACATGAACTCTTAAACCGAAAACACCATGATATACCATGTTTTTCTGGTTTATATAGTTTTGGATATTATTTGGCCTTAATTTTTTCATATGTGGTAGATTATTGTGTATATGTTCTACCATAAAAATTCAAAAATTGTTTGATGTATGGTTTGATAGATTTTTTGAGTCAAAATCGTTTTACCCGAAAGTTTGACTGTGTTTTTCGATCGCATAGTTGGCTGATTGGACTTGACTTTATTTTTTTCAGAATCTTCGTAAAATTGTCTTTCCAACCATATATAATATATATTTTTTGGAGTTTTATTTGCGGAGGTATGATTTTTTGAATTTTATGTCATATCCGTAAATATTTTTTCCTAATTTAGCAACCTATTTTTGAATTACACTCTCCCCGGGAGAGAGTGTGTCTCACTCGCCACCGTAACGGTGGAGTTGGAAGTAACGGGGCATGTCATCATGACGAGAACGATTTGAGGAACACGATGACGGCCGATTTATTTCGGTAGGGTCACACGCGCCACCTCCGGCGCGCGAAACAACCTGGCGTTGAAAGTAGCTAGGCCATCTCGCCTAGGCCGTGCCT
>JXTC01000300.1:21893-43740 GCA_002914845.1 Trema orientale | reverse complement strand
GCAAAGAATGATGCCTTAAGCCTTGATATGTGTCCAAAGACTCAAGAGGAAAAAGATTACATGGCTCGAGTTCCCTATGCCAGTGCTATTGGAAGTTTGATGTACACTATGATGTGTACTCGGCCTGACGTTTGCTATGTCGATGGGTTAGTCAGCCGGTTCCAGTCGTACCGGCATTGCTCATTAGGGTGGTGACCTAGATGAGTGCAAATCGACTTCTGGTTATGCTCTTTTGCTCAGCAATGGTGCCATATCTTGGAGCAGCAAGAAGTAGTCCTGTATAGCATTATCTACCATGAAATCAGAGTATGTTGCTTGCTCAGCCGTTGTACAAGAAGGTGTTTGGTAAAAGAGGTTCCTTGCATAACTTGGAGTTGGTACACGTGCTTTAGAACCTGTTACTATACATTGTGACAGCATGGCTGCGTTAGCTTATGCAAAGGACCCAAAATACTATAGAAAAACCAAACACATCGATATTCGATACCATTTCATTCGTGATATGGTTGCGCAGAAGGAGGTGGTCCTGAAGCATATTTCTACGAGTCACATGGTTATTGATCCATTGACTAAGCCTGTTGCTTGAGAGGCTTACCAAACCCATATTAGGAGTTTGGGACTGCGTAGATTGTGACTTTCTTTCTTTGTATATTTTTTCAGTTGACCACTTTCAGATATTTGTTATTTGGAATATCTTTTATGAAATAAATATTTCTTTGTCCATTTTTGTTGTGACATGATATCTGAATTTTAGCACATACACATATGTAAACCATGACTGGTTTAAAGTATGCCAATGGGTAATGATTGTCTCTCTTACATGAGAAATCTCCTTTGGCACTAGTCGGCGAGCAAAGATGAGACACTTCGCTTATAACGCAAAGATTGTGAATTAAGTGTCGCCTTAGAAAGAGTCAAGATGAGATATTGGAAGATCGAATATGGATAAACTGTTGTTCCCACTATCCATATGTGACCCGTTAGATAGCCAGACGCGAAACTTAATATGGTGCTGGAATTAAGCGAGCATATAGAGAATTCGAGTCAGGCGCTTGAAGGTGACTGGACTAAGATTTGTACGGTATTTTTAGGAAGGAGACATACACTCTTTTTAAAGGAGTATCCCACCATAGCATGTATTTTATATCATATGTGCTTGCGCGACCAAAATAAAGAAGTAGAAGAATAGATCCCTGCTTCTTCACTGTATGAGTCCTTATAGATCATTATACTTATTTTGATCTCATAAATTATTATGCCCTATGTAACTTTTGACTGTTTCATGAAGTGGAGCTTTGATGTATGCTACTTTGATATGTCTCCTACGGTCATGGTTGATTCGACCTAAAGGGACATTGTTGGGAAAGCAATTTGACTAAAGCTAATTGATTCGAGGACGAAAGGAAGATTATTTAGTAATACATCCAAGTTTTATGTTTACTATCGACAAATTATATCGCTACTGGATATAGCAGTACAATTGTGAACATAAAAACGAGAGGGGTCTTTGCATAGCTCTCAAATATAGATATGAGGGATTGGAGGTGCTAGATCTGATGTGGCTAAATAAGTCTGGGGCATAACAAGACACTTAGGGATGTTCTATACTGGTCCTCATAAGATTTGGTATAGTACTCCCAAACTTTCTTTTGCAGGTGGCTCGACGGTCGCACTGCTCATTAGTCAAGTATGGATGGAATTATTGGTAGAACGATGATGAGAGATAACATGCACACTATGCGCGAGTGGGAGATGTTAGACTTTTAGCCCAAATTCCTATTGGGCGCCCAAAGTCGGTACATGGCCCAATATGAGTGGAATACGTATCAGATAAGATATTTGAACGCTTAATTTGAATCAGCTTATTTATATCGGATAGGCCTCCATTTATTAGGGATAAGAGAATATCCTTGTTTGAATAGATAGGATACGTACGCTCTCTCTTTAATTCATTAATTGACAGGCCTGAGATTGTACAGAAATAATACACTCTCTCCTCTCTCTCTCTCTCTCTCTCTCTACCTAAAGAATTCCAGTGAGTGCTCTTGAGTGGTGGAATCTATAGTGGTTGTTCTTATAACGCCACTAACCGCGAGTTTACAAAGAGGAGTCTGTCTGCAACGGACGTGAGGCACGAAGGCGATTCCTATACCGGCGGTAGGCTTGAGGATTCATCCGGCACCACTGCCAACCACGCTTCCGACAATATTGGATAAAATAAGAGAATATTTTTAGTGTACGCAGTACTTAACTATCCTCTAGCAAATTAATATTATCTTTTTATCAAATGATCCTGTGGAAAAGAATAATATTGTTCAAAATACTTCAATTTTTAAATAGTGAGGCTACTAATTGTAGCTGCATAAACTTTATAGATTATATATATATATCGATCTTAATCCTAGATGTTTTAGCTATATTTTTGGGTGACATAACTTCCAAAGTGATGGTTTACGGTTTTCCAGTTCTTGGAATAAAATAAATATTAGTATAATTCAAGAACTATAGAACACTCAAAATATTCTCAATAACGAAACAAACTTCAGCCACTACTCAATCATTAAGACGGTTCAACTCAATAACCCAAGAGAAGGGTCCCATGTCTTTAGCAAGCCACACTCCTTCCATAGAATTCCCAAGTTTGCTACGCACTTTTTTTGTGCATGTTGAGTTTTACGGGAAGTATGAAGGATTTTTTTCGGGCAATGTATATAGAGTGGTCCAACATATGTTTATTAGGAAATTTCAAAATATGGAAAATAGTACATGGTGGGACCACTCTAATTTTATGTGGGTTTTCTAATTATTTACGAAACTAGTATATATATCTTATATATATATATAGGTTGCCAATCCACTAGGTTTTTTGTTAACCTATGTGTAGGTTTTTTTTTTTTTTTTGAGTCGTTAGTTCATCTTCTAAAAGTAATCCAATGGCTATAATGAGTTGCATGAAAAGACGTGCATCATTAATGTTATTTCTTTCTCTTACTTTTTACTATAAAAAAATTTGCACGATAAAATTTCGTTGGCCAAAATGATACCTATGTATATGTAATAAAAAAAATAGCTATTCGATTGGTGCCCATATATATATATATTAATATGTATATATAGCTACAGATGTAGTCTCCTTAAGGGGACCAATCCCATCTTTGATTTAGCCAATATAGATCATATTTTAACTAATATAGTATTAGATAAACGTGACATGTATTGGTTAAAATATAGACGGGACCAGTCCTCTCAAGAGAACCACATCTATGTCCTGTATATATGACTATTTATATAAATTATAAACGAAAAACTATGAATATCCGTGTGGTTATTCTTCTATACGTTATATAGTTACTATTACAATACATTATATATATACACATTGCCCATATATAATAAGGAAACAAAATACTGAGGCAGTTTTCTATGTGTATCGTGCATTTCTTTGAAACCTAGTATACATGTGTATATATGTGTCTTTTATAGATATATTAGAAGAAAAGAGATTTCTTGAGAAGATGAGTGGCTAAAAAGAAGAAAAGAGAGTGAGCAACAATGATATATATAATAGAGACAACTCCTGCACTATGTAGCATGTGACTAAAAAAGAGATTGCTCCCCAATGTCCGTTATTGCTAAAGATATATTTCCATGTGATCGTTGTCCATAACTCATCTTTGAGAATGCGCTCTTAGATGAGTTTAGTCATTGTATCCTAGAGAAAAGACTGTCGTGAAGCCTATATCATACCCTGACATCATCTGAGCAAGGCATTTTCTTATGGACAATGTTCGTCGCACCTCAACCACCATCCACATTTGTTTGTTATTTTGTGTCGATTTTGTTCGTCGTACCTTATGCATACTTTTTTACAGGATCCGTTGCAACTTCCATATTCCTCAAGTGAGTCCAAAAAATGTAAGGAAAGATTCTTATATGGATGTTGCTACTTATAAACTTTCAATGTGGGATTTAATCAACTATACTTATAGTCAGCAAAAGCATGAATGAGGCATGCCTAAATATCATTGAATATTTTTTGAACTATTTGAAAATATTTTTCTCTACTGAGTAGTTATGAAATTTGCGATTTTTCATATTACAAAAAATATATATATGTTAATGATTATTAATATATGAATATTTGGTGATTATGAAGAAAAAATGTTTATGTCATTGAAAATAAACTCCCAATACCAAATTAACATTTATAATTACCTCCTATTAACTAACCTAGCAAGTCTAGTAAAACTTAGAATTAACTAGTATAGCGGCAAGAAAGGTCGATCTACAAAGTTTGGATTTTAGATTAGTTATTAAGTACCAAAATTATCATAACCTAATTTTATCTAAGCATCAAAACTAAATGAATTTAAAATAAAATGAATAAAAATAAAGATAAAAGAATTACGTAAATAAAATATGGAAATTACTATGCACTAATGTACCAAGGACATGATTTTCTCTAATTACTCCTAAATTTGTCAAATTAAGCAATTACTAGCCTAATTCCATTAAATTCACTAATCAAGGGACCTAATCTAACTTCATTCCCTCTCTCGAGTGCCGAATGAGATAATATGCCTAAGTACCCAAGTTGATATCTCTATCTAACCCAGTTTTCTAAGCACTCGTTAAGTTTTAGCCCTTAATAACTTCCAATTTTGATTATCTAAGTGTTGATCTCATCTCGGTCTCATAATAACCTAAACTATGTTTCTCAATTCTAGTTTATGAAATCAAACTCTCTCAAGTATCAAAATCACAAACCTAAGTTCAACTAATTCATTGGCCACATAAATTAGGGGAAATAAGCAAAGAGAAATATAAATGAATTGACAATAGAAAATAAGCCAACAATTAACAAAATAAGAAAAATAAAGAATTAAAAAGGTACATCAAATCCTAAGATAGAGAATCAATCCAAGCATAATAGAATCCATGGCTAATCTCATAAAGAATTTCATAATTCCAAACAAATTATACAATATGCCTAATATAAAATTCAAATGAGATTAGGGTGAGAAAGGGGAAGAGAAAACTCTATTGTGGAGGTAGAACTTCAAGCCTTCAATTCTTCAAGTATCTCTCTCAAGCTTCCTCTCCAAATTTCAGCTCCAAAGCTCTCTCTCTCTAGGATTTTTATCTCTCAAAGGAGTGCCTCCTCTTCCAACTCTCCACCCTTTGAAATAGAGGCTAAAGTGTCTATTTAAAGGGCACTAAGATGACCTAAGAAAGGAAGAAATCTAACCATCCATTGGTGTTAGATCCAGGGCCAAAAATGGCCCTTAGAGTTGGCCAAAAACGTGTGGACATGTGGCTGCAAAATAGGGAAAACGCAGCTTCTACACGTGCTGAAATCGCAGTGGCACTACGGTGCCTGTTTCTGGCACCGCGGTGCCACTTTCTGGGCACCGCGGTGCCAGCGTTCTGGTTCTGAGGCACCACGGTGCCCTTTTTGAGCACCGTGGCACCTAGTTGCTGGTTTAATTGAGCTTTTTAGCTCTCTTTGATGCTCCGGTCCTCGTTTCGACTATTAATGGCTTCATAAACTTCTTTTTTTTGGTATCAAATATACACTAAGCCTCAATTTCTTATTTTCTACAATAAAAACACAAAATAACATTAAAACAACACAAATGCTTGAGAACTTACAATTATTTGGACTTTGAGAATACTTGATTTGTGAGTAAAATACACACTCATCAATAATCTTATGAAAAAATACTTTGGTGAAATATCACATTTATGCGTTTAACTTTGCAATATTTTTTATATGTGAGGTTGAAAAATTTGTGGTTTCTTTATTTGAGAAACAACTAAATTTATGGTCTATGAACTTTGAGGATTTAGTTGAGCATATCCATAGTGGGGAAAAGAACATTATTGACAAACTCAAAAATTAAGAATACCATGGAAATATGAGGTAGAGAGCAATATTCTTGAGGCTCAAACTAATTTTGAGATAATGTTTTGATTATTTCCAATAAAATTATATGAAAGGACAATGATTCTTTTGAGAATAACTTGAGCTGTTTTGTATTGGAAAATTATGTTTGTTAGTTCATTTAGGTGAGACTTAATATGGAGATTAGAATCCTCTTAAACGAATTTAGTTGAAAGGGATGGATTTTATTTTGGGTTGTAGTCTCTCATGAGAAAACGGGCACGAGGAAAAATGGTTATTAAAGTCCTATTGATATTTAATGATGTGCTAGTCTACATTAGTGGAAAATGTTTGGAAGAACAAGAATATGGAGATCAAAATATTCATATTCAAAGATTAGTTTTCACATCTTTTGTTTGCATAAACACCGAAATTTTAGGACTGAGGTGAAATTGGCTATTCACACACATACTAAGAAGAATTAAGAGAAGGGTAAAACTAGTGTTAGAGTTGAAATTCTTGGCGTTGGCAATATTTTGAAGTTTTTCTTGAGCTATAGTTATGATAATTTTGAGGCCTATTTGGAATCCAAATCAAACTGATACTTGAGCATTTAGTTTTAATATTTCACTATTTTGTTTTAATTTTTTATTTTATTTTTTTCCTTCCTTCGATTTTGTTTTCTTTGCTCAAGGACTACTAAAGCATTTAGTTTGGAAAAATTTGTTAAATATAAATTATGCACTTGATATCCACACTCTCAGTTTAATGTTTTATTGGTTCTTGAGAGCATTAGTATGTTTTATATTGTTTTTGTTGAAAATCTCAGGTTTGTTGAATTCTTGGAAGTATATTGACAACTCCTGTACAAGAGAAGACATCCAAATGCTGTTACTTTGGTTGATGATAAAAAGATGCTCAAAGGTACTTAAGGAAGATAGCCAGGCAGAGAGACAGGTATTGCAGCACCACCTAATGGGTGCTGCAGTGTCATTCAACTAAATTTCCTAGCAACCAGCAGCACTAGCACCGCAACGTCACTTGCTGAATGTTGCAGTGCTGCTGGTGGTGCTTAGAGCTAGAAACATGGGCACCGTAGTGCCCATCCATGAATCTTTCATAAGCTAGGCAAATATGACAGCGCTGCCTACCCAATGCCACAACACTTGCCTCTGTACAACCTTTTGGATTTTGTGAGCACTGCAACACTCTAAATCCGGTGCTGCAACACCCATACGTGTTATGGACAACTTTGGTAGAATTTAACCTAGCGACCAAGGGGATTATTAATAGATCCCTTAAGGATCCGAGAAAGGACATTGGGGAATATTTTTCTGAGCTTTTGGCAGCTAGTATCTTGGACAAGAGAAGATGAAAAACAATATATGAAGAGATTCTCATCTAGCCAAAAAGAGTTCTTCCTTTTTATCTTTTCCTTTCTTGATGTTGATGTTTGTAAGTTTGTTTTTGTTCTTTTTTATTATGAACCAATTATTTTATTTTGAGAAATGATGTAACCTTTACTTGAAACTATGTCTTAATTGTTAATTCTAATTTCGTGAGATTTTTCCATTGGTTTATTTGTATTATTTTGCTATTATTACTTCTCAATTGATTGGCCACCAGTGGGATGATTTGGTTTCTAGAGTTGTTACCTCAGAGAGGGAATTCTAGATGTGACAAGAAAATAACACAATCTAGGATGTTGTAGAGTTTGAGAAAACCTATGAATCCTTTAAAGCTTTTTACAAATAACAATAAGGCTTAATGAACTCTTGTTTCTCTAATTTCAAATAGAGATATTGGAATTAGAATCTAAGGGTAATTTTCACTCGGCACTCGGGAGAGGGAGTAGAATTAATTTAGAGTTCTTGCTTATAAACCAGGAAAAAGTGATTGAGTTGTTTTTGTTGATTGAAAGACATAGTTGATGATTTGGTAAGATCAAACATCTAGAATTCATTCCTATTGTTATTTTTCCCTTATATATATAATTGTATTGTAACTTTACATTTCACATTTTAAATTTACATTGATTACTCAACTTTCACAATTATTTGATTTATCTAGATAAAATTGAGATTATTCCAATTACGGTACTTAGTAGGAAATTGATATCAATTCTTGTGGGTACGACAACCTTATTTATCTCTTTTACTACAAAACTTGATACCGTATACTTGCAGTATAATTCATGAACAATAAACATGCATGAGACCCTCCCTCTCCCCTCTCATTCTATTTTGGCTACAATGTGTTCTCTCTATTCGTGGCTCATGATTTTTCAATCAAAATCAATGAAAACTCTTCATAAACCTCTTTCCACTCTCATCTCTTTCTGAGACTCCATTTCATGACCTTTGTCACGGATTGAGCAAGTAACCGACTGATGAAGGAGATCACACTAGTGCGCAAAATCGATACAACGGCAAAGCCATACATCTTCATGAACCCAAAAAATCTGAAATTTAAAAAGAAAGTACATATTTTATGGCCACAATCTATCATAATAATTTCGACACATATGTTGCTTTTCGACCATAATCAATACATCTAGTTCAATTGTGTGTGCTGGAAGGTTTCTCAGTGCTTATGGAATTGCAATCGACATTTTTGATGCTTGTTTGTCCCTAATTGATATCTCTAGTTTGATGGTACTTTTTGAATTTTCTTATTGTGCACCATTGAGTTAAGCATTGAAAAACATCAAATCTATTCGATGCTTATCAGGATAGATAGCCCAAAATCTCATAAAAAATGACCTAAATTCAATTTTATTTTGGCATAAATCAACATTATTGTGACTTGAAAATTGTATATAATCCATTTAATTAAACTATATTCACATCTTTTAAGTATAGAAATTAGAGTCCAAATTTTTAAATCTTTTCCTATATTTTTTGGAGCTCCAATGTAATGATTTTGAGGGGATTTTTGTTTACCTTGTGTGAGAAATCTTCAGTTGAGGAAAACATGAGTAGGAAAAGGGATAGACTAAGAGAGAACACATTGGATGATGGAGATCGTGGGGATGAGAGAAGGGACAAGTCGGATGACAAAGACGAGGATGGGAGAGAGAGAGTGGGAGGTTTGCCCCTTTTTGAGTTCTTTCTTTTTTTTTTTTCTAGTTTTGTTTTTTTTCAATGCATAAATATACTTAAAATTTATCAGGGGTATATTTGTACCATTTTGTCCCATAAGTATATGTTAACGGAGATTTTGTCAACAATAAATTTAAGAGATTGCAAGATGTGGCTTGTGTGTGAAAAAGGATAATAAATCAAAGCGGATAAAAGAAAACGAGGATTTTATAGTGGTTCAGCCCCAAAAAAGATAGGCCTACGTCCACTGTTTTGCACTATTTTCTGGAGAATTACAAGAATTTCCCTGTCTCTAGATAAGAGCAGAGAGAATTACAGAACGTAATGAAGTATTTGTGAGGAATGTGTCGTGTATTACAATGAGACTAAGCCACCTTTATATAGATGAGGATGGCTTAAAGTTTCCTAATTACATAAACGAGTAAGTGTATAATCAGAAATACAATTTTGGGTAAATAAAGAATCGGGCAACATCTCCAATTAAAAAGGGGATTACTCGATCTCCTTTTTGAAGCTTGTTTCCTTTTCTATGTTGATTACCCGTTTGAAAACACTCGATATGATTTCCTTTTTATACTGGTGGCATCTATTTTATTCGGAAGAGGTCGCACTTTAATTAAGAGAGCATATACGTGACCTGATGAACCCTACTGTTGACTTTCTTAGCGTTGACCAATCATGGATTTAAGATTGCATAACAATTGCCCCCCAGCTTTATTAGTCTTTAGGCTAAATGGAGCTTCTTATTCTGTTAAATGCGAGCTTAAGAATGCGATTTCATGAGGTCATCCTAAAATCTCTGAAGAGCCGTCAAGTCTTGAATCATACTTTTTTCAAAACCATGCGTACCCTCTCCTGACAGATGCATCCACGTGTCATCTTCCCTTAAGAAATTAACACAGCTCGAGAAGACTTCTTCGTTTCTCGAACAGGCATGATGATGACGATAGCACTAGCCATCGTTTCAGCCTGAGACGTTTCAAATTTCAAGAATTAAATCCACTTTATCTTCCGAATTCAAATCCCGCGAGAATCTCGGCCATCAGATTTAAGAAATAAATCCCTTGATCTACGGCTGTGATCTGTCGAATCATTTAAGCATATAAATACTCTTTTTCTTCCCCTTCTTCCTTCTTCACTCCCTTTTTTCCAGGATTCTGACAAATTCTCAAAGCAAAAACCCCTCTCGGTACTTCCATTTTCTCCGACAAAGAGAACTCCCCTTCTTTCATCTTCATCTTCTCCGGCGGTCATCATCAGAATCTCTCAACCACACTTCGATTCTCCAGATTTGTAAAAAGGTAAGCATACGTTCTCCTCCTTTTCCTTGTTCATTTCTTGAACATTTTCCATTTTTCGACATGGTTTCTGCAATTCCTATAGTACCAGATTCATGATTTTTAGAGAATCTGAAACTTAGGTTACAAAAACACGAACCGTAGAGATTAAAATCCCAGAATACTTATCATTCTCGACAAATTAATAGGCAAATTAGGTTCTGGAATGTTGATAATGGAAACCAAATCATATAGAAATTGATAGATCGAATGACGAATTATCGAAAAACTACTCGAACATTTCAGACGAACCCCAAAATCGCTTAGAAGATTGTGAAGATAGTCGAACAATTTGTGGACATTCTAGGGTTCGCAGCCCCTAACTATCGTATACTGCTCGCCCATAGTGAGTGTATCTGTAAAAAAATAGACAATAATACGCCTATCTCTAGGTCGCATGTTAGTATAAAGCAATATATGATTTTACCTGTAGAATGATGCTCGCATAGGATTAAATACTTCCTGTTTTGTTTTTCAGATGTCTAGTAGCGAAGAGTTTAGAGAGGGGAATGCGTTCTCAGGGGAGTCGTCATTCTCTGAAATGAGCTCAAAGACTAGCTCTATAGATCTCGATGATTATATAGAGCGACCTGAAGTAGAGATAAAAGGGCTAGACAAAGTAGTTCCCACATAGGCGACCTTCCCCTAGAACAATGGCCTCAACATATTAAAGATGCCCCTGAATATGCGAAAGGGTATCAATATATAGAGGGAGATTGGTCTTGTACCAATGTAAAGATGAGCTGTAGCACAAACAAGCTCGAGAAGATCATCCGTAACGATAACATCAACATACTACTCCGCATT
This sequence comes from Trema orientale, assembly GCA_002914845.1. Lineage (NCBI taxonomy): Eukaryota > Viridiplantae > Streptophyta > Magnoliopsida > Rosales > Cannabaceae > Trema > Trema orientale. Next base: position 32,611 of record JXTC01000300.1, on the reverse strand, counting down.
CCCACAGAATTCAATCGACCACACACCCCTCCTCGTGGTACTGCCTCATTCTCAGAAGCAGTCCTTAGGTGCGGCGTCCATCTCCCGCTTCATCCATACATCAAATCCATCGTCGACTACTACGGCGTCGTCTCTTACCAACTGACCCCTAATACCTATAGATATATTGTAGGTTTGTACATATTATACCATAAACTTGGTTTAGGTTCATCCACTCCTGAAGAATTTGCTTGGTTCTACCAAGTAAAATTGAACCCTTCAGATTTTGGATTTTTTTATGCGAGCAAATGGTCGAATCAAGCAATAAAGACCATTCATGGAGTTCGCAATAATATGGAAAAATGAAAAAATCCATTCTTCCACTTTGATTATGCCGACAACGGGTTCTTTCAGAACCCTGGTAAGTAGTTCTCTACTTCGACTTGTATTTACCGTATATGTTCTTTTATTGATCGCATTTATCCTTCATCGCAGATAACAAAGAGCGGCCAGGACTGAACAAGGCACAGCTCGCAAGGGTCTACAAGATAAACGACCTTCCAATAGAAGAATTCGATTGGAAGAAGCTTGGGACAACCAAGAACTTAATCGATTGCGGGCTATTCCCGAAAGGTGCGTCGCTTCCTTACTCTGCTAACCGTCCGTCGAACCCCTCGAGCTCGAAGAAAAAGAAAGCGAGAAAGCCGAAAGAGACAGGCGCCTCGTCCTCCAAAACCAGAAAACGTAAAGCATCTGCTCCCCCTACTGTCGAGCCATCTCCTGAAGCTCCATCTTCATCCTCCCAACCGCAAGAAGGTAATTTTCTTGTATTCTCTTTTATTGCATTACTTTCCTCATGCTAACATAAGCTTATACAGATATGACTATCGGAAGTGGTCTTTGAGCTCCCCCCTCCACTCTTGGATCTATGGCAAGATCCAAGACTCCAGACAGCACGCCTCCATCAAAAGGGAAAGAGAAGGTCGATTCTTCAAAAAAAAGAAAAGTCGCCTTCGAGGACATCCCGACCAGCTCGCCTCCTCCCCAGCCTTCCAAGCCCGCGAGCCAGCCCGAGCCTTCAAAGGAGCCGGCTACTTCTGCAGGAGTTAGCCAGGCAAACAAGGACGAGGAGATCCTCGCACATCTTCGTCAATTACTAGAAAAGGCTGGCCTGAGTGCGGCCTTCATTGACCGCTTCACCTCTGACGAGGCATGGGAGAAGATGAAGCGTCGACCTGCCAGGGTCGCATTCAACGTAGCAATGAGAATGCTAGCCAACGTAAGTCCCTTTTTCTCTCAACTCTGACATTATTCTCCTCGCACTAATCACTTTTCATCCTTCAGACTGCTGCAGCTGCCGTACTGATGTATGACCTAGTTCTCGAGAGCATGGAGAAAGGCGAGAAGGTCGCAGAGATGACCCATGCATTCGAGAACCTAGAGAAGACTCGTGAGGTCGAGAAGAAGTCCTTCGAGTCAGAGAAGAAACAGCTACAGGAGGATCTGGAGAAGGCAAAGCTCGAGAAAGAAAAGCTCGAAGAAAGAGTCAAGGATCTTGAGAAGACCATCTCCAAGCATTCAGATGCTTTGAAGAAGGCAGCTGAAGAAGCAGGTCGCAAAGCAGTAGAGGACTTCAGAGCTACCGAAGTCAAGGAACTCGAAGAAAAAGCTAGCGACATTGCCTCTTCGACAATCATTTATAACATATACTGCGAACATCCGGAGTTCGATTTTTCTATCCTTGGCGAGGACGTCGTCGAGCTTGTTAATAGCTGGAAGGAGGCAGAAGCTGTTGAGAAGGCAGCGGAGACAGGAGCGAGTACTTCTGCACAATAAATTTTGTAATTTCATAATACTAAGGACAAATGCGGGCTTGCCCTGTATATTTTGTAATATATTTTAACCAGGTTTTATTCATCGTCTTGAGAAGATTAACTTATCGAATCTTTACTCTTAATTCCTGCAAACAAAACAAAGTTCACATCGCATAAATAATATAATGTGCATAATTTAACCAAGTAGTCAATCACCAAGTGACTGATCGGTATGCTATTGCAATTCAAATCCTACTAACTTAAAACGAGTTAAGTGTTTGGATAGGTTAGGTCGCTTAAGAGAAATAACGAGCGTGAGTGATGTAAACTCAATATTTGTTTTTCAAAAGTTTCATGTCAATAGGGTTTATAGCAAGATATCACATCGAACAATAAACGTTTCGCTTAGTTACTTTTTTGTTCGAGGAGGAAAATTGCGTAATACGACATGCTATGGCATGAAGCGAGAAGAAAATCCTAAGATTTTAAGAAATTTTAGAATTACGACGATCTAAAATTCCAACCCCTCTAAATGAATGTTTTGCACAGTTCCTTAGGAAGCGAGTAGGAGATGACGATCTAATCCCACTGCCCCCCGAGTTTTATGGTGTTCGAAGACTGCCATAAAACTATAAAAGTCGAACGAATTAAGTAAAATGCGATGATAGACTGAAGTATGAAGAAATAGTAGCTAGCTTTATTGATGAATTCTGATAAATAACAGGATGTCGCAGTTTTTGAAGATTTTATGAAGATGTACATGAAGATCTATTGATAGTATCGACGAAGCTGTTCTGCATTCTATGCATGTTCGATCTTTTGTCCTCCTATGCGAGCAAGCTTATAAGTCCCAGGTTGAATGACGGCATCAATGACATATGGTCCTTCCCAAGAAGGGCCAAAAACACCAGCACCATGCTCTCCAGTGTTAGGTAGAATTTGTCTAAGAATAAGATCTCCAACCTCGAATTCTCTATTTTTTACTTTGGAGTTGTAATATCGAGCAGCGTGCTGTTGGTATGATGCAACCCGTAGTTGGGACTGTTCGCGCCTTTCTTCCAAAAGATCGAGCTCAATCCTCATCAGAGCATTATTCTGATCATGCTCATAAGTGGATCGTCGTAGAGAGCTTGCACCAATTTCAACTAGGATCATGGCTTCGTAGCCATAAGCCAAGGAGAACGGACTTTCTCCAGTAGTAGTGCATTGGGTGGTGCGATAAGCCCATAATATTTCAGGAAGTACTTCTGGCCAGGCTCCCTTACGTTCTTCTGACTTTGTCTTCAAGCTTTGCTTAAGAATCTTGTTAATAGCTTCAACTTGACCATTGGCTTGCAGATGGACAACTGCGGAGAAGCTTTTCTTGATACCTAAGTTATCGCAGAAGTTACGAAACTCGTCGCTGTCGAATTGCTTTCCGTTATCAAAAATTATTGTGTGCGGGATACCATAACGACATATTATAGACTTATAAACAAAATCTATCATCTTCTTCGCAGAAATAGTATTTAAAGCTTCTGCTTCCATCTATTTAGTAAAGTGATCAACTGCGACTACTGCATACTTCAATCCACCTCGTGCCAATGGGAGAGTTCCAATGATATCTATTCCCCAAACCACAAACAGCCAAGGACTAGTCAATGGAGTTAAAGGAACAGGTGGCATTCGAGGAATGGTTGCGAATCTCTAGCATTTATCGCATTTCCGAGCGAACTCCAGTGCATCCTTCTTCATAGTGGGCCAAAAGTAACCTTGTCTTAGGGCTTTGTTTGCAAGTGCCTGCCCCCCAGAATGATTCCCGCATATCTTTTTATGAATTTCCTTCATAATGTAGTATGTATGTTCGTCGTCAACGCACAGTAATAATGGCGAACTGAAACTCCTTCGATAAAGTTTGTCGTCGTATATAATATAGCGAGCGGCCTTCATCCGGAGTCGCTTCGCATCATCTTTATTCTCGGGAAGTTCACCATTTTGTAAGTACTTCATTATAGGATCCATCCATGCAGGTCCTCGATGAACTAGCATGGTCACTTGAGGCTCTACTTCAATGCTTGGTTTTGCAAGGAATTCTACTGGCACTACTTTCAACAGTTCTGCATCTTTCGTTGAAGCGAGCTTGGCTAGAGCATCCGCTTGAATATTTTTAGCTCGAGGAAGAAGTTGAATGCTATAAGAGGTAAACATCGAGAATAGTCATTGTACCTCTCGTAGATAACCCGTCATTCTTCCTCCTCTTGCTTGGTAATCGCCAATTACTTGACAAACCACCAGTTGGGAATCACTGTATACTTCTATTATTTCGACCTTCATTTCTTGTGTGAGCTTGAGTCCAGCGATCAATGCTTCGTACTCTGCCTCATTATTTGATGCTGAAAATCTGAATCGAAGTGCACAATGAATACTACGACCTTCGGGACTTATTAACATCAAGCCCGCACCAGCTCCACTTTCGTTTGACGACCCATCAATGTATAGTTTCCACAGCTTTGACGGATCTAAAGTGGGTTTTTCAATTTTTTCGGTGGGAAGGTCGATGTCATACGTAAACTCCGCAATAAAATCTGAAGAGCCTGACCTTTGATCGCAACACGAGGTCGAAAATTGATGTTGAATTGGCTCAGATCAACACGAGGTCGAAGCTTTCTGGACGCGATGACTAGTGCTAATGCCAACTTCTCCATCTCTGGGTATCTCGTCTCGGCATCTAATAGCCTCTTGCTTATGTAATAGACAGGTCGCTGTATATTTTCTTCTTCTCGAATTAATGCAGCACTTGTCGCATATTTAGAAACAGCGAGATATAAATATAATTTCTCCCTAGATTTTGGCTTCGACAAGAGTGGAGGAGAACCTAAATGTTTCTTTAATTCTTAGAACGCCTGCTCGCACTTCTCAGTCCACTCAAATTTCTTCGATCCTTTCAATACTTCGAAGAATGGTTGGCATTTATCAGTTGATCTTGACACAAAATGACTTAGTGCGGCCACTCTTCCCACCAAGCTCTGCAGGTCTTTTGGTTTGCGAGGTGACTGCATATCGATTAATGCTTGTATCTTCTGCGGATTAGCTTCAATTCCTCGCTGATTGACCATGAATCCAAGAAATTTTCCGGATCCCACTCCAAATGCACATTTCTGGGGATTCAGCTTCATCTGGTATTTTCGAAGAATCTTGAACATCTCATTGAGATGTTTGATGTGATCTTCAGCTTTCTTCGACTTTACCAGCATATCATCGATGTACACCTCCATTGTCTTGCCAATTTGTTTTGAAAACATCATATTGACAACACGCTGGTAAGTTGCTCCTGTGTTGATTAGTCCGAAAGGCATCTTCTTGTAGCAGTACAATCCTCGATTAGTGATGAACGAAGTATGCTCCTCATCCAGTTCATACATGGGGATCTGGTTGTACCCAGAGTATGCGTCCATAAAGCTCAGGAGCTCGTGCCCTGGTGTCGCATCCACAAGCTGATCAATTCTTGGGAGTGGAAAACTGTCCTTCGGACAGGCCTTGTTATGGTCAGTGAAGTTGATACAAGTTCTCCACTTTCCATTGGGTTTCTTCACCAAAACCGGGTTTGCAAGCCAGTTTGGATAAAAGGATTCCTTGATAAATCTGATTTCTAACAGCTTATCCACTTCTTCCTTTAGTGCGACGTAGCGTTCTGGATCCATCGCCCTTCTTTTCTGTCGGACTGGTCTTTTTGTTGTATCAATGTTAAGGCGGTGGCACATGACATTCGGATCGATCTCCACTATATCCGAATGTTGCCATGCAAAGATATCCAAATTCGACTTTAGAAAAGTGGTCATCTCAGCTCGCACGGGTTCCTGAAGCTTTACCCTGATTTTAAGGATCTTCGAAGACTCATCGATTGACAGCTCTTCCAGGTCTTCTATAGGTCCAGTTTTGACCTCTTCATCGATTTCTCGAGGATCGAGGTCTTCGGTTGACGCTTTAATCGACGCTTCTCCTTGTAGTTGGACCATCATCGTGCGAGGTGGTGTATCTTTTGATGCAAGCTTTAGTGAATTGTTATAACACGTACGTGCGTCATATTGGTTACCTCGTACTTCTCCTAGTCCATGCTGTGTTAGGAACTTCATGGCAAGATGATAAATAGAGGTGACAGCTCAAAGTTCCCTGAGAGTCGGTCTTTCCAATACAGCATTAAATGCAGAGGGGCAATCTACAACTAAAAATTGAGTCATTACTATCGAAACTCTTGGATAAGTTCCAACATTAACCATCAACTCAATCATGCCCCTAGGCATTATATTATCTCCAGTAAATCCGTAGAGTGGAGTGACGGTGGGTTTCAAATCATGATCACTCAACCCCATCTTCTTGAAGGTATCATAGTACAAAATATCCATAGCACTTCCATTGTCGACTAGTACTCGCCATAGCTGAGTGCTCCCATAGTTGATTTTAATTACTAATGCATCATTATGCGGGTAATGGACCTCCCTTGCGTCCTACTCTGTGAAGGTGATGTCCATATCAGGTACCCGTTGAAGCTTTTGTGGTCGCTACTCAAGGTGCATGACATTGGTCAATGGCTGCTGTCGAGCTTCTCTCGCGTACCTATCTTATGCCCTCCTCGAATCTCTACCAACATGCAGTCCTCCGAAAATAGTCCGCACTTCGCGTTGTACTTCGGGTGGTCGCTGCTGGTTTTCTTCTCTCCCTTCATTGTTTTGCCGAGTATACTGCCGTAGTCACCCTTCTTTAATTAGCCTCTCGATCTCGTCTTTTAGGGCGTAGCAGTTGTTGGTATCATGTCCAATATCGTTATGGTACCGGCAAAACTTATTGAGATCGCGTTTTGCTCTATCCCGTTTAATCAGCTCCGGTTGACGATATCGTTCATGCTGATTTGTAACCGCATAGATATGATCTATGGGCGCATTCAGCTCAGCGTAGTTGTTGAACCTTATGGGAGCCTTTGGGACCACCTGCCTTTTTAATTCGGGCTGCTTCTCAGACGGCTGCTCGTTTTTCCTCTTGTTCAACTTCTTATTGTCGTTGGTCGTGGTCGCATCTTTTGTTGAATCTTTTCCTCCCTTTGTCTTGTGAAGATTCTCGCGTGAAGATTCGACTCTTAGATGACGACCAACCCGTCTGTAGAAGTCCTCGAGAAATCTGCATTCCCGCTCGAGCAGTTCCTCCCAGAGTTTGGTTTCAGCTCGCACCCCAGCCATTAGTAGAGTTAAGACTCCTCCTTCAGGCGGGTTGCTGACTTTCGCCAACTCTGACGTAAAGTGATTAAGGTAAGATCGCAGAGTCTCCTCCGGACCTTGTCGAATGGCTGACAGACTGATTAACGGGACCATGAAATTTTTGGCGGCCTGAAACTATCTTAAGAAAGCAGTTTGTAGTTGTTGCCAAGATGAAATTGATCCGGGCTGAAGTCCTCGGAACCACTTCTTCGCTGCTCCCGTGAGGGTTACAGAGAAGCATCTGCATCGCGCGAGGTCGTCGACTCGATGTAGCTCCATCAGGTCGCTGAAGTGGTCCATATGGTCCTGTGGATCAGTTTTCCCATCAAAAGTATTTATAGTGGGAAGTTTAAATCCAATAGGCAAGGCAGCAGCTCGAACTTCTTCGTTGAATGGCGATTGACAATGCCCATCTACGAGCTCATTATCCCAGTCAGCAATCATTTCTAATGCGATTCTCAGATTATGAACATCAATATTTGGAGGAAGAGCATTAATTGGTGGCTGGGATGGTCTTTGATTGTCATTGCGTTGTACAGCTGCGGGTTGGTTAGGCAGGGTCTGTTGCGACTTTTGCGAAGACTCAATTGTAATTGTGCTATCTGATCGACTCTGGTTTTGACAATGCGACGTGGATTGCTCACGACTACGTCGCTGTTCTAAGTGTTGTCACAGGTCTACAAGATTCTGCCTGGGTTCTCTGCTAATTCTTTCGAAGACACTCCTCGATTGACGATTCCGCTCGCTGCCTTGATGATCCCGACTGACGGTTGCTCTCCTGGAAGGTTGTCCATGACCACGATCAGTGCTCGAACTCCCAGTCTCAGATTCTTATGGCAGGTCTGCAACTTTGCCTTTCCCTTTGGAGGTCCGATCAGCATGACGCTCCGATTGGGTTTTGGGCTAGTCGCGATTTCCTGCCTCTCGGATCTGGATTCCTCTTTCAGGTTGTCGAGCAGGATGAATTCTGGGGCGTTCCTGCTATGGTGGAGTGACCATCTGTCCTTCAGCAAGTCGTCGTAGAGAATCATTGATTTGGTTGGTGATATGCTGAAGGTTCACCAGTGCATCCTCCATTCGATCCTGTCTTTGGACGATGTTCTCTGGTGCGGTCACACTAGGTTGATCCTGAACAGGATTACCCTGTGCAGCCGCAGTGCTTTGAGGCTGGTTTTGGCTAAGTCCAGCGTTTCTGGTGGTGTTTCTTGTGTTTGCCATTGTTGAAGAAGTAAGAATGACAAACTCTTTGCTGGAATAGCCCTCCTTCTAGCGCCAATTATTGATGGAGGTTTTGTCAGCAATAAATTTAAGAGATTGCAAGATGTGGCTTGTGTGTGAAAAAGGATAATAAATCAAAGCGGATAAAAGAAAACAAGGATTTTATAGTGGTTCAGCCCCAAAAAAGATAGGCCTACGTCCACTGTTTTGCACTATTTCTGGAGAATTACAAGAATTTCCCTGTCTCTAGATGAGAGCAGAGAGAATTACAGAACGTAATGAAGTGTTTGTGAGGAATGTGTCGTGTATTACAATGAGACTAAGCCACCTTTATACAGATGAGGATGGCTTAAAGTTTCCTAATTACATAAACGAGTAAGTGTATAATCAGAAATATAATTTTGGGTAAATAAAGAATCGGGCAATATCTCTAATTAAACAAGGGGATTACTCGATCTCCTTTTTGAAGCTTGTTTCCTTTTTTATGTTGATTACCCGTTTAAAAACACTCGATATGATTTCCTTTTTATACTGGTCGCATCTATTTTATTCGGAAGAGGTCGCACTTTAATTAAGAGAGCACATACGTGACCTGATGAACCCTACTGTTGACTTTCTTAGCGTTGACCAATCATGGATTTAAGATCGCATAACAGTATAAATTTGTAATATTTGTTGACTTAAATATATAACTGCAAATGGATATGTACACTATATAAAGAGCATATATACTACAATTCCTATATGGTTAAGTATCAGTTTAATAGGAATATTTTAGTTTAACTAAAAATCTAGCAGTCAAAACGAATGTTTTCTTAAGTTTATTAATGGAGGAGTGTTTATGTAATTTTATTATAAAGTTGAACAGATATTAAGATAATATATGTTTGCACTGCTAATTGCATTTAGATAATGCATTGTTTTAATAAAATACTAAAACGACAAACTAAAATGAAATAAAGAAGAGCGAGTCTACACCTTCGTTTGTTCTTTCCATACTTTTTTTTAAAAAAAAAAAAAAAAAAAACACTACTAAGAACATTAGTTTTGGTGGCAGTTTTTTGCGACATCTTTAAAATGGTACAAAATAATTTTAAAAGCACTTTTTTAATTGTGCCATAGAATAACATCATTTAGTTAAATGCCACGAAAACGATACAACTTTCTCAAAATACCGCAAAATAACGACATTTTGATATTATCAAAATGCAATACCATTTGCAACATTTTTTTTCAAAAATATGGACCATTAGAAAGATTTTAATAAATGTCTATCAGTTTATTTTAGAATAAGAGATTTAAGACAAGACATTTGTTAGTGTCTACAGATTAGCTCGTAATTTTTTAAAAGATATTTTAATTGCTTTTTTAAATTCTATTTTGAGTTGGTCAAAATATTTCCATTTGTATTTGAACTCTGTGAGAGCCAAAACCACGAAGCTCCCTTGATGCATCACCGAAAGCACCGTCTTCTCTAGTGAGTCTGAATAGTGAGTCTGAACAGTGAGTCCAAAAGCACCATCTTCGTCGAAAAAATTGATCACCGATGAAGACCTGTAACTTCTGATTGCAAACAAGTTTTAAGCACTCACTATATTAATCATTGACCTTTTCTTTTCCATTTCCATTTTAGGTAAATGGTGAGTAATTTAGGCATGTTGTAGTCATTGATCTTCCTCTCATTGCTCCATTTTGGATAATTTCTAATCATTGAGGATCTTAGGTATTTTCTGATCGTCTTATTTGTGGTGTGTTCTCACACATTTCTAATTTTACTTCAATTATCAACTTCCTCACTGAATTGGAAGAATGCAATTTCAATTATAAAACTCGAGGCTCGCCTTTTCTTATGTTGCATTCTCCACAATCAAACTCTACTTGTTCTTGCTTGTATTTAATATTTCTGCATTTTCAATTACTGAACCTCGCTTGTTCTGGTTCTTGTTCAACTCAAGATATTTTAATCTTATATGGTTGATTCTGCTTCAGTCAAAGGGTCGTGTGATAATCTTATAGTAATTTAAGGCACAGTGATAAGAGTTATGTAGTTAGCTAAATGAAAATTGATGTTAGAACTTGAAGGCCCAAGATTTGTGTAGGACTACAGGTTTTTTATTTATTTTTTAATAAATTCGTCGCTTTTGAGATGCGTGCAGATGCAGGTATTAAGAGAAGTACTGCTGCTAAGGCTCTAGATGCTTGTAAACAAGATTGATGGAGGTACATAGTTTGAATATTAGATAGAGTAATACTAGAGACACACATAATATATACATAAAATATATACACAATGATGTGTCATTAATTTTTACCACCTAGAATTTTTTAAATAAGGCCCCAATATGTATTTGTGTCACGACCCAAAATCCGGGTGTTATGAAATTTTATACGCAAGTGCACGTATCGAACAAGTAATAAAGTGATGAATAAAGATATCGTTCCCACAGAGAAATTGCTATAATTCGTTAAGTACTAACCT
>JXTC01000299.1:385733-400981 GCA_002914845.1 Trema orientale | reverse complement strand
AAAAAAAAAAAAAAAAAAAAAAACACGAGACGATTACAAAAATCTGGCATAGTGCTCCACCAAGAATCATTGGTGCATGCGATCGCGTGGTTGGAAAGGGGCATCCACCAAGAATCACTGATTACATGCGACCGTTATTCATGTCTCTCACGAGAAACATGAATAACGGAAATCAACTATATTTCAAAAACGTGGCAAACACGTAAAAGGATAGCAAAACAACCTTTGACGAAATCACGACGCCTTATGATGAAAACCCCCTTACAACGTGCCCCATTCAGTGTTCACTTTAATCCGCCCTGGTTGATGAAGAGGATAGTACCAATGAACTAGCTAGAATAATCTTAGGAGTTTTAGAATAGACCTTTCCATAATCTTAAGATTAGAAATCTAACTGTGCAGTGCATTGTACCAGATTGGAGAGAACTAACTTTTAGTTTACATGAAGTACTAATAATCACATTTAAAACCTTCTCTTCTTGATCCCTCCAGAAATACCATATATCTTTTAATATATAAGTAACCAGATTCTGATTGTTCCTATTCTTCTATTATTGTTTTTGTAAATGGAAGTTAACCTCCAAATCCTTCACACCATAGCTAAAACCTCACTCATTGTGGGGTCCTCCTCCAATCACAAGTTAGGGAGAGCAGCGCCAGTCCATGTATACATCAGAAAATGGCAAAGCACACAAAGGGTTATTGTAGAATTCTCTTGACAAGGCCAACAAAAAAAATTACACATTGTATAAGCACTCACCTGTATTGATTAAATTTTGTGAAAATAAAAAAGAGTAAATATACACATTCAACGGACTAACAAAGCAGCTTTTGTTACACGAGTTACTTTCACCCAAAAATGAAGGAATTAGTATATTATTTTTCTCTCAAACTATATGTTCAACATGATGTCCTTACAATCTTAGGCCTCCATATTTGCCACATTAAACAACCTCTTTCTCCAAATAATGGATCCACTAGCTTTTTCAACTTCTCCCTTTTGGATTTTCTGGTTTCATCCTCCGGAGGCAAACTTTTCAGAGGGGTTTGGGGGCTTCCGATTTCCGTTGTCTCCATAATTCTGCTCACCATCTCCAAGACTTCACTCATTTTAGGACGCGATTTTGACTGTCGAACAAGGCACCGGTTGGCAACAGATGCTAGCCTTTTGGCAGACTTGAGGGAGTACTTCCCTTCAAGCCTTGGGTCCAAGATCAGCTGGAATTTTTTTATGTCAGAGAGATGTGGCCTCACCCATTCTAAGAGCTTTTGCTCACTCCTTGGGCGGTTTCGATCCAAAGGGCGCCTGCCTGTGATGAGCTCATAGAGGAAGACTCCGTAGCTCCACACGTCGCTTTTTGATGTCAGACGCCCGGTTTGAATGTACTCTGGAGCTGCATAACCAATGGTTCCTACAACCTGCATGAACATGAGAAGGGCTTATTCTTCAAAATCTACTAACCAACCTTTAATACAAAGATCACATGATTCTAGGAACAAGAAGGATAAGAATCTAACCAGAAAAACTTACGGATATAGATAAAGAAAACAGTTAGAGTTTTTCACAAAAGAATTTTCAAGAACGTTCACTCAGAGGCCAATGATTTAAGACTTGGGAAAGTCAGTGACCAAATTCACACCAATTACATGAGAATAGATTGTAAGGTACAACTGAGGATCATTTTGAGTAAATGTAAGCATACCGCGGTGGAAACGTGACTTAATCCATCTGCAGGCCCCAGTCTGGCCAATCCAAAATCTGACAACTTTGCATTCCATTGTTCATCAAGAAGTATGTTTGAAGACTTGAAGTCCCTAAAGATGATCTGTGGAAATGACAAGAGTTCGTATGACTTGAGTACAAGAGTGAATACTCATGACACAGAAGACTTTCAAAGAATAGCCACCCCAACACTCTACATAAGCTTAAAATAGTACTCCTACTTAGAATCCACCCGATTTCTGAGTATGTTCATGTGAACTTACTATTACAATTGCAAATATTTTCTGAATGAGATTTCCAGAAGAGAGAAAGAATAACGCAGAATCGATATTGGGTAGAGTTACATACTTTCATCAGTTTGGAGTTGGGGTGGTCAGAATGCTCTAATTTTAGAAATTTACCTTTTGCTCCTCTCATTTAAATGTTCATTAGAAACTTAACTAGGTTGCATCCCACCAATAAGATGAATTTCACTTCCATTAGAACACTATCTTAAAAAGCAAGAATCACAACTTCAAGTCCACAAAACCGGAGCATTGTGACAAATAATATGATTCTGACAAATAATATTATTATCAAGTATTCAATGAAATAATAAATATTAAGTACCTCCAATAGAATGTATTGTCAAAACCACTGAAATGTGATGAGATTTCAGTAATCCAGCTGGAGTTTTTATTATTTAAAGAGAGTAAATCTTTTGTCAGAACTTTGGTATTAGAGTCTGCAATATTTTAATGTCTCTCAATTTTTGTTTGAAAAAAAAAAATCGTAACTCATATGAGGCTCTGGTGCTAGGGAAATAAAATGGGAAAAAGCTATTCACCATTAGAAGTTAAAGATTATTAATTATACTGCCACTGATGCTCTTAACTGGTTTCTTCTAATGTAATGAAAACAAATCTCAGGTGCTTAATACCATTTTTTGCATTCATCAGTATTTCTCCAACCAAGCCATCACAAGTACAATTAAGAGGAAAAAAAACCTCAGAAGTACCTGAAATTCCATTCCTTCATGAAGGTAAGCTAAGCCGCGGGCAGCATCCTGAGCTATTTTCATTCTTGTGGGCCAGGGAAGTGGCACCTGAAACCGGCTTGACAAATGGTCCTGAACACTTCTGTTGGGCATGTACTCGTAAATCAGTAACCGCTGTATCCCTCTTTCATCATCCTCAGCACAGTATCCCAACAATTTGACAAGATTTGGATGTTCAACAACCCCTAAAACATTAACTTCCGTTACCCATTCTTTGTGACCCTGCAAGACAAGAGATTAAGAAACTTAAGATTTGAAACTATATATTAAAAAAGCATACGTAATAGAAGCATTTCATTCCTCATTTCTGGAAACTTATGACCCTTGTGGTTGATCATGCTAATTCACACTTTTGTTTACTATAAAGCCAAAGAAACTTTCTTGAGCACAATATACCAGAAACAAAAATCATTAAAAGGAAATTCAAAATGTGATCAAGTCTACCAAGGAAGATGAGATTATAATTTAACAAGAAGTTATCAAGTTTCTTAGAATTGTTGGAGAATATGGTTGAAGCATAGTATTAAATCAACCATAGGAAGAGAAGACTACTTGCCTGCAATCCCCTTCTACTTAGTTGCTTAACAGCAACATCAATTTTTTTACTTGAATCTTGTGCGCTCCGTATCACGCCCCTATACACGCCACCAAATCCACCTTCTCCAACCATGAGGGAGCGGCTGAAATTCTTAGTGGCCGTTTTCAACTCTGAGAATGTGAATTCTCTGAGGTTAGTCTGTCTTTGAGACAAGACAGCAAATGACTTGGCAGAAGATTGTGTACTGAACTCCGAAACATTCTGCGAATGAAATTCGGAACTAGATCTCCTCATCTCACGGTCAGTTGACATGGAAGTCGAAATTGAGCCCATAGAAAGAGATTTTGAACTCTTTGGCTCCTCATTTTTTTCCTTGTTATAGAAATAGAAACACTTCATGGCCCCCAAACCGCTCCTTGCTTTGCTGCAGATCCACCAATGAGACTTTAGTTAATCAACAGTAACACTAGGCTAAATACAAGGGGCATATATGCAAAAAATTGACCAAACCTTAGATGTTTATGAAATTCAAAAGTCAAACTTTCCCAAAATTCCCTTTTTAAGTTACTTAATTGAGCATAATCTAAAGACCAAGCTCAGAAGAAATTAGCATACACTTTCTTAGAAACTACTAACTTTTTGAACAACCCAATAATAAAAAAAATGGCCTTTTGACCATTCCAATTCCTATCTGCTACATCATATGCACTCAATTAGTCTTGCTCTCCAGGTAACCATATCACAAATTTGGTCAATTATGCATAATAGCCTTACTTTCCCACCAAAAGGTGTGCCCCAATAACAAGTCAAATGGTATAGAATTGAAGGATCAATTAATCAAACATTCAATGAAACTATCATAATAATCAAAACCCAGATTTCAAATATCAAAAAAACGAGTCACAAAATCATAGTTGCATAAACAAGAAGACTACAAGAAGAAGAAGAAGAAAGAAACTAGCCTGTCATACGTGTCTACTAGACAGAGTTGCTAAACCTTCAAATACCTTAATTTTGGGAGTCCTAAACAAAAACCCAGAATCCAAAAAAGGTGAATTCAGAGCATCTGGGGGGAGCTTTCCATGATCCAAGGGACGAGGTCAATAGTAGGCAGCTGGAGTTTAGCTCACCAACCAATAAACCCATTTTTTTTATGTGTGTGTGTGTGTGTGTGAGAGAGAGAGAGAGAGTGAGAAACACCTCCTTAAAAGCATATATTAATAAGAAAAAAGGAAGGTAGAGGAGGTATGCGAAAAGGGTTATGTGAATGCGAAAAAGGAGTTGAGAAGTTGATAGCTTTGTCCAAAAGAAAAGCTCATATGCCCATAAAAACAAGCCTGGTTGATATATCTATCACATATAGACCAGGTCACCTTCTTTTCTCTTGTATTGTGGTGTGTACTTATTTTATTCATGGGTTTCTTTTTTAAATGGTAGTTGGAAGTTGGAAACCACTCACTGTATTGTCTGATTCTCTACTGGCTTTGCTGAGTTCCATCTACATATCCCATGATTTGGAGTTATAAAAAAGTTAAAGTTAATTTATTTTTGAAAAAGTAAAAGGGAAAAAGAGAGAGAAAATAATAATTCTAAGATACTTTTTGTCTTCTTTAGCTCTTTGTAAACGAGGACAAAAACAAAAAAGAATACATTGGCGATATTGATTGAGACCCTTTGTTTCTTTTTTCTTTCCTTCGTTATCCCCACTCATGTGATTATGTGGAAATGTTTTATTTAATAGATGTTTAAATATTGATTTCCATCGATTTGGTGGGAATTAAACAGTAATATGTATTTTTTTTAATTTATAATAAATAAAGATTATTAGTTAAATCTTATTTTTAAAAAAAAAAACACTCTGAATAAATAATAAAAATAAAAAATAAAAGTATCACATCAGGGATCAAACACTTAATTTTTTTTTGTAAAATTAGACATTTTGCTCTTTCACATTTACCATCAGTATGAATTTATCGCCTCACTTTTTAGTGTCCTCTAGATGACAAATTTGTTCTCTCTTTGCCCCTTCATTTTTGACTTAATATTAAAGTGCTCCTATAATAGCAAAGTTGTTCTTCTTTTGCCCCATCACTTTTGACTTAGTATTCAAATGCCCCCTAAAATGGTAAAGTTGTTATTTTTTTATCCCCTCAACTCTAACACCATTAGAAAATTGTTAATGGACAATAACCAAATAATCATTTTACTTTTTAAATAGCTAATAAATATCTTTTACTATTTTTTTTTTTAATATTAGACATTCCAAAGAGCTAGTTTTTATGATTAAATAAATAAAATAAACGAAAAGAGCTAAAAGAAAAATAATTTTTAATAGTTATATATGTATATGTAAAATAAAAAATAGACAAAATAGAGCAATTTTTGCATTAATTCATTAATGTCAAAATATTTTTAAAAGTTTTGTAAAAAAAAAAAAAAGAAACTGCATATTTTTATATTAGAAAGATCTTTTAGAAAATAAAATGACTATTTACCCTCTTATTTTTCATAAAAAATAGTTATTTCATTTAGTCATTTCATTTCATGAAAATATGAAAAATAAGAGGGCAAATTCATTAAATAGTTATTTCATTTTCTAGAAAGTCTTTCAGATATGAAAATATGCAAAAATTGTTTTATTTTGTCTATTTTTTGTTTTACATATACATATATACCATTAAAAAAATTATTTTCTTTTATCTCTTTTCGTTTATTTTATTTATTTAATCATAAAATCTAGTTCTTTGGAATATCTAATATAAAAAGAATAGTAAAAGATATTTATCAGTTATTTAAAAAGTAAAATGATTATTTGGTTATTCTCTATTAACAATTTTCTAACGGTGTTAAATTTGAGAGGGTAAAAAAAAATATTAACTTTACCATTTTAGGGGGCATTTGAATACTAAGTTAAAAGTAAAGGAGCAAAAGAAGAACAACTTTACTATTGTAAGGGGCACTTAAATATTAAGTCAAAAATAAGGGGGCAAATGAAGAACAAATTTATTATTTAGTGGACATTTGAATAAAAAGTTAAAAGTGAAGAGGCAAATTCATACTGATGACAAATTTGAGATGACAAAATGACTATTTTTTTTTTTTTCACCATACAATAATGTCTATGTCTATAAGCGGTCCTATTTAGCAGATAGACATATGTGTTTTGAATGTTTGTCCATAACATTTCTCTAAGGTCCAATGCTGTATAAATCGACAATACTCTATAGATGGACACTTGATTGCTTTTTTCAAGAAATTACCTAGTTCTAAGTGAGTCAATTTTTCATCATTCCTTGTTATACGAGTATGTGTATATAAACTTGACAGATGATAATGCTTGATCTCAACTAATTTCTGCCTTATGGCCATATATATTAATTGGAGTTTATAGTATTATATCAAATTTACGAGCTATGTACATAAGAAAGTGTCAGAATCTTCAACTGTACACACATGCACTAATAATCAATATTGTGTGACTCGCAAATGAGGCACTTGATTTCTTATAGAAATTTAAAAATATAAATTTTCTATTTATTTGACGAAGGGCATTAGACTCATTACTTCATATAACTTGTCACTGCTCAAGAGAAGGGTATTACTTAAATGTAGATAAGAGAGACTCAAAAAGTGGATGATTTAAACAACATGTCAACAACAACAAATTCAAAAATCTTTTTTCTCAATAGTTTTCTTCATGAAATATTTGTATAATAATAATATAGGCCATGGCTACATGCCCTATAAGGCCCTACAATATATGTATAGGTTATATAGACCCACAATATAGAAAGAAAGTGAATACTTTTTTCTTTTTTTGTAGGGTTAGGGGTTAGGGCTAGATAGAGTAGAGACAACTAGTTCTTATTTCATATGAATCTATTGATGCTTTCTATAAAATTAAGGGTTTTGGACACTTATACTTATTTTTCAAAAAATAGTACCAAATTTACGACCTTTCAAAAATAATAAAAATCCGCACGACCTTTTTATAGCATTTTTCTAAATACTTTGAAAGTTAGAAAACGCGGTGGTATTTTAGTAAATAAGTCAACTTTTTTTTTTTATAAGAAACCTTTGTGATTTCTAGGAAACCAAATTGGTTTTCTATTAGCGGAATATTCTGTAAGTAAGTAAATCACAGGAAACAAAGGTTTCCTGGAAACTAGTTTGGTTTCCTTTGGTTTCCTTTAGCCAAAAGCCCTGTACGTAAGTAAATCACAGGAAAGCACAAAGGTTTCCTAGAAACCATTTTGGTTTCCTTTAGCCGAATATCTTGTGCGTAAGTAAATTATATGAAACCATGAACATTTCCGGGAAATCATTGTGGTTTCCTTTTTGTAGAATATCTTGTAGCTAAATAAATCACAGGAAACCATCGTGGTTTCTGAATATCCTGTACGTAAGTAAATCACATGGAACCATGAATATTTTCGGGAAACTATTGTGGTTTCTTTTTTGTAGAATGTCCTGTAGCTAAATAAATCACAAGAAACCATCGTGGTTTCCTTTTAGCAGATTGTCCTGTAGCTAAGTAAATCACAGGAAACCACAAAAATTTTCTAGAAACCATTATGGTTTCTTTTTCAAATCACGGGAAACAATGAAAGTTTCCTAAAAGCTATTGTGATTCTCTTTTTGAAGAATGCCCTGTAGCAAGAATTTAGTGAGGCATTGAACAAGGACGCTGAAGAATATGATCAAGTTCTCAAATTAAATAATTATATTTTTGAAGTAAAAAAAACAGAAATATATAGAATTTTGGATTCTGGCAACTAGTTTCCAATAATCAAATTGGTTTCTAGTAATCAATAATTGAATTAACCAAATAGTTCTACTGTTTATGATAGAAACTAATTTAGTTTTCAGTTTTTATTAACTAAATAGTTATGATATTTATGATGAAAACCAATATTGTTGTTGGTTCTTAGTAACCAATTTGGTTTCTAGTTTCCAAAAATCAATTAGTTTATAATTTCTAATAATGAATTAGTAATTAGTTTTAAGAGTGATCAGCTACAAGTAAACTAGTAGCAAAAAGAAATAAGAAAAAATGGAAATTCTAAGACGTTATTTGGTCTTTCTTAGCAAGAATTTGTTATTTTTCTAAAAAAAAGTAGTACAAAAATAAGTAAAAGTTTGGACATAGTATTCTTAGTATTATTTATCAAAAGGTAGTACTAGGTGTCTTTTTCCCTAAAATTAATGTTAAACAAGAAAAATCAAAATAAGATCGGAAAAAACTAGGATTTCTTACAGAAATCCAGGTCCATAGAGTTAAGAATTAAAAAATTCTGGATGGACTGATTTTTTGGAAAAAGTCTGAATTTATTTAGAAAAATATCACTTTTAAAATTTTTTTATTAAAATATCACTTTTAATAAATACTTAGAAAAATACCACTTTTTCTTCAAAATTGGTATTTTTCAATGATACTCGAGGTAAGTAGCTGGGTTTAGGGGTGGAAATTTAGGTCACGACACGATAACACGACTCGAAAATGACACGAAGTTAGCGGGTTTGGGTTTGTCTTAAACATGTACGGGTCAAAACAGGTTAAACCCGATTAAACACGATTAAATAATAGGTCATTAGCAGGTTAACCTGTTAAACCCGAAATTGACCCGTTTAACACGATTAAATTTTTTGAGACATTGTATTATCTTGTGTGTACCAAGACTTAAAACTTCATTTTTATGTTTTATGTACTAAAACTTGAAAGTTTTATTTTGGTTTTAAACTTTAGATTTTGTGTTATATTTATTTGATTATGGTTGCTTGGTTATATTGGAAATATAAAATAAGTTAATAGATTATATCAAGTTATATTGAAAATGTGAAATAGGTTAATATCTTAAAATTAATAGGTTAATACGTTATGTCAAGTTGAACCAAATACAATATATTTAATATTAACATGTTAAATTTAGTTCAATTAACGGGTTAACAGTATACAGGTTAGCAGATCGTGTTACGTTAGACACGATCTGAATACGACCTATTTAAATAACGTGTTAAATGTGTCGCTCACAGGTTAACCTGTTTATTTAGCGTGTCGGGTGCGGGTTTACAAATCATGACACGAATAATAAACGTGTCGGGTTTGGGTTTGATAATTACTCTTTATATATATGCCTCGACACGACACGAATATGACACGACAACACGAATTGCCACCCCTAGCTGGGTTACTTTGGATAACCAATCTAGTTACTTGAAGTAACTAATTAAGTTACCTCAGGTAATTTGATAAGTTACCTCAAGTATCTCACCAATTAATAAAAAATAATATTTTTCTAAATACTTTTAAAAGTGGTATTTTTCTAAATAAATTCGGAATTTTTCAATTTTTTTTAAAACTTTTACCATAAAAAATCTAATTTCTGCAAAAAAAATTATTAAAAAAAGGAAGAAAGCAAGCAAAATAAAAGTCGATATCAACTATATCTTTCATTGTGGGCTTGGATTCCTATTCCATAGTGGGCCTACAAGTGGCCGTCTGTAAGTGGTTGAATTTCTAATACCTTTACCTATAAAAACAAAAAAGAATTACAAAAATACAGTGGTCAGTTTTTTTTTTTTTTCAGGCTGATTAGTTATTTGTCTATTTTTTGGCTCAAAACTTAGTATATGACCAAGATCAAAAGTTTATAACTAAATGTCCAACTTACTTAATAACAAAAATAGAAGTACAACATATTCCACAACTAAACCTTTAAAAGAAATGGACATTTAGCAATAACTTTTAAAATATGCACATCTATTTAAACTAATTTAAAAAATTGGTCATCCATATAATTTTCTCTTTTTTTTTTTTCAATTCTTGTACGATTTTTATTAGAAAAATATCACTTTTCTAAAATATTTAGAAAAATACTATTTTAAAATGGTTACTAGTTTCTAGTTTCTGAAAACTGGTTATCAGTTATATACTTGTTATAAATACCTTTGGTTACTAGTTACCAGTACTCGAAAACCAATTATCGATAATTGGTTACTGTTTTAAACAAAAGACGTTTTTTAAATATCTTTTAGAAAATAGTATTTTTCTAATAAAAATCGTATAAGATCTAAAAAACAGAGCCTACGTATTTTTCTAATTTGTTTTTTCTAAAAATATCGTACGTGATTTTCACTAAGAAGTCATCAAGCTATGATAAGTTACATGGGCACACGATAGGAAGATCCTGTACTGTAGGTCCAACCCTTTTGATGAAAAAAAAAAAAATAATAATAATAATAATAAATAATAAAAAAACTTAAAAAATTTCCATAGAAATAGTAAGCATAAGAAAATAATAATGCGCAAGTGGTAGTTTTAAAAATTACGATTACATAAATTAATAAAACAATCAATAAGTACATATTCGTCTTCAGATATGTATATGTATTTACTATTGGAGTTCAAAAACAATATTAATTAAGTTTCACCTAAATTTTACGTGCAAAGAACAATAAGGCCACAAAATCACTTTTCGGAAGTGTTCAGAATTTTGATGGCTTCTACGGAGGACAAAAAAAAAAAAAAACTTCTTTTGTTTGAAGAGATTATTTCGAGCCATGCTACATTAGTTTCTTCAAGAATATTGAACAAAACAAAAAGCTATTTTGATGTTTGATAATATTATATTTTTAGGGATAATATCAAAAAAAAAAATCTATTATCTTTTGTGTTTTATAAAAAAAAAAAAAAAGTTATTAACAGTAATGCCCCCGAACTATTGCTTGAGTACCACTTTGCTCCCTAAATTTTAAACTTACATATTAACGATCCCCAAACTTTTAATATATTTCAAAAATAGTCTCAAACTAAATTTTCGTTAATTATCAAATGAAACTTAGTCATGTGTTGACCATATGATGAGTAATTCCAGAAAATAACACATCAAATCGTATATGACGTAACGAAGAACACGATTCTAGAAAATAACACATCAAACTGTAAACGGCGTAATGAAGTACATAATTTCAGAAAATAACATATCAAACTGTATACGACTTAACGAAGTACACGATTCCAGAAAATAACTCATCAAACCGTATACGACTTATAGAGTGTTTTGAGAATTTTATAATTATTTTAAATAAAAATATTTTTATTTACACCCAAAATAGCAAGACCAATTATTAAAAAAATTATTGACATAATTATTTAAAATAAAAATATTTTTATTTACACCCAAAATAGCGAGACTAATTATTAAAAAATATTATTGACATAATTATTTAAAATAAAAATATTATTATCTAAAATAAGTATAAAATTCTCAAAAGACTCTATAGGTCGTATATGGTTTGATGTGTTATTTTCTAGAATTATGTACTTCGTTAGGTCGTATACGATTTTTAATATATTATTTTCTGAAGTCGTGTACTTCATTAGGCCATTTATGGTTTGATGTGTTATTTTTTAGAATCGTGTTCTTCATTAGGCCTTATACGGTTTGATGTGTTATTTTCTAGAATCACTCATCACATGGTCAACACGTAACTAAGCTCTATTTGATAATTGATGGAAGTTTAGTTTAGGACTATTTTTGAATCATATTAAAAATTCGGGGACTGTTAATATGTAAGTTTGAAATTTAGGGGGCAAAATGGTACTCAAGCAATAGTTCGAGGGGCATTACTGTTAATAACCCTAAAAAAAAAACCTACACCATTTTATTTATATCAAATTAAACATTCAATTTGTATTTTCTTATCAAATAGAATTGGACCCATATATTTAGTCAAAATTGGAACTTTAGTTTATTAAAAAAGACAATTTTACCCTTAAAACTCACAAAATATATATTAAAAAAAATAAATATTAAAACTAATTATTATTGTCTTTCTTTTGAAAAAGAATATTTTAAGTGAAAATAATAATTGTTAAAAATAAATTCTTTTGTCATTATTTTTCTTTTTGACATTTAATTGTTTTGAATAATTTAAACTTATTTTAATTTCAATAATTAATATTTTCACTTAAAATGATTTTAAAATAAGAAAGAAAAAACAATAATTTTTTTTAATTTTTGTCATTCTCTCTTTTTTTTTAATTTTAATTATTATGAATGATTTAAACTTTAAAAAAGAAAAAGAAGAAGAACAAAATGAGCACTTTTTTTAACTTTTGTCATTTATTTTTATTAAAATTGTATCAAATAGTTGAAACTCTTTTTATTTTTAATAATTATTATTTTCACTTAAGATATTTATTTCAAAAAAAGGAAAGACAAAAATAATTAGTTTCAATATTTATTATTTTCACTTAAGATATTTATTTCAAAAAAAGGAAAGACAAAAATAATTGGTTTCAATATTTATTAGATATAATATATATTTTATGAGTTTAAAAGGTAAAATTTTCTTTTTCAACAAATTATAGTTTTAGTAATGACTAAATGTGTAAGTCCATTCTTATTTAATAGGAAAATGCAAGTTGAAAGTTTAATTTGATACACATGAAAATGTGTTTTTTATTTTTGATAAAACACCAAAAGTGGTGAGTTTTTTTTAAAAATATTATTCCATATTTTTTATTACGTTAATTTTAGTTTGCTTTTCACCTATATGTATAACGAAAAGCTAAACTAAATACACCATCCAAATAATTCTTTTAGGTTCAAATTATAATTATTTACCACTATTGTTGCTACTCTTTCTTCTATTACGCATTATATTGTCGTAGGAAAAATAGTATTAGTAGTACTAATTCTAATCCAACTGAATTTGTCATACATAAAAAAACTAACAATAAAGATTTAGAATTTGTATATTAAAAAGGACAAATTGTAATTTCTCCTTTAAGTTATGGGCTTTTTAGACTTCTGCCCCCCAAATTATTTTATGTTGCATGAATGCCCTTGTATTATTCATTTGTTATAAAAATAATCCTTCAGTCATATTCCGTCTATATATTAACTAATTTTGCTAATGTGGCAAATTTTTATAATTTTTTATTTAATAATTTATCTGCAATTAAAAATATAAGTGAAAATGGATTTTTTTTAACTCTCTTTTCCCTCTCGCTTTTCCTTCACGCTTTATTCTCTTCTTTTTGGTTCCATAGCTAATGCAAAAATAAACCGAAAAAGTAAGTTCTGGACATTTAATGAAGAAAATATATATATATAATGTTTACCTATATATATATATAAGGAGAGAAATCTTATTTTAATTTAGGTCAATGCTATTTTCTTTTTCTTTCATTCTCTTCATTTTTTGCCTTTCTCCTCCACTTTTAGATCTATATCCCTTCACCAAATTTCTTTTCTCCCACCTTCGAATATATCAAAGTCCAAGAAAATAAAAATTTTTCCCAAAAAATCTCAAACAAGGTTCTTGATGAGAAATTTTAGTATTTTCATTATAAAAAAGAAAATCTGAGAAAAAGCACAAATATGTATTATAGAAAAAGAGAGATGATTTGGAAGAGAATATTATTATGTTGCAAGTTTTAAGAGAGAGAATGGAGAATAATAGGGCCAAAAGAAGAAAGAAGGCATTTGGGGAAGGAGATGAGCTTTGGTACAGTAATGGAGGATGAGTGTTGGGAGTCGTATTTCAATTTTCTTTATATTATCATTTATTTTTTCTTTTTCTTTTTTTTCTTAACTTTAAATTAAATTAATTGGGTAAAATAATAAAACAATGTTATGTCAGCAAAATTCGTTAATATATACACAGAGTGTGACAGAAGGACTAGTTTTAAAACAAATGAATAATAAATGGGGTATTTGTGAAACACGTAATAGTTCATGGGATAAAAGTCAACAAAGCCCATACTTTAGGGGGAAAAAGTGCTATTTATCCTAAAAAAAAATATACATAATTTAGACAATCTTCAGTGCATATATCAACAACAATGTTATGTCCCAAAAAAAAAAAAAAACACATTATTTCATTTTTTTAGGATAAATTTCATTTTTTAACTCCAATGCATAATGGTACTTTTTTTTTTAAATAACAAAAAGGGTGAGGCGGTTATATTAAACTCAATATTATAGATGTGATTTGGTTTAACCATGCCAAGCCTACATTCACAATGTATAATACTATTTCTGAATGCTATTCTTAACTTTTACTATTGAATTTTTAATAGGCACATCTATAATAGGGGCCTCTTATTTTGACCCTATGTAATGCTCCGAATTAATGAGCATTGGATTAAGATTAGATGGCTAAAAGTAATTGGTTTTAAGAAACTTGGCCGCATTAGATCCTCTCTCTCACCCAAATCCCCTTTGAACCAATCTTTTTCCCTCGCCATGGAACCCTCTTTTCTCGCTTCGAGACCCTCAGCCTCGTCACCTCCCTCGAACTCAAACCCATAAAATTCCTCAAATTCGTTATCAACAACATCATTGGCTACGTCAATTGCATCCTCTGGCTCAACCACCTCACCTCGCCCTACTTCACGTGTCAAATCCCTTCAGATGTTCGACCAATTGCTGCTTCGGCGAACTGTTTCACTTCTGAGGTATTGCTCGTACAGGAAGAGCAACTTTCGCAAGGAGTCGACTCAAATACCATCCCAATCATAATTGCCGAGCCACCGGTGGTTCTTCGAATTAAAAGGAGGAGATGCAGGATAAGGCTCATGGGGCCGAGATTTGGTTCAAGTCCTCTAAGAGCTACCCTCCTTCTCGTGAGGCTTTTTTTTTTTTTTTTTGTTAAAGAAACATTATTATTACTATTATAAATTTGAAAAAACTCAATGATTCTTACTTTTTCCATTGTATTTGAAAGAGCAAATAATCTGTTGGCAACCTTCATGTTACAACATGACTGGTTTCACGGTCATGTTACAACATGCGACTAAATATTTGATCTGATTAGGCTTTTCAGTATAGTCCGTATTTTCCTTTTATATGCTTTAGGTCACGATTTGTATAGTTGTCAAACATAAAAAATCTGATCATATTAATGCATAGACATATTCAATTGTGCAGGAATGGGTAAGT
>JXTC01000299.1:368266-381001 GCA_002914845.1 Trema orientale | reverse complement strand
TTCATTCAAACTTTACTAATAGTGTTTATTCTCTGGGCGTGGCCCCTTGGACGTAGGTTATCGGGAGATAACTGAACCAAGTAAAAATATCTTGTATTATTTTTACAATTTCTGCATTACCACCTCACGTAATTAATTGAAAATTAATTATATTCGGTAATACCTGATTAACGGACCTAACAGTATTAAATCTTTAAATTTTGTGTATTGGCTAAAAACTTAAACATTTGTTCTTTGGGTAATCTTGAAAAGTTCAATCTTTTCTTGATTTTTCTTCTTCTAGTTTAAGCTTTTGTGGCAAAGTTAGTTCCAAGAGAGGATGAGGTAATAGTCGCTCTTGTATATTTGTTAATAACTCGGTAACTATAGTTTCTAGTTGCTGCAACCTTTGCCAAAGTGGATCTATTTCTATAGTCTGTGATGTGCCCTGCTCCAGAGAACTTGAATATGATATACATATGTAAATCTTGTTTTCCCTTCCCTTTCGTTTCTTCTTTAGATATACATATGTAAATCTCGTCTTCCTTTCCTTTTCAAATCTGCTTTAAATACACATATGTATGTTTATGTATGTACATTTAGATCAAGGGCTGATCTAATTATTTGATTCGTTTTGATTGATAGTCTGGTGTGGTCTGGGTCTAGGCCTGGTATTGTTGGTTCTCTCGAGTCTTGCTCCATCTGGATTTGGATAGTCTTCCACCGTGCCTACTTTCTTCTGGTCACATCATTACCATCATCCTTGTTCTACGTACCTACTATCCTCTTTAAAAACCCGATCTAATTTAATTTTTTGAATTGTAATTTGAATTGTAATTGTAATTTGTGGTTTAAGATATGTGTTGTGCAATATTATAATTATAACCATAGCTATACTGATGTTCGATCTTACTTGAATTGGCAGAGATGCAAACAATGAGGGAGACAAAGATGGACTCGATCAGAGAGAGTGAGAAATGTGGATCGGGTCATATTCGATAGGTCATATTAGACAGTGAGTTAAATTTTACTGCTGTTGCAACAGTGAATTATATTGTTACTGTTGCAACACTGAAGTTGAATGTGTACTATAGAAAAAATCAATCACAATAATGAAATTAAAAAAAAAAATGACACCAGAAACTTTTACATGGTTCAGTAATTTTTCAATAACATAGTCCATAAAGTTGAGAAATTAAGGTATCAATCTTACTCACTCTTATTTTGAAGATAACAAACATTTGATTTAGTACTAATGATTTAACTTGAGTGTATAATGAAATAGCTTTAAAAATTCTAACTCAAGTTGATCAAGGAGTTAAGCTTGAAGATGGATGCATATGGACATATTATAATCAAGTTCGAAGATGAACAATCAAGATACAAGACCGTATCTTGATAGGGTATATTTCATACTTAGTCTTGTATTTGTTTTAGTTCATTGCATATAGATTCTCTTTGCATTAACTCATACTTTCAAAAGAATTTTCAAACTATCTTAAGGTTAAAATGGTTATTTTATTTTAGAAGTTTAAAAATAAATATCATTTTTAATCTAGCCAAAATTCCCTCAAAAAGTCTATTTTTAGTGATAAAAATATTTGAAAAATAATGTGATTTAAAATATCGACCAAAAAGGAACCAAAGAAACCATCGATGGTTTCTGGCTATTTGACCGTTGGAGCTAAACATTACTATCAGACTCCAATGGCTAGTAAAAATGGTCAACCACTTTTTGGGATAGTCGACCACTTTTCTAGCAGACAACCAGTAACAGTCGAAAATGGCTAGTTTTTGAAGATAACTTTAAATAGAGCCAAGTTTGACGACTTAGAAGGAGAGAATACGAACTTATATTGATTTCCAATCAGTTTCTAAGCTCAAAAGCTCTCTTTTACTCAACTTTAACTTTCAAATCATATTAAGCCAATCTTAGAGCATCTATTGTGTATTGTTCTCAAATTACCTAAGCTTATCTTGTATTATTTCTTTGAGTGGTGGTCCTTTGAGTGAGTGTTCACTTGTATTTTCATAAAATCATTATTGAGAGGTGAGGTTGGTACCAGAGTTATAAACAACCTGTGTATAAGTAAGGTTGCCACCAGAGTCATAAATAATCTGTGAGTTGGTGAGGTTGACACCATTGTCTAAACAATCTGGTATAAATGAGATTGGTGCCAGAGTCTAAACAATCCGTGGTTAGGCATGATAGAGCCGGATTCAAGACTATTGTAAAGGTTGGGTGAGCCTAAGAAGAATTCATTCCGTTTGTACAATGATTAATCAAGCCCATAATCTTGATCCGATAGTAGAAAGCTCGAAGTAAGTTGCCGATGGCCGGGGACATAGACAAGCCGTCGAACCTCATAAAAATCGATTTTACATTTTCTCTATCCCTATACTTTTTACTTTATTGCCAGCTATTTGATTGAATTTTTGATATATAGTATGCTTAATTTACTTGATATTATTGCTATATGCTTAGTATTATTGTTCGTTTAGCTTTAAAGTTAAAAATAGTGGTATATAGTTTTACATAATTGAAAAGTTTCTTAAAAAGTTTTAAAATCCAATTCACCTCCCTATTGGGTACTCAATCTTGGGCTAACACATGGGGCCACGCCCATAGAAAGAAACGTATTAGTAGAAATTTTTAAAGTACAAATACTAATGATTTAAACAAGAAAGATTCTCTCATATCTTGATGTACCGTGTTTGACTCTTCTCTCAATGCGTTCAGTGAGCTCCACTCGTCTTACTTGACTCCAAGCTCCTGAACTCCCTTCAATAGCTGGATCAATCTTCTTTGTTACCCGACGTGCTTTTAGTTCCAACTCCCTCCGATGTACTAGAACCTATCTTCTCCCAAAGACAACCAGCCCTTCTCCCGAAGGACTTTTACAATCTCAACTGATTTTTCTAGAGCTAATCACTATAAGAATATTCAAGGCTCATACAAAAGCAAACTCTCAAAACTCTTTTACAGAAACTCTCTTTTTCTCATAGTTTGCGCACAAATAAAAACTTTATTACAGTATATTTTTCTCTCTGAAGTGCATGAATAATTCCTTGGAGTAGCAGAGTTTTTATAGGTGAATTTTAGCCCCTTTGGTCGTCTAAGGTAGTGTGAATTAGCTGAAATCAAATAAAGAAAGAATTAATAACAATATCAAAATTTTTCTATAAATGTTGTAATCTGCTGAACAACTACTAGAGGAACATCCAGATTCATGATTGCTCTTTAGATATGATTTGGCTAGCTGGAAATCTTCAATTAACCTGCCAAAGATTGATAATTAACCTAGAAAATCATATCTTAATCAAATGTCAAGATTTAAGGAAATTAACCAATCATTCCATAAATATCTGGAGTTGTTGCAACAGATCAGAAAATCTAATCACAACAACTCAGCAAATCAAATCAATTAACTAATGAAAAATTGATTAATTGATGAGTAAATATCTAGTAATAATTAAGCACGAAAATCTTCATAAACTTCAGAAACCTGTCCAAATTCATTAATTAATAAGAGGCAATCAGATATCAATCAAGGACAAAAGAATGAGAAAGTAATTAATGATATATATGGTAAATATAAAATGAATTAATTGAAAATTGATAGGGTAAATATCCTATTCATATTGAACAATTATACACGAAATTTCGTTTATATTTCACCAATATAATTATCAAAATCATCAAATATGGAAACAAGACTCTATAAACACTTTCTAGAAGGTTTCCATATTAAGAAAAACACAAGTTTTGTTGCCGTAAAAACAACACTTATTGCAACAATTTCAGATTTATTATAACAATATCTTCGTCTCTTTTATCAATTTAAATTCTCAAAATTTTGCTATTTACAATACCAAATTTTTGGGCCTAACAAAATATATATATATATTTTGGGATATTGGGCAGGGAAATTGAGTTTTATACCTCAACATTCAGGCAGTGCACGACCGACTTCGTAGAGGGATTAGTATATGACTCAGATTAGACTTGGTATTTAAAAAAAAAAAAACAAAGCATATGGGTTAGGAGTTAGGTCCAAGTCTGAACCAACAAGGTTTAAAAAAAAAAAGGAAAATATCAAAACAAAGACACATGGTCTATGATGAAAATTGAAATAAGTTTCTTTTTTTTTTTTAAACTTATCTTAAACTCAAATTATGGTAGCAGACAGGGAAACAAAAACAAAAATGTCCGAACTCACTAAGCCGGCAATCAAGGGAATGAGCCGCCACTCCTAAGGCAGTCGTTATGACGTGGTCTTCTCTTCTCCCGCGTTAGATTCACCTCTTAATTTCGTTATTCTCGATATCACATGGCCGTGTGAACTGCATGGAACCCACTTTCACTGATAATAATAATAATGATAATGATGCCATATAGATCTCCATCGATCCAAACCATTATATCTCCATAACCCATTTTCGAGCTCTACTCCTCCCAACACTTTCACCTCATTTTTCCCACTAAAACCCCAAAACCCTGAAGTTTTAGCAGTACCCAGATGAGGTTTCAGAAGCTTAAGCCTCCCAACTCTTGTGGGGTTCTTCTCTTTCTGGGTGTTGTCGTTTTGGGATTGGTTCAGTTTGGGGAGTGCCAAGATGTCGGTGATTATGACCAGTTCAACAACCTTGCGGTTCTTCCTTTCATTACACAGGTTGTCTATAGCCGTCTCTCCAATCTCACTACTCTTCTCAGTCGTGATATCGCCAGCCAGTCTAGTTTCTGTGTTACGGATCCGTGAGTTCATTGCTTCTTTCTAGTTATACACTTATACCCTTTGTTTGGTTGCTGAGAAAATGCATGGAATCGAAAAAACAAAGGGAAAAATAGAATCAGAATTATGAATCGAGTTTTGGGTATCAGAAAGTCAAATTATTTTGACCAAAGAGACATGTCTCTTTATTGATGTGCTTTAACTTTAGGGAATTTGAATTTTTTAATACAGGGAAGCTGATTGGAATCGGGCATTTAATTTTTCTTCGAACTTGGACTTCTTGTCGTCTTGCATTCAAAAAACCAAAGGTATAAAAGAACTTGCAACTTGTTATGCTCTGTTGGTTGCAAGGTAATGTAGGAAAGACTTGCTTTATTTTCATTTTTTCATTATTTTTTTAGGGTGGTATGAAGGTTGATCTTGTGGTTGAGGAACCATAATTGCTTCGAAGAGATTCGACCTTTTTTTTTATATATTTTTTTTATAAATTTTTGGTTTAAGTCAATTTTCCTGGTGAGGAAACATTGATATTCATTTTCTTTGTCACGAATGGTGCATTTTCTTGTGTGCACTATCAAATAGCAAGACTAAGTTGTTGAAAGTATCACATCATGATTTAGACTGTCATTTAACTAGTAAACTGCAAAATTATTAATGCCACTATTGACAGTTTATCTTGCATTCCTTTCCATTATGCTAAACTTTTGTAGTATTTACTAGATTGTTTAATTTGTAGTTTCTCTTATTATGATTTTTATTGGTTTAACAGGCGATATTATGAGGCGTTTGTGTACAGCAGCAGAAACAAAGTTCTATTTCAACAATCTGTTTTCTGGAGCTATTAGTGCTAATTATTTGAAACCCAATAAAAATTGTAATTTAACCTCTTGGGTTTCTGGCTGTGAACCAGGATGGGCCTGTAGTGTTGGTCCCAATGAGCAGGTTGACCTTAGAAATTCGAAGGAAATGCCTGCGAGAACTCGAGACTGCCAGGCTTGTTGTGAAGGCTTTTTCTGTCCACATGGTATTACATGCATGATACGTAAGTATTTTCCTGGTTTTCTTTGTGTTATGTTAGTTTAAGGCATTTCTAACTTGAAATCTCCCAAGGATCAATTGATTCCCTGTTTAGGTGTAATATACTTGTTTTCAAGTTGGTAAAAAATGTTTCTGTTGCCGACTAATGTACTGTCACATTCTTGAAGCTTGCCCATTGGGTTCTTATTGTCCCCTCGCAACACTCAATAGAACAACTGGTGTATGTGAACCGTGAGTTCAGATTCTACTATTCTCTGGATCACCATTTCTTTAATCTTTAATGGTTCTTGATGCCTTGGGAAGTTAAAATGCTGCATTGATAAACTTCTACAGATACCTTTACCAACTACCTCCAAGACAGCCAAACCATACTTGTGGAGGAGCTAACATTTGGGCTGATGTTGGGAGTAGTAGTGAATTGTTCTGTTCAGCGGGATCATATTGCCCAACAACCACAGAAAAGAATAATTGCAGCAGTGGGTACTGAAATTTGTCTGCTCACTTTTGTCTTAAAAATGTATCTTCTTACTCACAATATCGTCATAGTTTTACATGATTTTTTTGCAAGATCCACTGTATCTCTAGGACTATGTTCTGAGATTCACATTCTACTACCAAACTAATTCTCTTTTTCTGCTGTGTATTCATTTTGTAATGCTAACAATTTTTTCCTTTCTCCTTTCATGTAATGCAGACACTATTGCAGGATGGGTTCAACATCAGAGAAAGGTGAGTTTTGCTGTTTATTTTAAAACTTTTCTAGATGTATTCAGTTATGATTACAAGTGTACATTTATGCGTGCTTAAAATAGTTTTCATGATCCCGATCGTTTTTTTAACAACCACATCCCTTTGCCATAAATTTGGAATTTAAACTTCCGGGTTTGGTGTACTTGTTTCTCCATAGACCATTTGACCTTCCTTTAGTCATGCAGGTTGCTTCAAGTTGGCTTCTTGTGATCAAAACACGGAAAATCAAGATATACAAGCATATGGGATACTGCTTATAGTAAGTTGCTTTTATCTATTTCAGAAACAGAAACTTAGCTAGACCATTGGAACACTTTTATTGACTTTTCATGTGAGCACACTATGCTAATATTAAAATAGCCCTTAAAAATACGATTTTTTTTTAATTTCCATTCCTCATTATATCTTATGGAAATTCATGCTCTTCAATTGCTAATGCAGGCTGCTTTGGGTACTCTTTTACTTATTATTTACAACTGTTCTGATCAAGTTCTTACCACTAGAGAAAGAAGACTGGCTAAATCCAGAGAAGCAGCAGCCAGAAGTGCAAGGGAGACAGTCCAAGCACGCCAGAGGTGGAGATCTGCGAAAAATGCTGTCAAGAAGCATGCAACTGGATTGCAAACTCAATTATCTCGCACATTCACTCGTAAAAGAGATGTCACGGATGCCGAGAAATTTAAGATTTTGGATCAATACAATTCTGAAACTGATGATGATGCGTCACCTTCAAATACATCTACTTTTGGTATATCTATGTCTTCATCTGTGCAATCAGAAGGAAAGCAAAATGAATCTAGCGATCTCATGCATACAATACATGAGATTGAGGAAGACCCCAAGAATTTTTCAGGTTTCAATTTTGACAGTACAGATGATAGTGCAATAAATCTGCCAAAGGGAAAGCAAATGAGTACTCATAGCCAAATTTTCAAATATGCATATGCTCAACTTGAGAAAGAGAAAGCTCAGCAGCAAGAGTTCAAGGATCTTACCTTCTCAGGAGTAATCAAAATGGCTACTCATAACAAAATCAGGAAGCAGCCTCTAATTGAGATTTCGTTTAAAGATCTAACCTTAACTTTGAAAGCAAAAAAGAAACATCTTTTAAGATGTGTTACGGGCAGTATCAAGCCTGGTCGCATTACATCTGTCATGGGCCCATCAGGTGCTGGTAAAACAACATTTCTTTCCGCTCTAGCCGGAAAAGCTATTGGATGCAATGTGTCTGGTTTAATTCTAATAAATGGAAGGGATGAATCGATTCATTCTTATAAGAAAATCATTGGTTTTGTGCCCCAAGATGATATTGTGCATGGAAACTTGACAGTGGAAGAGAATCTCTGGTTTAGTGCAAAGTGCAGGTATGCAATGCCACTGTGAGCTCTTTGCAAATTTAACTTGCTACATATGTGTACAATCGAAATTACGTTAATCTTTTCTTTGACATTTGACATTTGAAACTCAAACTGCTATTAAGGAAGTAGTTTACCACGGGAACTCTAATGTGAAATTAATGATCATCAAGCACTGATGGCAGTCATGCTGGTTACCTTGTATATTTTTTTATGATTCATGACCGAGTTATGTGATCTGAAACTTTTAGCTTTTAAAGGGAGAGCTTATTCTGGATTCAGGATTTGGAGATATATTGGAAAAAAAGGTCATGAATGGAAGATTTCAGTGGCAAAAAAATTGTAGATCTACATAGAAAAGACTAGATCACGTGAAAGTAAATCTTTCCTTTCAGCTCAAGTTAGGCATATGGAAGATGAAATACATCTGGAATAATATGTCATGATTCGTAACTGGATGGACCTCATTATTTGCATAACAATAAGGAAAAATTGGAGTTGAAAAATAGGAATGGCTATATCGGAAATTAATATCTACTGATGTGAACTAAAAGCCTTGATAGAGCTATCTTTGAGCATATATTGTTATAAACACAGAATGATGTGTGTTTCTCATGGTGATTTTTTTTTTTCTTTCGTGTCATGTGCTTGTCTTAAATTTCTTACCGTGCACCATGATTGTCTGTCCATCTCAATGACTGACTGCTGCAATGTTTTTTTTAACGTGCATGATTTTTGAAGGCTATCAGTTGACTTGCTGAAACCTGATAAAGTTCTGGTCGTTGAAAGAGTTATCGAGTCTTTGGGGCTTCAGGCAGTACGGAATTCCTTGGTCGGAACAGTAGAGAAGCGAGGGATATCTGGAGGCCAGAGAAAAAGAGTTAATGTTGGATTAGAGATGGTTATGGAGCCTTCACTTTTGATCTTGGATGAACCTACGTCTGGTCTGGACAGTGCATCCTCCCAGCAACTTCTTAGAGCACTAAGACGTGAAGCTCTTGAGGGCGTTAACATCTGCATGGTGGTTCACCAACCAAGGTAGTTACATGGTCTTCATATTAGTAAACACCAACATTACACAAAATCATTCATATGCATGCGTGCGTATTATGCGCAAGAATGTCTGGGATATATTTATGTTAACTAATATGCAGTAACCTTAACATTGTTGTATTGTAACCTTTTGTTAAATGCTTGAGTGAGCCGAGCGATAACGCCTTAACCAATCTTCTAATGAACCATTACCTTGTTGTAAGAGTCATGTCTATCTCTCAGCTAATATTCTTGAATTCTTCAGCATGTTTTGTTTTAGATTTACCTTCTTTTTTTCATTTGCCTAATTGGAGAAAATTTTGCTTCAGCTATGCCTTGTTCAAAATGTTTGATGATTTGGTCCTCCTGGCAAAGGGTGGTCTTACTGTGTATCATGGACCGGTGAAGAAAGTTGAAGACTACTTTGCTGGGCTTGGAATTATTATCCCTGAGCGTGTAAACCCTCCAGATCACTTTATTGATATTTTAGAGGGTATCGTGGTGCCAGGTAGAGGTGCAAAGGTGGATTATAAAGAACTTCCTGTCAGATGGATGATCTATAATGGGTACAAGGTACCCCCTGATTTGAGGCAGAATACAACAGAAATTGCATCATCTTCAGCTGCTGTAGAATTGACTAATGAACCATATCCTGCTGATGCTGGGGTGGAAGAACAGTCTTTTGCTGAAGAGTTATGGCAAGATGTGAAAAGTAACGTGGCTGTGCAACGGGATAAGATACGGCTCAATTTTTTGAGTTCCAAGGATTTATCAAAACGGAGAACCCCAAGGGTATTCCAACAATATAAATACTTCCTTGGGAGGTAAATAACATCTTTTATTTGGGTTTGAATTTGCTTTTGCATTCCTGAGGTCTGGCTGATTTACTGAAATTCTTAATGACAAGTCTGTCGCAAATCCAATGGAATGCCATAATTGTTTTGTGTTCGCTTGTTTGAAATGTCTAGTTACTCATAAATGATGACAAGGAAAGGGTTCATTTAATCTGCACATCCACACGAAGATATATCTTCTACAGGTCTTCTTTTTAGTTGCTAATAAGTGGGTGAAAAAAAGAAAACAAAAATGATTATTTTCTAGCAAATGTTAGCAGCTTCAAGAAACTTGTAAAATATAGTTCTGTGACTTTCATATATTGTCACTCAAAATCTATTTAGTTAACATGTGAAGAACAAATAATGCTTCACAAGAAAAATTAAAAATTTTGTTTAAAACATGTTATCTAATCTCTAGTTATATCTTTTCAAGTTGTGAACTCCTATTTTGTTGTCTGTATTGCTAAATGTGTTTACCTATCCACCTATCTAGTGCATATTTTCTAAAGAAAATTGTATCCCCTGATCTTTTCTATATTAAATGACAATGCAGGGTTGGTAAGCAAAGACTAAGAGAAGCTAAAATACAAGCTGTTGATTATTTGATTTTATTACTAGCGGGAGCTTGCTTAGGATCACTTGCTAAAATGAGCGATCAGAACTTTGGTGCAGCTGGTTATACTTATACCATTATTGCAGTTTGTAAGTAGGAAAAATTCTCACATCCACAAGGTTCTCTTTAATTTGCTTTGCAGCCTTTGCTATTGTGCCAATTGACATGGTGAAAAAACAGACAAAAACATTACTTGACAATATCACATGAGCAGTTGATGAGAAATGAACATAAATCACCCATATATATAACGAATACAGCATCAATATGCAGAAACTTATCTTCTTTACTTACTGCCTTTTATTCTGATTTCAGCTCTTCTGTGCAAAATTGCGGCTTTGAGATCATTCTCCGTGGATAGGTTA
Organism: Trema orientale; assembly: GCA_002914845.1. Classification (NCBI taxonomy): domain Eukaryota; kingdom Viridiplantae; phylum Streptophyta; class Magnoliopsida; order Rosales; family Cannabaceae; genus Trema; species Trema orientale. The sequence continues at coordinate 370,300 of JXTC01000299.1, read as the reverse complement.
CACTACTGGAGAGAAAGTTCCTCTGGCATGAGCAGTCTGGCTTATTTTCTAGCCAAGGATACGATTGACCATTTCAATACAGTGGTCAAACCTGTGGTGTATCTCTCAACATTCTATTTCCTCACCAATCCAAGATCTTCCTTCGCAGATAATTATATTGTTCTTCTCTGTCTTGTTTACTGTGTTACCGGTATAGCCTATGCCTTGGCCATCTTCTTCGAACAAGGTGCAGCTCAGCTGGTGAGTATCACAACAAAAAGAAGGGAAAACTATGGTTATTCCTGTGGATTTTCTCATATCATCTTATATATCTAATGAAAAGCTACTATTTTGTGTAGTGGTCAGTGCTTCTTCCGGTTGTCTTGACTCTTATCGCCACACGGACAAATGATAGTAAAGTTGTAAAGACTTTTGCTGATTTTTGCTACCCTAGGTGGGCTTTGGAAGCATTTGTGATTGCAAACGCCGAAAGGTAACGTCATAACTCGCAGCCCTTTTCTCAACACAAAAGTAATTACCCTATTAAGCCATGTGTAAGGCATGATCTGGACCCTAATGCAGGTATTATGGAGTCTGGCTGATAACTCGATGCGGTTCCCTTTTGAGGAGTGGCTATAGTCTTCATGACTGGACTCTTTGTATACTAGTACTCGTCCTCATTGGTATTGTTAGCCGTGTGCTTGCATTCTTTTGTATGGTAACTTTTCAGAAGAAGTGAAATCTGAGAAGAAGCTATATACCTTTTACATTCTATCTATACACGTACCTCCCCAACAGGAAGTTTCAACTTTGAGGGGCTTTTTTTTCACTTGCTAACATCTTAACAATGAAGATCGTCCTTGACACATTGATGAAGACAGAGGATGAGATTTTGATTCTGGTAATATTCCATATATTACTGCTAACACTGACAAACAAAAGGGGTATATGAAAGTGGACATATTCCAAAGTCTTGAACGTTTTAGCAAGAGCAACATGAATCATGATCATGGTAATTCTTACAGGTTGTGGTCAAAGCTTCTTTTTTTCACTCGTATTTTTTATTCTTTAACAGATAAGTGGGCACGTGATTTTGTGTAAGCTACATAATACATATTGTTTATAGAAATTGATTATTGTTCCAGTTATTATAATTGTAAAAACGTGAAAACGAGAAAAAAATGTTAAAGAATGAGAGATCCTTTGACTCGTATAGTGCGGTAGTTGAACATAAACCCAACATGAAAATTTTGGCTGATTCCAATGGTTCATTTTCTCTCTATATATGGTTAAGTGAGGTGAAGTACTTTATTTGCTTGAAATTTCAAGGATGATGCTAGGTATTTTGTACTAATTTTTTAATATCTACACATGTGGCACATAAGTTGATCACTATTGAATTAATGTATTAGAAATTAGAACAAATAAATTAATCACATTCACCAACTGAATGATGACAAATCATATACCATATATGTTTTAGTATTAAAATTTAGTACAAATTTTGGGACACTTTAGCATTATTCCTTAAGTAGAACATAAGGGGCCTTATTCGTGTGCTTTTATCAATTATTGGTCCAATAATCATCCACAATTTTTCTACTAATCAATGTCATTTTTAGGATGAGACTTTATGGAGGCGAGACTCGAACCTTGGACTGATAGAAGTGAATGAGAGAAGGCTCCAAGTTAGATGTAGTAATTGCTTCTCGGGAATTTGATGTAAGCAGTAGTAATTTGGACTAAAATGATTTTTTTTTTGAGTATTTTAGAAAATGACTTTTTAGTAGCGTCACAGTATTGTGTGACGGTGTCACATAATATGTGACTATAAAATTATAACTTCTTAATACTAATCAAAGATCAGGTGATAGTACATTGCACTGTGACCTATTAAAAAAGTCATTTATCAAAATTGTCACGCCCCACATCCGAGGACGCGCGCCGCATACCTATAAGGCAAAGCCTTATAAATATGCAAGGCATCTATCTACAATTCACAAAAATAAAGAATAATTAAACTCCAATAAATACCACTAAATCATGTACAACCCA
>JXTC01000299.1:231337-367434 GCA_002914845.1 Trema orientale | reverse complement strand
AGATTCGTAGTACTAATTTCAATTGGCTATAACTCTCTGATTATAAGTCCGTTTTTGACAAATTATATACCGTTGGAAAGATAATTTGATAAGCTTTCCAACTATACGAAATATGACTTGATCATATAAGTAAAAATCTCTGAAAAGCTAGTCAGAATCTCTGTTACGTTTTTACATATTAGCCCAAAACTCTAAAATTCATAACTTTCTATTTACCCGACCAAATCATTCAAAATTTGTCTTGTTTGAATTCTAATATCAATAGGCTTCTTTCTCTATCAGATTCATCTCCATATTTTATAAATAATTTATGATCAATTCAAAACCCTAACCCTAAATATTCAATCTCATTCCCAAAATCAAATTAAAACATAAAACTCAATTGGTTAAGAGTTTATTGCCTTAGGAGTGAGTCTCAATAACCTATGATAATAGTCTCTTCATCTTCATCTTCTTCTTATGCGTGCATAGCCTTCTGTCTCTCTCTCTCCTCTCTGTAAGGCGTATGTATAAGATTATTAGTCTTAGGTTTCTTAAAGGGACTAAATATTAATGTATTAAATTAACCCAAAATATTCTATTTAAGTAAGGGCTCTTTTATCATTTCATTTATCTTTATATTATTTATTTAATACAACTAAACCCCCCATTTTTTTTATACTGGTTGTCACAAAAATATTCTTAGAATAGGACATAGCCATTTAGTCCAAATCGTCCATTTCCCTTTGCTTCTTCCAGGTGGGCCTTGGTCCTGGATTGTTGACCCAAAAATTCGCTTTTCGACTTCTCTTGCTATGTCGTGTCAATTTTTATATATATATATATATATATATATATATATATATATATATATATGTTCATCTGTAGACGTATGTATAGAAATGCACGTTTGATATTTTTGTCAAACACTAAGCTTGAGCAAATGACTAGACAAGATTAGCACAACCAGGGATTTAACTTCTTAGCTGACATTCACAAATCCGGTCAAGGCTTGAATGCTCCTGCCCTTGGGGACTATTCTAATATTTGTTTCTTAAATAAATGACGTTATTAATCTCTAAATTATGCAAAGAGTCTCATTTTGTCTTTAAAATTTAATTCTATCATTTTGATCTTTAAACCATTAAAAAAGTTCCATTTTTTGCTCTTTTTGTTTTATGTTTTATTTTATTTTTAACAGGAGTATATGAGACATGTCTTTTGTCTCTGAACCTATACAAACTTATACATGCAAGCATATTGATCCTTACTGGGATGATGTTATATGTATAAGCAAAAATGGGAAGAACATGACTAATGATATCTATAAATCGGTCAACTCTCCATATGACATTATGATAACTAATATTGGTCCTCTTTATGGTGAGCTAATATCATACATCTCAAATTAATTTTGATGTCTCAAATAATTATTGAAATGGCGTTATATCTTATATGTTTATTTATATATATAATGATCGGTTAAAAAAATACCTATAAAGGTAAAAAAAAAAAAATATATTTAAATGACACAATCTTGATAATAAATTTAAGGCACAAAAAAAAAAAATAAATACAACTAATGCTTCCAATCAGTGACTCGAATTAAAGATTATATTTAGCCCCAAGAGCAATATAGACTGCATGCATGTCATGTCATGTCTGTACAATTCTCATCATCGACACTTTTCGATATAGTTCTCGCAAGACACCAATGTACATATGGCTCTGCCTTTATCAAAGAGATTGTCATTTCTTTCCATTTTTTTAAGAATAACCATTTTGTTCTGCTTCCTTCCCATGAATTCATGTTCCAAAACTCATGTCTTAGATCACCACTTCTTAAAAGTTCCTTCACATGTATTCGAGGAGTCAGTGGAGTCAACCCTCAAAGTAATACAAAATTTGACTAATGTTATCACGTCCCACCTTCACCATCATGATGATCATGATCTTGATCAACTTTCTCATCATCATGCTATCTCAGACTGTGTGGATTTGCTAGGTTCAAGTACCCAACTCCTGAATTGGTCTCTCCATGGCATTCACGATCCTAAAGGTTTGCAAGATAGAATTTTCTTTATATATGTATACGAGATCCAGAATTAACTTTGCCAAACAATATACGTTAATTGAAACATAGTTATAGTAACTCAAATGTTGTTCTTTGTTTGAATTTATTTCTTATTTTTCGCTTGGTTAATAGATGATCGGTTTGAATAAGTGTGGGTATTTGTGTATATATGTGGCCTAATTAGGCCAATATCTGAAGTGAATATGAGTGTAAGATTTGTAGGATATGTAGAGTTGTGATATCATCGAAAAGTGGGTATGCGACATCTAAGTTTGTTAGTATCTTGTTAATGTTTATGCATGTGGTGGAATAACGCACATCCTTTAGACGTAGACAATTTGCAGAACCAAATTTGGTTTAAATCGTTACAACAATATTTACTCATGGATAGTTACAATGGTTTAAACCGTTAGATCTAATATCCTACGATGGTGACTAGTTTGGTGGTTGGCCAAAAAAATTTAATGCTATTTATTACCATCAAAAAAATTTAATGTTATCACTACTTTTTTTAGTATCCATTCATGGTCACAAAAAAATTGTAACCATTGAGAAGTCTTCTTATATATGTCTCTTGTGTACGTAGTGTGTTTTTATGATTTTACTTCTTACTAAGCGCTTCCATTGATAATCTTGAACTACAGTATTAGTGATGCAATACACAATATTTGACTTTAAACTTTATGAGTCGATTAGAGCATCCCAAGATAAAATACTTGGAAGCATGCATTAATTCAATTAATTTCGATTCAATACTTTGAATTATGGGGCTATAATTAGCAAATGAATTTGAGAAAATCTAGAAATCGTGAATCCTAGAAATTGTATAAAAGTGAATTTGAAAACTAATTAATCTAGAATTGACTTGGTAATTCTAAAATTTTGCATTTAATGCATTATATTATATTTGAGATTTTATTTGTCAGTACTTTGTAATTCGAGATTTTCTTTATATCCATTGTAATTTCCAAATATTTGCTATATATTCTTAAAGAATTAAGTTTGATATGCATTAATTTCTGGTATTCACGAGTGAATGAACAAGTTATTAGGAATTATTTCAGACTGCGGTTTACTTTACCTTTCTCATTACGCTCCATAGATTTCCATATGTGTTATATTGTATTGTTATTTATATAGATGTGTATTTATAATAGGGCATCAATCCAGTAGGTTTTTTTTTTTTTTACCTATGTGTAGGTATCAATTGGGCCAATGAAAAAAAATTTTGCACATTTTTTTATATTAAAAAGTAGGAGAGAGAAAAATATTAATGATGCACGTCTTTTCATACATCTCATTTTAATCGTTAGATTATTGTTAGATGATGATCCAACGGCTAGAAAAAAACAAAACCTACACATAGGTAAAAAAAAAAAAATACCTACCAGATTGGCAACCTTTATAATATAAACATATATTATCGAAACCTAAAATTAATTAGCTTCTTAAATAATACTACAGGGTATGAACAATTCTATGGAACAGGAGACGTAAGATCTGACATAAGAACATGGTTAAGTGCCGCTCTAGCAAACCAAGCGACATGCATGGAAGGTCTAAACGACGCCAAAACGGTTGTCGTTGACAACATGAGATCATCATCGGTACTAGAGAATAACCTCAATGAGTTGCTGACCAAATCACTCATAAACCTCTTAAACATGGTGCAAGTACAACAAAATATATTATTCCCTAGATCAAAACATTATAACCACGATCTACATCGGAACATATCGGAACATTTTCGATATCCAAACGTTACGGTTGCTCAAGATGGTAGTGGGAATTTCACAAAAATAATGGACGCAGTCTTGTCCGCACCAAAGCATAGCCAGAGACACTACGTGATTTTTGTTAAGAGAGGGTTGTATAGAGAGTACGTGGATATTGATTCAAATACGTGGAACTTGGTTATAATTGGAGAAGGTAGGGACCTAACGGTGGTGACCGGCAACCGGAGCTATGGAGGTGGTTGGCCGACATATCACACTGCAACATTTGGTGCGTACCTTATCATAAATTTAATCATAGAGCATTAATAATACAAGGGGTCCTAATAGAGGCGTACGTGCAAAATTGAAAGTACGTGTGTACAATCCCCTACCAAATTTTATGGTTTATTTATTTTTTCGTGATCGTGTGGTTCAAATGCTGATTTCAATGCATTTGAATATTATTGCTCTTTCTATTTTATTTTATTATTTGTTCTTGTCTTAAAGTACATATCTGGCTCTCTAATGAATTTTTCTGTTTGACGATGCATTTTTGTCCTAATTCTATTTAGTTTAACGTCACTTATGTCTACAAGGCCAAGTCTATTTTTCTTATTACTATATGTGTACACTTTTTGAGTCTTTATGTTAGTATGCAACTATGTTTAGCATATGCACATGTCATGGAACCCCTCGTTTGATGAACTTTTGACAGACAAGAACATCTTCACTAAATAAAACGTCACATAATCATAATAATTTTGTCATAGGGAATGAGAGTTTGCATACTATAAATATTCATTACATATATCTTAATTTATAATTCTGCAGCTGTGACCGGCCAAGGCTTCATAGCTATAAACATGGGGTTCGAAAACACCGCCGAACCAAACAATCACCAGGCAGTGGCGCTCCGCTCGAATTCCGACTGCTCCGCTTTCTACCAGTGCAAATTTATCGGCCACCAAGATACTCTATACGCACACTCCAACCGCCAATTCTATAAAAAATGTCGAATATCCGGCACTGTCGACTTCATCTTCGGTCGCGCGAAGGCAGTCTTCCAAAACTGCCACATCCTCTCCCGCCAAAACCGCGTCGAGGGGAAGAATACCATCACTGCGAACGGCCGCAACTTCTCGGAGTCCAACTCTGGCTTCTCCTTCCAAAAATGCACCATTTTCGGAGACAGTATTGCGAAAAATTCGGTAAGAGCCACCACGCCGACGTACCTAGGACGACCGTGGGGGAAGTATTCACGTACGGTTTTCATGCAGACGTACATGAGCAATATCATCAATTCAGAGGGTTGGATGGACTGGGAAGGGGGTACCTATAGGCTGGACACACTGTATTATGGAGAGTACAAGAATAGTGGACCCGGTTCGGAAATGGGCGGGCGGGTCAAGTGGCCGGGTTTCCACGTAATTGCCAACTCATCCGCAGCGAGTGCCTTTACAGTGGCTGAGTTTATTCAGGGAGATTCATGGCTTCCCTTTACTATGATTCCATATGTTGGGGGTCTAGGTTGAGGTGTCACAACGTTGTTTTTCAGTTCTTGTTTTCATTGTTTGTTGATTGCAAGTTTTGCTATAGGCTATGATCTGTAGGATATCAAAATATGAAAAAAAATAAAAATAATAAAAACAATTTGAAGCATATCAATGGTGATTGTTTTCGTATCCTACTTCTATTTATACTTGCTTTTTCAAACCAAAAATTTACATAAAAGGATATGACATGATTTATAATCATATTATAACCTACTTTAAAGAATATGATAATTGATTTAGTTTAGTTTTTTTCCCCAACTTTTTTTTATATGATGCTAAGTGTAAAAGGAAAATGTTATACTGTAAAATGAAAAAATAAATAAAAATGTTATATTGTAAAAATTATGAAAAGAAAAAAAGTTGTATTGTTGATTGTATTGAACATATAATTATTTCCAGACAATGTCACCCAAAAATTTGAGAGCAGGAACACCTCTGATCTCTACATCAACTAATGGTGCCTGGATCAATGTCAAGTTGGAGAGCTCTGGATCACTCCTTATCATATCAAGAGCACGCATCTGATCCTGAAAATAGTTCAATAAAATGATTTAAGTACTTGATGCTTATTTTATTCTATTTGTTTCTACCCCGAGGGAAAAAAATTCAAGATGTTAAATGTGGGAAAATAGTAACTTCATCAAGGAACGATATGGTCACCAATCCCGTAGGTTTTTTTTTTTTTTTATCTATTTATAAATATTGTTTTGTCTTAATTAAAATTGGTCACACACGTCTTTTTATAATAAAAGTGAATAGAAAAAAACATTAGTATTTATTTTTATTTTTTTTCTAACTACTCAAATTATAGTAACCATTAGATCTTGGAAATCCTATATATATATATATAAAACTGGGTATTATGCATCAATAGAGTCTCCACTTTTAACTTTATACTGTTCAGGACAAGATTGTCCTATCAAGGGAAAAGGAAAATGTTCCCACCAAAAACGAAAAATCTAGCAATTAGATTATTAATACCTTTCTTTTAATTGCACAAAACTTGCAATCTGAGGCAGATGGAGGAAGAACCTGATTAACAATTAACCTTTTCACAGGAACGTCTTCCTTCTTCAAAGAGGCATGCAGCCTTGACGATTCACTAACCGCCATCACCTGTGGTTAAAATGTCAAACAAAATGTCAATGAGTAATAAGAAGAAACAAGTCATTTGACAGTGAACACTCTAAGCAAACTTTTTGAATAAGGATTTTTTCCAGTGAGCGCACAAGAAGAGGAGGAAAAAAGGCAGGCATACTTTTTCAATACCAAATGAATAGAACTGTTTTTTCTTTTTTTTTCTTTTTTTTAAAGAGACAAAGTTATCCTACATAATAAATCACGCCAGCTGGATTTAGAGTATACATTAGAACAGATGAAATAACAACAGCAAGCAAATACACCAATTACCAGGACAAGTTTCTAAAGGTATTACCGTGGGGATTGTTACTATAACAAACTCCGTCGAATCAGTGTCCCGGAAAAGTTCACGCACTTTAATCATCCTCTCCCTTAGTCGCTCCAGTTTGTCGGCCTGCATCACAGATTAACGTCAGATAGTCATTAAACTCCCTTAAAACAGAACATGATAGCAGTTTCAACGACATCAAGCTTACCGCATCCACCTTGGGCTGTTCTTGCCCAAAAACAGATTTGATGGCTGAGGTGGCTGAAGCTATCTTTTCTCTGAGCTGTAACAGACAATATGAGAATAAAGATAAAAGTTAATAATATTCCAAAAACCACTAGCAGTTGAAGGCAAAAAAGTTCAGATGTTTCTTTTGAATTGTTAAAACATAAGAATCTTTCTGGAAAAAAAAAAAGAGTGGGAAGAAGGGGAGAAAGAGTAGAAAAAAGGGGAAAGAAATATTCATTGCGAAAAAAGAATAAGAACTGGACATTTAACCTTTAATATTTTGCCTATTGATCGATCTAAGAAGTCTGGCAAGGACAGAAGCCGCAATGTGTGACCCTATTTACAGCAAACCATCAAATTAACAAGCTGAAAATTAAAGCAACAAAGACATTGTACATGTTTAAATACTCACAGTAGGTGCAGTATCAAAAACTATGCGAGTAAACATGCTGTATTCTTGTGATTCGAGAAATTGTATCACCTGGAGATAGACTTAAAAAAGTTAACAAAGAGAGAAATTACAGTAAAGACATGCAATGTACAATGTTGCAAGCAAAACTAGGGGAGACATTTATACCTTCGAAATTGCAATAGCTTCATCCAGACCAGGAGGAGGTGTGTCTAGTAGTTCTCCCAGTTTGAGCTCTCCTAACTTTATTGTAATAATCGAAAAATATACCCCGGTTAGAAAGAGAAGCAAAGATTTCGTACGGGAAAGCAATTAACATGCAATAAGTTTTCCCTTGTATGTTTAGTACAGATATAGAGGATACTGGGATTATTAACAAGCATGGGGCAATTCAGTTTCAAATGCCCATTCTACACTACTATTTGACTTGGTATCTCTGAATAGAATATTAGTTAAGGCAGTTGACATTATATTATTAAGCTTTTAAAAACATGATTAGACACCGTAATAGTAGTTTGAACACAAGAACAATAATTCTCGAATTACAGGCCAATATCCTTAGGAAAGGCTTTACCTGTTCTGCAAGCATCCCAAGACCCATACCATCCATGAAATCTTTGACCCCAGTTCCACCATTTTTCTGAGCTGTAGTCCGAAATTCTTCCCTAGCCTTCTCAGGGTTTATCTGCGGTACAACTATCCATTTAACTTACTAAGTACATTAAATTAGAAAATCATCACAAGAACAGTATCATTAGACTTTAGCGCATCAGAATACTGATCATCTATCTGAGTACTTGCAGCATTGGACCAACATGACGAAGATTCAAATTATTTCTCACACGAAGCAAACTCCATATACCTCCAGAGCGAAAAGTGGAGAATCAGGTCCCTCAACTGGTACCAACGTTCCCCCAGTCAAATCCTATAGTGGGAAATGACAAGAAAATACAAATGTATGAATATATACATAAGTATGTTCAATCTATTTATGACTGTAAGTAAGACAAACACTTCAACAATATTAACCAAAAGGAATCGCCTTTAAACCTGAGCAAAGGAATCACTCAAGGAATGAGCTGGATCAGTCGAAACAACCAGTGTAGGATGGCCGCTGTTCGCAAATTTTACAGCAAGTGAAGCAGCACAACTTGTCTTTCCTACACCTCCCTTCCCACCTAACATGTAGTACTTCCTTTTGGTTCCGGAGACCATGTCATCAAACCCGGCAACCGCTTCAGTAGGTGCAGCCACTGATCTCACTGACCAAAGATAGTACAAAAGAGATTCAATTGCGGAGTCCACTGATGACTCACATCATATGCTTCATCCCTATCTTTAAATCCAAAATTAAGTGAAAACAAGTAACAACAGATGAACATATTGTTTCAATCAGTTTCTTTTCTCCTTACCAAGCTCAACCACTTTCATCAAAAGATAAACCAACTACAACAAGTTTTTTATTTTTTATTTTATTCCTAAAAATATCTAATTAGGGACTTTTAGACACCCACTAAAATAATCAAATTCCACACTGAATGAAACTCTAAAACTGAGCACCAAAACAATAGCCTCTATGAAAACTTTCACTATTGCTTTTAAAAAAAGACATAAAAGTCAGTTCAAGGACTCAAAATTGACCAGACCCATATAAGGAATCATAATCCAAAAGATCTGGAAGTGAAGTAATCACCTTGAAATGGCTTTTTAAGAGGCTTCCTGGCTGTGGAGAGGGATACAAAGCTGAAGCTTTTGGTGAGAGAAAAAGGTGTGAGGGTTTTGGGTGCATAAGAGAGTAAACCCACCATAGCCATGGAGTTTCTTCCTGTTAATTTGTTAAGAAGAGGTGAAAAAGTAGACGTTGCACAGGAAGTAGCCATAGTTTTCTGCTGAGCAAGCAAAGCAGAGCAACCAAATGAAACGCTTTGAGAGCTGAGACGCAGAGACGGTGTGCATATAGCTCAGGCCTCGGAGGATTCCGATTGAGATTGGGCTTGAGTAAACTGCCCGCCCGGGCCATCAAACAGTAACCCACTTCAAGGCCTTATTATACCTTTTTGGTTTTTATATTTTGGTTTCTAACACTTTCACGTATAAAAACCAAAAGGAATTAAAAAAATACGGAGATTAGGTTCTTTTTTTCTTTAATCTCCGTATGATTTTTATTAAAAAAATATCACTTTTAATAATTTTTAGAAAAATATTACTTTTAAAATAACTACTAGTTACAGTTTCTGAAAACTAAAAACTTCAGTTATATATCAGTTATAAATATCTTTGGTTACTAGTTAGCAGAATCTAAAAATTAGTTACCGGTTATTAGTTACTATTTTAAAAAGTGGCATTTTCTAAATATTTTCTAAAAATAGTATTTTTCTAATAAAAATCGTACCAAATATAAAAAAACACAGTCCACCATATTTTTCAATTTTATTTTTTCTAAAAAGGTCGTACAAGGCCTAATTTTCACGTTAGTAATCTAACCTTAAATGATAATTTTTTTTTGGGACCATAATCTTTTAAAAGTGAAAATTAGTGTAGTAACTTCCTCTTTAATGAAATTTTTATGCTCCCAATGATGCTTTTTCCCCAAAAACTTCAAAATTATCACAAATTTTTCTTAAAAAATCAAGATTTGATCTTTGGGAAAGATAAAATCATGTTTATAGTCTAGATTTTTAATTATTGGAAGATTTAATCGATTCAAGCATGAAAATAGGGATTTCAAGCCTGAAATTGCGATTTTCTTGCCTAAAAATCGTGATTCGGCTGAAATTTCTACCAAACTCAATCGGCCAGTCGAACTCGACTACGTTGACACACTCGACTGGACCCAATTGGGTCCGACTGGACCAATCGAGTGTTCGACTGGAGGTATTCTAGGGTTTTTCATGCCATGCTAGCAAAAAAATAAAAAGAAAAATAAGAATAAAAAAAAGGTCAGATTTTAAAAGTAAGGTTCGAGGAAGGTCATAAAATTAATTAGTTCTTTTTTCTCACAAATTGAATTTTTTTATGACAACTTTTTATAAAGATTTTTCCAGTTAGTAAATATATATATATATATATATATATAATAGAAAATATATTATTAAATTTTGTCAACAAATTCTGAAAATGATGCACTTGAACGACATAATTATGAGAAATTTTGATTTTATGTGATAAATTTCTGGAAAAAGAAAAAGAGAAAAACCTTTGATGATCTCTTTTTTTTTTATTTTAAATTATGATTCGGTTAAGAAAAATAAATATACATTCCACTATTTTTTCCATTCAAATGTCTCCCATTCCAATTATAACACATTCTACAATTTCTATTCAAATATACACATTCAAATAGGCGAACCAAACGGGCCCAACTTATAATTGGAATGGGAGACATTTGAATGAAAAAAATAGTGGAATGTGTTGTAATTAGAATGGGAGCATTGGAATGGACCATTCAAAAACACCTCCTCCTCTCCATTCTCATTCAAGACACAAAAAAACCATTCCAATGGTTAACTTTTTGGATGGACCATTTGAATGGAAAAACTGAATTGTTGAAACAAACACACATTCTAAAAGATCATTTGAATGGAAAAACTGAATTATTGAAATAAACACACATTCAAATGGATTTTTCATTCCAATGGAATGGAATGGTTGAAACAAACGGGGATAACACTTTTCACCACTTAAAGAGATACTTGAGGAAACATTTTGGGTTACACGAGACAACTAGTCATGTTTCATGAGCTAACCAATCCGATAGATCATCTGTGACTTTTTAATTTTTTGGACTTTGGACATGTATTTCTGTATGAACCCCATAATAAGTATATATACATATTTTTTTTTGAAGCAAACTGCCAGCAAAAACGGGCAAAGAAAAATTTATTCACTTAAATCAAACATGACAGGATGAGAGATAAACAAAGGAATACAATCAAACCAGTAAATAGAACTGGAAACAGAAAAAGTGAAACTAGCTAGTGAATGGGCCACCGAATTCCCTTGACGAGGAATATAGTGATAGGTACCACAACCAGCATTAACCAACAAGGTTTGAACATCCTGGACTAACAAGACGTTTTCGGCCAAGGGATCCATTCTATTAAGACATTGCACCACCCTTAAAGCATCACACTCCACTTCATTCACAACTAAACCATAACGGGTAGCAAACAACATCCCCTCCCGAATTGCTAACAATTCACTATTCTCCACCGATAAACAACCCTTATACCAGACAGCAAAACAAGCAAGGACACTCCCCAGATTATCTCTAAGGACACCACCAAGACCCACATAACCTTCGCCTGGTCTCACAGCCGCATCAGTGTTCATCTTCACCCGGCCAACACTCGGAAGCTTCCAATGTCTTGGGGAAGGAGTAGTATGCATATGCTCGTCAACTCTTCCTACTCTTTGATAATCAAAGAAAGTTTGAGTTGCTGATTCAAGAACAAGGGAAGGATCTCTACAATTCTGCTCATGCAAAACTCGGTTACGCTCGAACCAAATACTCCAAAGAATGACAACAAAATGCTCAAAATTGGCCTTATCCAAACTCCAAAAAATCCCCAATAACACATCTCGGGTTTGATAGTCAGCTAAGGATTTGATTACTCCCCAAAAGTTTGCTAGCCTCCATACATTCTTACTATGCGGACAATGAAACAAAGCATGAGATAGATCCTCATAGGGGTTCAAGTATCGAACACACTTCGGATTAATATCCACCTTCCTTCGGATTAGATTGTCACAATTAGGTAGTGCATGGTGAAAAACCCTCTAAATGAAAATACGAATCTTAGGGGCTACAAGTAATTTCTATAATGTTCTCCACCATTTAAACATGATAGATGAGCTCGATCCTACCTGGTAGATTCGATCATTTAGAAGAAGATGATATCCGCTTTTCACAGAGTAAGATCCAGAAGAATGGAAATGCCAAATGAGACGATCTTCTCTGGCCGAAATGCTCAGCGGAATAGAGAAAATAACTTCTCTATCAATGGGAAGGAAATTCCAATTAATCTTGGACATGTCCCAGCTACCCGACATAGTGAACAAATCTCGAACACGATTAACTTCACAAGAGTGTGTAGAAACAGGTCTAAAAGTCACTGGCGAGGGAGCCAAGGGTCTTCAAAAATCCGCACCATAGAGCCTGACCCAATTCTCCATCGAACACCTCTATTAACCACCTCTCGACCCCATAAGATGCTCTTCCACAAATACGATGAGCCTCTTTTATCTCGAGCTGAAAGAAAAGATCCATTAGGGAATTATTTATCCTTTAGAATCCTCGTTGCTAACGACGAAGGATTATTTAACAACCGCCAAGCTTGTTTACCAACCAACGCTTGATTAAAAAGTTGGAAATCTCGGAAACTTAGACCTCCAAAAATTTTTGGTAAACAAACTTGATCCCATCTGACCCATGCAACTTTCTTTTCCCCATGGATACTACCCCACCAAAAGCGTAAAATAATAGACTTCAACTCGTTACAAAGAGTAATTGGTACCTTAAAAGTACTCATCAAATAACTGGGAATTGCCTGAAGAACAGCTTTCACTAAAATCTCTCTCCCACCAACTGAGAACAAACCCCGCTTCCAACTTTGGACTCTTTTCCATACCTTCTCCTTTATTGAAGCAAAAGTTTTCTTCTTATTCCTACCCACTACTGAGGGAAGACCCAGGTAAGAATCATGGGATTTCACACCAACTATTCCAAACATGCATTGAAGATTCATTTTAACATTATCTACCACATTAGGGCTGAAAGTGATGGCAGATTTGTCAAAATTAATCTTTTGACCCGATGCTCTTTCATAACAAGAGAAAATATTCAGCAACTCCAAACAATCTTCACGGCAAGCTCTTTCAAGACTCAGTTCTTCACTCTAATGTATACCCTTTTTTTCCTGAAAAGGAAATTTATTTTGTGTTATAATTATCCCCCATCCTGTTTAAGGAAAAAAAAAAAATCGACAGCTAAAAGTGATAAGATTTCTGTCAATAACCAAAACCAAATACATCTCTGCACATGAATATTCCATGTTGTACATCGTCACGCATACAACATCAATATAGTAATCACTCCATGTACCCAGGTTATACATTGAGCATGGCGTCGCTATAAAGTACATCAACCTCTGTATATTTGTCTACTGAGACTATCGTACATTATTAGACTTAGTTACTTTAGACAATCATTTAGGAAATGAACTAACCTTAGTTGAAGAGTGAAAAAAACCACTGTTAACTTTGATTTATATTCCTCAAAAATTTGCATTTGGCTACTTAACCCATATTCTTTACATACTTTGTTTTATGTTTTTACCTTGAAAACCAAAAATTAAAATATATATATATATACACAGTAATGAATTAAAGACCGTCGTTTATAATCCAGTCCTTAATTCTTTAGATATTAAAAATAGCCAAGAGACTTCTTTCAAAAACATAATAATAATAATAAAAGAAAAACAAACAAACATAGGTACAACAATTTCACATAAAGAACAAAAATTCCCTGCTAATTTTCCAAATTGAAGCTGAAGCTATAACAAAAAGAGAGTTTCATGCTAACACAATCAAACATCCCTTTCCAGCCTCCTTTGTGGACAACATGAAATTTACGTTTGGAATAAAATCAGTTTTACAAATTTGTGATACAATTTAGTTACTCCAAAAATATTCAACAATCAAAATTTTTACATTTTCAAGATTTCTTCCCAGCTAAATCTTCAAGAGTCAGACTCAAGGTATCAGTATTTCCCTTCTTCACTTCCTCCCCACGAGCAGTGAGGAAGTCTTCCACACTTCCCGGTTCTCCAAACCAACCGAGATGATCTGCAATCAGGTGGAGATTATTGCATCCGCCACAACGCGCCACCACCACACCTTTCTCATATGATTCACGGCAGACAGTCTTGACAGACCTCGTTTCGCAGACCTTGCAAGTGAATATCATGGCAAGGTCATGCCTTGAAGATGTTCTCAAGTTGGACGCAGCGGAATACTCCACTCTACCACTTTCTATTTGGGAGGGTTCATTAGCCAAATCACGATAAGGCTTCACACAGCCAGAATCCTGGTTTCCCAAATCTTCATCACCATGGCTGATTGGCTCTTTTTGCGATTGAATCCCTCTTTTACAAAATCCATATTGGTTGAAGAAGGCGGTTGAAGAAGGAACAAATTGCCAACAGGGATCTGTAAGCAATAATTTATATTCATTCAAATGGAAAAAAGGTGAAAAACAAAAAGGGCATCGAGTGAAAGTTACATTGCCTACACTGAGTTAAAGCAGGAGACCAACCAGATAAGCTCGATCAACAAGGTCATTATGCATAGAACCAAAGAGTAGGATGAAAAGAATGACGGTCAGGGATGACTATCAACAAAACGACCTTTGAAATATCACAAAATGTTCATTTGCAACACAATAATTCATTGTCTAAACCAGTAAAACTTCTCTTTGCAGTTCACATCCATAAGTTCAAAGTTCAAACAGGCATAAAATTTTTTTATGCCTATACAGTCTGTGCATAACCAAAGTGTCCTACAAGATTCAACCATAACTATGTAAGAGACTTGGTAATGATCCTAGTAAGTAAATTAAACTTTGTTTTCATCTTTCATATAGACAAACTAAATGAAATGATGTGAAGACAACAACTTTACAACCTGCCAAGGGAAAGAGTTCAGTCGCTACCAAAATCGGAGTTAGCAACTTCAATCTCAACTTCTACTCAGCTAAACAGAAATTTCTTCGTGGGAAAAACAATGAAGTGAGAAAAAACCTTAGGAAAGCAATCTACTCAGCAGGGAAGTTACTGACTCATGCATTCATGCCTAAATGAAATATATAAATTTATTTTTCAGAACAGACCAATAAACCTTAACCACTGAAATATAAATTTAAACCATAAAAAATAAAAAATAAAAAACAAAAAGAGGGAGAGAAATATCCTCACTAGTATTTTGTCTTGCCCTGCAAGAAAACCAAGAGAAACTTCATGAAGGCATCTAAGCTGTTCTAAGAAAATGCCTTATGGACACACTCATCACTGAAATAAAACAGAACTGCCCAGATTTTTCACTTGCACTGAGTTTCAAATATTAAGTATATGAAATAAGAATAAAAAAATGACCTCAATAAAGTATGTCCTAACTGATTGAAACAATCCAATTGGGTATTATCATTTCCTTCTAATCTTTTCCCTATTCAAAAGACCCAGAAATATTGAACCCCACAAATTCGTTTTTTTAATTTTTTTCTCCCGCTGATACTAAACAAAAGCCAATAAAACAATCGTTTTGAACTCAAATTTGAAGAACTTTATGATATAAGGACATATCCAAATACTATATAAGGCAAATTTATCAAGAAAAACAAACATTCTCTAACATTAAGCAACAACCCAGCAAATTTAATAATTTTTCAATAAAAAGAAAAAAAAAAAACCCCCAAGATTTTGTAACCGTCAAGGAAAAAAGTGTAGGAAGCACACCTTTACGAAGATGGGCCTGGGCCTGAGCCTGAGGAGGAGGGTTAGAGCGTAAGAATAAACCCAATCGTCTCTGCAAAGCACGAACCGCCATGGCAGCTACCCGGTATGTTGAAGTTGAAGTTGAAGGCTTGGAGCTGCAGTTCTCTAAAAAGTTCATGGTCTCATACTAGTACATAAACTACATGTGGTTTATTTTCCTAGATTTGCGACGTGTCGTTTAGTTTTGAGACCGGTGTAGTTTGTTAAAAACGACAACAAATGATCATGTCGTTTTTCTTTTCAAAATAGATTTATGTCGTTAGTTCGTTAATTTCACTTTTGGGAACTGTAGGGTCAGTTCCAAAATTCTCCCGACTCCTGAAAATGTTAGTTGATGTTCTAGAACTACATTTCTATCTCAATTTTGGTCCATGTAAACTCTCAAATGTTCAGTTATGGTCCTTGAACTATGTTTTTGGTTGTTTATTTATTTATTTTTTTTTCAATAACTAATAATAGTTTAGAGGCCAAAGTTGCGTCACAAAAAATATTATTTAGGGCCAAAATTATGACAAAAATATAATTTAATAGTCAAAATTGGAACTGAGGCAAATTTATACCTTGGGGCCAAAATTGAGACACTTCAAAATTCAATGGCCAAATTGGAACTCACCCTATAATTGAGGGGCAAAAGCAAAATTATCCCTTTAAATTAAAGTTTAAATTTATTTTTAATCGTTGGAAAATACTTCAAATTTCAAATTTGAAATTGGTTCCCATGTTATAAATTAAGGGGACATGATTTAGGATCCTAAGAGCATGATATTTGAAAATTTAGGAACCAAAGTGAAATATGGGTTATTCTTGAAGGGCTAGAAATATGATTAACCCTTTAATTTAATGAAGAAATGATATATCCGATTTTCATCCTAATTTGATGTCTCTAGAACCAATATATATGTCGTGTTTGATATAAATTTGTTGTTGTTTTATATATATTTTTCAAAAAGAATATTATTTTCATTTTTGCTTAAGAATTTTGAAGGAGAAATTAGGTTAAATATGCACAAAAATATGTGAAATTTAGGGTATGTTCTCTGTTTAATAAATGTTTAAAAAATATGCATATATCTATTTGAAGTGACTAAAATACCTTTAATATTTTTGACCATATCTCTATGCCTAAGGACTCATTCTAAGTTTTTCTCTCGTTGAAAGCTTTCATTCAACAAAAAAAAAAAAGCCAAGATTGAACCTGTTGTTTTCGCTTGCTTTGTTTTCACCATGACTACAAATGATGGGAGCTTCAAATCCAATGGGACGATCTCAGTTATATAATAGGATTAGTTATAATTTAAAAATCTATTCTCAACAAATTGATATAAAAAATTTAGATACATAGAAACCTATGAGAATATGACTAAAAATCTAAAATAAGTGGATTTAAGAACGATGAAACACCGGGAAACCTTCGAAGGAACAAAAAACGGTGGGATCAAAAGAAAATCAGAAAATCCATCGAAAATCCATCCAAGGGTCATCGAAATGTTGTTGAAACTCCGTTGAAACACTGTCAATCGAAACATCGTCGAAGTTCGACAGAATAACCATCGAAATACCGCCATTCTCGACCTCGAAAAACAAAGTTATCAGAAAACTATCAAAACGGCATCGAGGGACCATCGAAATATTGTTGAAGGGCCATTGTCGAAACTCCGTCGAATACCGTCGAAAATCCATCGAGGCATCCTCGAATTCCATCGAGAATCATCAAAAACCAATGTCATTAAATATATATCGAAAAGATAATATGTATCGTCATTGAACACTCATCGTAATACCATCGAAAGGTTATCAGAACTGATGAAAAAAATCTGGAGATGAGCTAAGGTTGAGAGAGAATGAGAAAGAGAGGGGAGCGAGGGAGAGAGAAATAAAGACTGCTTTTGCGAGACCGTTTGAAAGAGAGAACAGAAAGACAAAGCGCAGTAGAGAGAGAGATAACCACGAGAGGTTGAGCTAGGATGCGAGAGAGATGAGAGCAGAGCAGAGAGGTGAGGTTAAAGGGTATTTTAATCTGCAAGAGAGAGCAACGATGGATAGAGAGGACAAGAGAGCACATTTTTTAAGGGGTATTTTAGTCATGCATATTTTTTAGAGGTTTTATTTGGAGAGGATATGCCTCAAATTACGGAGGTTATTATGCATATTCATCCGAATTTCTCTTTTGAAATGCGTTAATCAACTATATATCCTAAATTATGTTTTCATCTAGATTTATGTTCCTAAATTTTCAAATAGCCCATTATGTTATCCAAAATCCTATTTTATGTATGTATTTTGAAAGATATGAGATCACATGAGTACCAATTTTTAATTAATAACTATTCTACATTGTTTAAACAAAAAAAAAAAAAGTGAAAGCCTGATACGTAAACAAAAAAGTCATGATTATTTGAAATAGTTGATGACAAAAAAAAAAAAAAATCAATAAATGAAAATATGGTATAGATTTATCTCACTTATATTCCATTATCCTATAACTACCCACTCATCCTATGCTCTACCTCCACAAAAGGTGGGATAGTCACGTTCCCACTAAAAAGCATAGAAGTAGGGTAAAAGTGTAGAAGTGGGGTTTGAAGAAAAGGATATTACCTCTCAGTTTGGGTCTATAAATAAGGACATACACAAGACCAAGAAAAAGAAGATACTGAAAAAAAAAAAAAAAGGAAGGAAAACGACAGAAGTAAAAAAAAAAAATACACAAGAAAAAGAAGAAGGCAAAAGGAGAAAGAAATCTGCAAAAGAGTATTCAATTCAATCTACAGAGTAAGCGATGCAGGGTTCTTCATACAAATCCTTTATTGCAATTTTCTTCTTGACATCTTGATTTTTATTATGATCTAGATACGACAGGACCGTCGAGGTCTTATGACCTAGGCTGCCGATAATGATCTAGTTCTAATCAAGGCGAAATTAAACTCATTCTTTCGTATTTTCTCCAAAATTCTCTTCTTTATTTTTCTTGACCAAGCTACAACATAGGCATGACAGGGCCGTCGAGGTCTCACGACCTAGGCCGCTGATAATGATCTAATCTTAATCAAGGGGAAATCATCTTCACTTTAATGCCTCCCAAGTCATTATCTCTTCTAGACCAACCCATCCTAGTTTCTCTATTCCCATAACCACGCCTAAACTTGCCCCTGTTTATTGTTGGATCATCTATCTCCTCCTATTCCTCTACATCTTCATCATCACCCCATTGCTCATCTAGTTGTACCCGTCTAGGTGGTTGCCTAATGGGAGCATTTTGAGGCTCTCTCGTGGTTGTTTCTCCTTCCAACCTATCCATCCTCTCATGAATTGCTTCTAATTCAGCTCTCATCATTCTCCTCATCTCCCCCGACAACGCCTGTAGTTGTAAGTTCAGAACGGTTAGTTGTTGTACCTCTTCGGTTGTGTTACCTTCTGTACCTTCTTGATTGCGTGATATATTGAAATCTGTAAAAATAAGATTAGGACCTCACAAGCACTCTTTCCTCATGTGTTTCACTCAGAAAAATTCACTCACTCTCGTGTTTGGCACTCAATGGCTTTTACCCTCTTATGTTCTCACCACTCTTGCCTTTTTCCACTCGTTATTTCTTCTTTCACTCTTGTTCGTCAACGTTTCCATGACAAAAATTTTGTCCTTTGGTTTCACTACAACCTAGATTAGGACCTCACAAGCACTCTTTCCTCATGTGTTTCACTCAGAAAAATTCACTCACTCTTGTGTTTGGCAGTCAATGACTTTTACCCTCTTATGTTCTCACCACTCTTGCCTTTTTCCACTCGTTATTTCTTCTTTCACTCTTGTTCGTTATTTCTTCTTTCACTCTTGTTCGTCAACGTTTCCATGACAAAAATTTTTTCCTTTGGTTTCACTACAACCTAGGCTTTATAAGCTGTCAAGGTTAAATGTGAGAAGTAGAACCAATAGAAAATCAAATTTTCTCTATTTTTTTTGTCATTATGCTGTTATTTAAAAAAAAAATGATGTATACGTATTTGAATTTTAAAAAGTAAAATAAACAACGGGATCGGTAAGATCAAATCTTAGTTTTTGTTATTTTGATAAAACGAATTCAAATATACGCACATATATTATCATCTGGGGTCTTGGAATTATCTTCAATTTTTTTTTAATTGGGATAATTACGTAAAAAAAAAAAAAAAAAGGCTTACTGTTATATCTGTTTGACAAACATAAGCAAGCATAAAAAGTGAAAAAAAATGACTCCTATAAAATGATAGGTTCTGTTACAAAGAGGAGGCCATCAATAGAGTTTATCATTTCCTTGTTTTTGGAAAAAGATATGACAAACACATTATGGATCGATGTTAGTGCATGATAGCTTACGTGATGGTGTTTCCCTTAAAGAAGACTTCCAGTTGATGCCAAAACCAAACAAGCCAAGGAAAAGAGTTTGTTTCATAAAGTAACAAAACAGTATTACTCACCAAATAAAAGAAAAGAGGCTGATTCAGTACTCAAAACAAATGGCCCGAACTTGTCCTTTTTCTCTCTCCACAAATTGAGTTGCCCAAAATACTTCTCAACCTACTGCAAAAGTATGGAAAGTACCAATTAAAAAAAAAAGCAACAGTGAAGATACGATTAAAACACATCCAAAATTCATACATGATGAGGAACAGTTCGTTCACCTTATTGGGACATTACCTATTCTTCTATAGAGAGATTGAGACTGAGGACTCTAATCCAATCTAAATACTTGATAACTTTTAAGGGAATATCAAATAGAACTTTATTGTGAAAATGACATCTACCTAAAAAGCAGAAAGGAATTAAAATAGCTATATGCTACAAGAGAATTCTTGACATTGCTTGAAGGACATATTACTCTTTTAGTTTGTCGAGATAATGCTCAAAATTAAGTCTAGCTTATATAGACCGGAAGTCATATTTGAACTCTATTTTAAATCTGGATTGTAATCCAAATAAAGTTTCAAAAACAAATAAAGAATAGAAATTGTCTCCCAAAATTATGTGATAATTGAAGTTTGAATCCAAAACAAACTAATCAAATCTTTTTAAATCTCCAGGCTGTATAAACCCCAAAAGAATTCAATATTTAAGTTGGATTCAAATTAATCGGATTATGGGCTTACTATTAATCGGATTATGGGCCTATCAAATGACCAAAAGATATAATTCATGTTATCTATTATTGTGACAAATCGTAGTAATGCCAATAATAGATTTTTTTTGGATTATAAAAAAAAAAAAATCCAAGTGAGGTCTTTTGTTTCAAAATTTTGTAACCACAAACAACTTTATATCGAATTACATTGACTTGATTCTTTTAAAAGGATACGTAGGCAACTTAGTCATAAGAAAAACTAAGTGCAGTCACAAATTTCAAGTTGAATTGAACTTTCCCAGAATTTCAAGAAAGTCTTTTACTTCTAACTCCAAACACAAATCTTTAGAATTCCAACAAAGGTCATTTACTTAGGAATTCACCAACATTTAAAATTCTCCCAATTCTGCGATATGGTCATTTACCGGAATTTCATAAATTCTTAAAAATTATCATAAATTCCTGTACAGGGTCATTCATCGGAATTTTTTTTAATTCAAAATTCTTAGAACTACAAGTAACTTGATCCTCACAATGGGATATGTAGACAACTCAATTATTTCAGTTAAGTACAGCTGCAATCCAAAATTACCCGAACTTTCCCCAAATTATATAAGTAAATTGACGTCATTATAATTGGAATCAAAGGGTTTTCTTTTGTACCAAAAGATTGTAATTAAGAGATTATTTTTATAACATTAAATGGGTTGAACTTAAATTAATAAACTCTCATGCCCTAAATTTGGTATGGGTGAAAATATGTTATGTGACTTCTAATTTTTTTTACCCAACATACATTTTACTAAATAATTAATTAAATCAAATTTGGTTGTTTATCTGCTGTTGCAACGGTGGTGTTGTCTGTTGTTGTTGCAAATATTGTTCGTTTTCCTGATTGTGTGCTTTACTTAAATTAATCACAGTAACCAAAATCAAGAGCAAGAAAATAAATGACACATGAGATTTTTACGTAGTTCAACTATTTCTCAATAGCCTACTCTACAAAGCCACACCCAGAGAAAGAAAAGTATTAGTAACAATTTTTAAAGTACAAATACCAATTGACTTATTCAAAGTAAAATTTCCTTTTATCTCTTGACACAATGTGTTTAACTCTATCAATTCTGTAAGCTCCACTCAGCTTATTTGACTTTATGCTCTTGAACTCCCTTCAAAGGCTAAGCTTCTCTGCTTCAGTATGTCTTCAGTTCTACACATTAGGACTTCCTCGTATGTTTTAGAACCTATCTTCTCTCGAAGAATACTCTATCCTTCCCCTGAAGAACTATTAACAATCTCAAATACGAAGATTTTCCTAGAATTAATACTCTAAGAACATTTATGACTCACAAACAAACAAACCCAAAAACCCTTATAATAAAACTCACAATTTTGCTATGTTTTTGGCACACATAAACTTCACAATTGATGAGCTTTATATAGATATTTGCTTCCCACCCTGCAGAAAAGATGAAACTTGGACATATAACATCTAATAACTAATCCAAATGTTCGTAAAAATTAGTATTTTCGGAAGAGAATCTACTTATTAAGTATGATTATTATTAATATTTCACACATTAATATTTCACCCTAAGAATGTTTTATTAGCTGAGAGTGTGACCGATTCAAAGAAAAAAAATATCAATTTATTGATTTATGCAAAGTCTTCAGCCGCCATGTACTATAAATATATATGAGAATATATCAGATTTGCATAATCAAATTTGATATAGTTTTGGCCTTAAGACCAACTTTCTCTTTTTCATGTTATGTACTTTGCATAGATAAGTCAATGGTTATCTAATATTTAGTTATTAGAACTATTAAATTTGCGAACACGGCAATAAAAATATTAAGTTGACGATGAACTATAGCACGTTACGTTTGAGTATTTGACCATGAAATATAGCACGTTACGTTCTCATACAACAATTGGTCTCAGTTACCATAAAACAGAAGAAGAAGTAATTAGTTACCGTTGAAGTTTTATGATAGAGAGAGAAACAGATGAAATATTGTAGAGAGAGAGTGAATTTTGTAAATAATGCTCAAGTTATAGTAAATTTCAATTATGTATCCCTACAAGGCTAAACATTGAGCTTAACTTGAATAAAAGTTGTTAAGCCCCAACTAATCTGTTACAGGAACTGTTGATCCTACCAGCCTAAATAATAATCTAATTAAGTTTAAACAGAATTGGTTGTAGTCTCAACACACCCCCCAAGCGATACGGGGGAACAATAAGTGGAAGCTTGTCATGAAGAGAACAAAAATGAGAAATGGAAATAGACCGTACTACGAGGGATCATTCAGAGTGTCGGCATTGGCCAGAGAAGCCTGATGTGCTGAATGATGAGCAGTACTTGACTCTAGATGTGGGTTCTGGGTTCCTTGATGAGATTGTTGATAAGAAATATCGAACTGATGATAGCAGCGCAGAGCAGTATGGCCTACATGGCCACAGACTTTTCCAAATAGCTTTGTTTGCATTGCTATGACCACCACGTCCATAAAACCATCCACCATTATCAGGACCATGATAACCAGATCCATCATTACCATACCCAAATATTGTTATAGCCACGACCAGAACCTTTTTTTTTTTTTTGGTGAAAAACAGCTTTAGCTGAAGCAGAGTGCAAATCATGAGTCAAGGAAGAGGAATTGAGATGCTCCAATCACATTTCTTGATTCTAGAGCATAAATTGAACTCCCTGAAGAATCAAATTATTACATCGAGAGGCCAAATTCACAACTATGACTTCATTAGTGATGACCTGATCAGCTGCACTTAAGCTATCTGCAAAATATTCTTCATACAAAGAATGTATTCATCAATGGTGGAAGCATCTTTCTTCGTGGACTGAAGTTGAAATGCTCGAGCTTTGGACTGAGTAGCAAAGAGACGCTCTAGAACTTGCCAAATTTCAGTGGTAGATTGGCACCGCATAATGTGACCAACCATGGCTTCAGAGATCAAAGACAGCAACCAACTCATAAAAACTTGATATGGGCGCATCTAGAAAGTAAATTCAGGATTCACCACCTGCATCGAGCTACAATCACCATTATCGTGCACAATGAACTGATGAGGCCTAAATTTGGTTCCGAGCAGAAAGGAATCAAGGTCATGAGCTTGAACCGCAGGTAGCACCTGAGAACGCCAATACGAGTAGTTACCATGATCAGGACTAAAAGTAAAAGGAGTCAGAGTAGCTGCGAACGGAAGTTGAGGACCACGAGCCATGAGAGTGTTAACGATTCAACACTGGGGTTGGAGCTTGAGCTTGAAGACGCCATTGACGAAGACGAACGCCAAGAATGACTCTGACACCAAGTTGAAGTTTTAAGATAAACATAGAAACATAGGAAAAATTATAAGAGAACGAGTGAATTTTGTGGAAAAATTATAGAGAGAGAGAGAGAGGGAGAGAGGGAGCGAATTTTGTGAATAATGCCCAAGTTAATTAAATTTCATTGTCACTATATATATTACAAGGCTAAACATAGAGCTTAACCTAAACAGAAGTTGTTAAGCCTCAACTAATATGTTACAAGAACAGCTAATCCTAATAGCCTAACTAATATTCTAATCAATTTTCAATAAATGGTTTTAGTCTCAATAGCTACGAGCCATTATATATTTAGGATGCCACTCTTCCAAATTTCAGTCACTTATATGTTTTTTAATAATTCATTTTGTTGCTCCTAAAGAATGCGTTATTTCTTCTTTACTTTTCTTTTTTTTCAGATGAACAAACCTGTTATTTAAAAAACAAATTTTTTTTTATAATAATAGATTCCCATAAAAGAAAAGATTTTCTTCAACCAAATCAATAAGCTCATCCTCCACTCTTAACACAAACTTTGGTAAATTATGTGAATTTTCATTATAAATACATGATTAACCATGACATTAGGAGGGAAAAAAGAAGAAGAAAATAAGTAAAATATATTCAACAATAGAATACACCCTCAATAGGACCTTGAACAACTGTCAATATATCCGACTCTATAGGTAGAGAATTTTAAGCAGATTAAAGGAATCCTACAAGTAAATATAATTAGAAGGTCATTATATTAGAATTACAATATAATACTAAATATTTGGCTAAGAATGTAGAGTTTTTTTTTTTTAATGTCAAAACAAGCATACTAATAATAGCTATCCTACTTCAACTCACTCTTGAATAATTAAGTCCCTCGTATATAGCAGTTGGGTTTAACTTATGAGTAATGATGTCGGGTATCAGTGATGCTCAATACCACATGATGTGTCAATCTGTTACTGGGTTATTCTAATTAATAAATCAGGTCTCACATGAACCCTATATAAAGTATAATTATAATTAGTCTGTAACATACTGACACATTATATAGTATTGGAATGATGTGTCAATCTGTTACTGGGTTATTCTAATTAATAAATCAGGTCTCACATGAACCTTACATAAAGTATAATTATAATTAGTCTGTAACATACTGACACATTATATAGTATTGGGCAATATATAGTGTCCTATAGTATTATTCTTAATTCATAAATAATGCTAACTTGTGATGCTCGGTACACATATAAATTATAAAGTAGATCTTACTACTCTATTAGAGCATAGTGATAAGCACCACTAGTACCTAATGACATTACTAAATTCAATTATAAGAATACTATTAAAAGGTAAAAGATTTATTTTGGACATAGACTTCTCAAACTTGACAAAAAATTAAAACCATGTTGACATGCTTTAATTTTATATTTTTAAAACACCCTGAAGAAAACAAAACCAGTTTAAGAAAAATTTAAAGAAAGAACAAGAAGTTTTGAATTCACAAGTTACACCGACACACCAATAACGGTCTCTTTATTTTTTTTCTTTTTTTTTTCTTTTTTGCCCCTTTATAAGGGTCAGCAGGAGAGCGACGTAAGTATTTTATATTTAATCCAGTGTAGTTTTTTTTTTGGTAATAATTAATCCAGTGTAGTTACAAAGTCAAATGACCCATTAATTATAAGAAATCTCTAACAAATCTTATCTTTTGTGATATCCTCCATTGGAATAAAATAATCAGAAAATTGTCTTAGGTAGTTTTGTATGACGGATATATTGGATTTCATTGGTTTAGTTTAACAATCCCATGTTTTTCGTCACTAAAAAATACTAAACAAAACTTAGTGTGTTTTAGGTTGTCTCTTCCAAAAATTTTCTTTTTCCTGGAAGATAGTTTTCAACGAATTATTGAAAGTAAAAAATAAAACAAAGTAAGAATGATGTACTACTATCGACACAATTCATGCTGTAGTGCGATAAAGTATAATGTCTACGGCTTGTTTGGTGCAAAAAAATTATGGCCAATGAAAAAATCTTTTACATATTTTTTTATATTAAAAAGTAGGAGAGAGAAAAAGTATTAATGATGCACGTCTTTTCATGTATCTTATTTTAGTCCTTAGATCATTGTTAGATGATAATTCAACGGCTAGAAAAAAAATACCTAGACATAAGTAAAAAAAAAAAATACCTACCGGATTGGCAACCATATATATATATATTTTATGCGGAGGGCTACAGTAGGGGCGCCCCTACGTAGGACCACCCCTTATACACTGTTGGATGGGAATCTGTGGGGAATAACGAGAATCTATGGGGAATCTATTTATACATAGATTCCCATCCAACGGTGTATAGACAGGGCCCTACGTAGGGACGTCCCTACCGTAGACGCACCCCATATTTTATAACTGTGGATATCTAGTTCGGGCTACTCCCCGTCTAATCCCACGGAGGATAACCGCACGCCCTAACGCCAGGTCTCGGGAGACAACAGAAATTAATTCAGCTACTAAAATGTGAACTTGAGCCGTCTATCTTAGTTAGACTTATATATTTATATCTTTAACAAATAAAATGTGTAAATGTCCATAAGGTATTTGTTTGATTGTATCACATAATTTTCATTATTTATTTCACTTTCAAAAATACAATATATAAATATATTTATTGCACCATTTAGTTGAAGAAAATGGGAGCAAGCGATTAACACCCAGTAACACAGACAAAAAACCGTGTCAATATGTACAGTTACAAGTAAAATTCTTCATGTGTTTGTTATCTTGTATATGGTGTTAACTATCAATAATGTCTCTTAACAGAGTAATGTGACAAAGTACTATACATTGAGAAAGTTAAAACTCCTTCCTAAGTATCTCCAAAGGACATGTTATATCATACATCAATGCTAAATTTTAGCATTTAGCCAAAAATTGATCTCTAATAGTATTTCTAAATTTGACATAAGTTTCAACCGGTTATATTCTTCACTTCAAATATAACACAAAAAATATAACATGCTAAAATTTAGCATGAACTTTAATTTATAATATTGTCACGAAATGATTAGATAGAGAGTAGTTGAATGATATAATAATGATTAATAGTAGGATAAAAATACTTTTTATAAATAATACTAATATTAAAATTCAAATAGCAATTATTGTAGCATAATAGCATTGGGGCAAAAAAATAAAAATGTGCGTTAAAATTCAACAAAATATGTTAAATTTAGAATTGACACATCTCTTCCATCTTCAATACAAAATGAGAAAATGACACTGCGTACGAACTTTTAAAACTTATTTCCAGAAATACGGTGCCCTGGGTTCTACTTATTATTATACGGTATTTTGTAGAAAATACCAATTTTCTTAACCCATGGATCAAATCACAGAAACCCGAATCCATATCTAACATATTCTGAATTCTCTCCCTAAACGGCACTCAGGCTTCACCATATTTGACCATTTGCCCATATCTAAAAAGCTAATGATAGTTTGAGGGATTCCAGATACTTAACGATGATGGAGATTTAAAAGGCGTCTTCTCCTCACACGTTGTGGGTCGGACGTTCTCGTCATTGTGAGACCTGGATGAAAAACTTTGCTTTTAAAATCTTCGTGAGCTGAATTTTTGGGTAGGAACTTTTGTTTTGTAATTGGCTTTGTTTGGATTCAAATATTTTTATTCTTAAATTTTTTTCTTTTTCTTTTTTTCTATGTATTGAAAGCTTGGTTGTGTCAAGGGTGAAGTTATGGTGTTTGAGGAAATGTATGTGAATGATCTAGTATCTTGGAATTCTTGTATATTTTGTCTTTTTCTTAGGAATTTTAAGCTTTTCTCTCTCTGATGTATGAAATATAGTCCAAATTACTTTCATTGATTTGGCCTCGTGTGCTAATTGATATTGCATAGCTTCGGGAAGACGATTTATTACTCCTCTCTGAGATGAAAAAAGTTTTGAAGACAATTAAGATTCACATTGATATCAGTGATTAAGAATAATGCATCTGCGGCATATCAGTGATTTGTGGTTTCCTATGATTTACTTATATATATGGTGTTCTGTTAAAAGAAAACCAAATTGATTTTTAGGAAACCTTTGTAGTTCCTGTGATTTACTTATATAAAAGACATTCTTTTAAAAGGAAACCAATTTAGTTTTTCCTTGATTTACTTACATACAGGGTATTTCGCTTAAAGGAAACCAAACTGGTTTTCAAGATACCTTTGTGGTTTCCTGTGATTTACTTACGTACATGACATTTCGCTATAAGGAAACTAAATTGGTTTCCAGGAAACTTTGGTGAATTCCTATGATTTACTTATGTACAAGGCATTCCGCTAGAAGGAAACCACGATGGTTTCCAAGAAATCTTTGTGGTTTCCTGTGATTTATTTAGCTATAGGACATTCTGCAAAATAGAAACTACAATGGTTTTCAGGAAATGTTCGCAGTTTCATGTGATTTACTTACGTACAGGACATTCATCTAAAGGAAACCAAACTAGTTTCTAAGAAACTTTTGTGCTTTCTTGTTATTTAATTTAAGTGCAGGACATTCAGCTAAAGGAAACCAAACTA
Source organism: Trema orientale (assembly GCA_002914845.1). Lineage (NCBI taxonomy): Eukaryota > Viridiplantae > Streptophyta > Magnoliopsida > Rosales > Cannabaceae > Trema > Trema orientale. Next base: position 338,507 of record JXTC01000299.1, on the reverse strand, counting down.
GTTTCCAGGAAACCTTTGTGGTTTCCTGTGATTTACTTACTTACAGAATTCCGCTAATACGAAACCAAATTAAACTAAATTAATTTCCACGAAACCTTTGTGGTTTCTTGTAAAAAAAAAAAAATATGTCTTATGTACTAAAATGCCACCATGTTTTCTAGCTTCCAAAGTATTTAGAAAAATGTCATAAAAAAATTGTACGAAATTTTTATTATTTTTGAAAGGTCGTAAATTTGGTATTATTTTTTGAAAAATAAGTATAAGTGTCCAAAACCCATACAAAAATACTAAAAAAAAATGGTATAACAATGTTATATATGAAATGACATGCTAAACTAGAGTATACTTTTTAAGTTTTGCTCCAATAGATGCATACTAAAAATAATGCTATTTTGTATTCAAACAATATTTTTTTATACTTATTTTTCTACTATTAATTGTTATTATTATAACATCCAATTACCAATGATAAAAGCTTCACTTAATTACCTACCAATACAATCACTCTTTTTTTTTCCTTTAATAAATAGTCATATTCTATTTAAATGAGAAAATTAATCAATACGATCACTAAAAAAATGAGTAACTTATTGAGTATGTTCTTAGAAGGGGATTTTGATGAATCCTCACCTGATGAAGAAGTGAAGGGAACTCTAATTTATAGAATTTAGCTAGAGAAATATTGTAAATAAAATTTAATAAGAACAAAAAAAAGATGAGAAAAGAGTATACAAGTATTAAATTGGCCACATTGTAAAATTATATATATTTTCAATTATTATAATGGCAATATTGTATTCACACATGCTAAAATTAAATTGGTCATATAATTGCCTTATTATAAATAATGACCATATTATAAAATTTAATAAATGTTATAATGACAGTATTGTAAAATCTAATATATACTAACGACAAAATTACAAACTTAAACACATGTTAATAATGACAATATTGTAAATTTTGGTACATGCTAAAATTGCATGTGTTATTCTTTGTATTATATTTGACACAAGAAATATAATGTACTAAAACGTATATTATATTTGACATATGATTGAACATTTTTTTTTAAACGAAATGCTAAAATTTAGCATTGGAGATTGTCTTTATGGTCAATTGATGGTTGTCTAGTGTGAGTACTTGGAGACCAAATGAACCTCTACACTTTCATTATGGTTAATTGGTTCAGTATTGGAATGTCTTAGGAGAGTCTTCGAGAGTAATTTTCGAAATAATTATAATTCAGAATACACAAAAATTAATTTATCACTTGTTGACTGTTGTGGGTGTCAACGGTCCATTTATGTGACTAGTCTGACTAGACTCCGAATCAAATACCAGATGGACAGATCATGCAATTCCCACCTCATATATGACCAAGACCATACCTTACTCCTCCAAGTGTCATTTAAATGCTGACTACTGCACATGACTTGGCGCCATTTTTGACTCCAGAGATGTCCACATTATGCATCCCTTCTTTATTCTTTTGGGAATATCATGTATCATGTATCACGCATCCCCACTGAAAAGCTAACATGTGACATAAATCACATAAATCATTGTCACATTGTATACGCTAACAATGATATGATCAGTAATATATAACATAAATCACATTGTCTTAAAAGAAGAAAAATTTGCTCTAATAGATGTTAGAATTTTGGGACATAAACGGGCATATAGTCCCTTCTCGATTTGTTACGAATACAAAATGCATTAAATAATCAGAAGAGACTAAATATGTTTCACGAAAAATTAGCATCAATGTGAAACTCCAATACAAATAAAATTTTTCCTATATTTTCTCCTCAAAAATTATAAATGCAGACATCAAATAAAGTTAAAACGAAAATGAAAAAAAAAAAAACAAAAAACAAAAAATCAACTTCCAGTTTATTTTCCTTCTCTTGTTTCCTTTTCTAATTCAATATATACATATATACATATATTAATATGCAAAACATGTAAAAAATAAAAAAAATTAAGAGAGATTATCCAAATGAATCCTAGGTATAAAGCTTATAAGGGAAATTATCTTTAAAAAAAGAACAATTTTGAACTCTTCCTAATCCAAAATGAATAATCCGAGTTATTAATTTTGTTAAAACCATTAACGAGGAGCCAAGGAGACTGAAAAATCAGTAGGAATCCCAATCTTCTTCGCCCAATTCGTGGACTCTAAAAACAGCTTTGAAACCAACACTGCAACCCGACCCATATCCGGCCTCTTATCCGGATCCTCTTCCACACAATCCAACCCGACCTGAATCATCCTCTCCGCCACCTCGACCGGGTACGAGTCCTTCAGCCTCGGATCGACCCACTTCCTCAACTCCCCGCCTTCCACCGCCGCACGCGCCGTCTCGATCACACTCACGCGCCTGTAACCACCACCACCACCACCGCCGTCCGTACCACCTTCCTCTACCCTGTACTTCAACGGCTCCTCCCCGGAGAGAAGCTCCAGAATCACGACTCCGAAGGCGTAGACGTCGCATTTCTGAGTCGGAATCCCGGTGAACTGAAACTCCGGCGCCATGTAGCCCCTCCTCCCCTCCACCTTCACGGCCCGACTCCTCGATTTCTTCATACTACTCCTCGTGCTGCTCCTACCATCGGCTCTAATGGCGGCGGCGGCGATGATTTCGCTCTCGATTTCTCTGGAACTCTCCGAGTCGGTGACTTCGCCCTCGATCTCGGCCTCGGTCTCGCCGCAGAGCTCCGAGGTCCCGAAGTGGCAGATCTTCGCCTTCACCGACGGTCTGTCGGCGCCGGAGACGACTTCGGCGACGACGACGCTGGAGCTCTTGATGTGGTTGTGGACGAAATTGTACCTCAAGCCGGAGCAATGGTGGATGTAATCGAGGCCGTGAGCGAGGTCCGTCGCGACCTGCATCCGCGAGAGCCAGGTCGAGAGGATCGTGAAGCTAGGGTTTCTAGGGTTCCGGAGGCAATCGGCGAGGTTCGCTCCCTGAACGAATTCGTACACGAGGTAGATGTAGCTCCCGGACACGGACACGCCGAGGAGCTTGATCAAGCTGCTGTGGTGGCTCCGGCAGATCGTCGAGAGCCGGAGCTTGAGCTCTACCGGCCGCCGAAACTTGCGCTGGAACACGATCGCCTCCTTCCCGCGCAGGGAGCAACGCCAAGCCGCCACCGCCGACGACGACGACGACGAAGAAGGAGAGGGGGGGAATCGGTTCCGGAAGTTCGCGGTGGCGGAGGAGATCTCGGAGAACTCGTAGATGTAGGGATTCTCCGGTAACGAGGCTTTGATCCCGGCGCGAGAGGTGGAGCTCGAGTCGGAGGCGTACGACGATCCTCTGTCGCTCGAAACGGTCCGGTTGCTGGAGAAGGCGTTCGACGACGGCGGTTCTCCGACCGACGAAGACCACGGCGGCGGCGGATCTCGGACCGGAGGCGATCCTGAGGCTTGGGGTTTGGTGATCTTGGTGGTGGTGGGTTCGATTACGTTGGTGCTCCTCTTGGACTTGCACATGGGTGTACGGACAGATAGGAGAGCTCTCTTGGTGGTGGCTGTGGCGGTGGTGCTAAATTGCGCCGGCGATGGTGGCGTACCATAGCAGAATTGGGTTGAGAGATTTCAATATCTTATGTGTTGGAACATTTTTCTCTATGGGAAAATGGTTTTTTTGGGTGGGTTTATCTTATGTGGAGTCTGGGGATGATGACGAGTAATTAAGGGAGATTTGACGCTTTGGTTCCTCTTCCTTTTCCTCTCCCTCGTCTAGTGTCACCAAAGACCAAAGGAAAGAGGAAACGAAATAAGGAATGATTAAGAAACCAACTAAATTGGAGTTTGATTTGTTCTTCAATTTCAAAATTTTGAAATTCAAAGCACACCATTTTTGTTCATTTTTTGATGATTGTGTTTAATATATGGTTAGCCAAAAGGTTGGGAAGTAGTTTTATATTAGGGAAATTAACAATGAATAATTTATTCGTTTTTTTTAATATTAGACATTAAAAAATTAAACATGATTAGTATTAGGAAAGTATTATTTTAAGGAACAATGTGGTCGAGCATGCCCAAAAAACAATTCTTCCTCAGTTCCCCACTGTCGGAGAATTTAGACAACAAACCAATTTAATAGAGAAGTACACGAAGGGCTGAAGCAATAGGGAAGATTCGGTCAGTACATGACTCTCTACTACATTATTACGTAGCTTAAAATTTTGGTTACTACAGTACATTAAAATTTTAATAAATTAAATATTATAAAAATCTCAAATGTGTATTCTCTTTTTTTTATTTAATCTAGAATCCTATCCGACTTGAAAAATAATGTATGCGTATGGCTTTTTTCGTATTCCGCTTATATATGTGTCATGTGTCTTGCGGACTTGCCCTCTGTGAGCTTTGATTCCATTCCATGACTGTATTCTGCATTCTGCGTTTAGTTAGAATCCTCGTAACAAAAAAAAAAAAAAAAATACTACTACTAGAAAATTAGACATAAGTTCCACCATTCGTGTAAGATCAGTGACTTTTGTTAGTGGATTGTATTAGCTTTTAAATTTATCATATGCTATACTATTTATTAGTAAAAAAAAATAGAAACTAAAAGAAGTGTTTACTGAGAAATTGAATAAAGGCTTTCATTGATTGGTTTTACCAGTACAAGCTCAAGTATATATAGCACATTGTAATTGTTGATGCCAAAATCCGGTATAACAATGAGAGAAAAAAATGATAATAAAATAGATAAACGACACAAGAATTTTAATGTAGTTTAGCTTTTCGAAGAGCTTAATTCTACTATAGTCAATATTATTATCGATTATTTCTTTCGAAGAAGAGCTTATGTTCACTATAGTAATATTATTATTGATTATTCTAGATACTAGAGGGTCCGATCTCTTGTTCTAGCCTACCCCCTTAATTCATAGGCCAAATAGGATCTAAATAGATATGGGAACTAAATATTCAAATTTAAATTATATTAATCCCATAAAATCAAGAAATATCTTAATTTATGGAGATTTGAATTTGATTCCCTAAAACTACCTATGGATATCGCAGAGGTCAACCTGATCGCGTTATGATTCTCGAGCTAGGGGTAGCTCGTCCCCCGAGCAGCTCGTCCCCCGAGCAAGTATAGAATACTCGAATCGACCAACTTCGAACGAGTTAGCCTTTTCTTCAAGCAGTTGGATAAAACTGTGCACAACAGTAATACTAATTGACTCTAACAGATTTATACTAGAACACGTACAATAATTATTGACACATGTACTTGCTCTCTTAGAAAACTTCTCAACATCTCCCCTCAAACTCAAAGTAGCTAATTTCTCTACTCTGAGTTTGTCTCAAATTGACAAGAACCTAGTTGCAGTAAGAGCTTTAGTGAGTATATCGACTGTTTGATCTTGAGAAGGTACATGTCTGACCTCCTGCTTCTTTTGAACCACTTTCTCTCTTACAAAGAAGCTGGCCTCCTCTGTATGCTTTGTTCTTGCATGAAGTATAGAATTAGCAGCTAACATAATTGTGCTCAGGCTGTCACACCTTATAATGGTATCTTAAGCTATGGAACTTGCAGTTTAGATAATAATGACTGTATCAAAGTCATTTTAGCCACCAAGTGTACTAGGCTCATGTATTCAACCTCTGTACTGTATCTTGAAACAATATATCGTTTCTTTGATTGGCAAGCACCCAAATTAGAGCCAAGATAAACACAAATTCCATAGGTGGACCTCATATTATTAGGGTGTGATGCACAATCTACATCATAGTACCTAACAAGACTCAAATCGTCACTCTTTCGTAGATGAAGACAATAGTCCAATATCCCTCTAAGATACCTTAAAATCCTCTTGACAGCTTTCCAATGACTCTCCAATGAATTTTGCATGATGTGATAAACAGAGATCTCAAGTCTTGTAATTGTAGCATACTGCAAAGCTCTTACTATACTCCTGTAAAGCTGAACATTTTGCACTGGATCACTCCCAAATGCAGAGAGCTTTTCATTACTCATCATAGGTATAGGCAAGTTGTTAGCATTTTGCGTCTTTGCTTTATAAAGTAAATCAGTAATGTATTTCTGTTATGGGCTTCACTTGATCCCAAGAAAATAGACTAGTTCACCAAGGTCTTTTAAAGCGAACTCATTGTTCATCTGAGGGATCGACTCAATAAAATTATTAGAACTGCTACCAATGATGAGTATATTATCTACATAAACCAATATTAAGGTAGAGTGATATGAAGTGATCATGATAAAGAGTGATTGGTCTGACTTAGCAAAATAAAATCCAAGATTAATAAGAGCAAAATGTAATTTTTCAAACCAGGCTATAAAAGATTATTTGAGTCCATAGAGTGCTTTATACAATATGTAGACTAAATCACTTGAATTAGACGAAACAAATCTAGGAAGTTGCTGCAAATATACGTCATTTTGTAAGATTCTATTGAGAAATGCATTATTAAAAATGAGTTAGGGAATACACCACCCACGAGAAAAGGCCATAATTAATAAAATACGAATAGTAGTTGACTTAGCAACTAGGCTAAATGTCTCTGTAAAGTCAAATCCTACAGTCTGAAGAAAGCTCTTAGCTATAAGCCGAGCTTTGTACCTTTAAATACTTCTGTTCGGGGTTGGACCTCGTGCTTTGATTAATTAGTGAGACTTGTTATTAATTAAAACAAAGTAAACAATAATCAAGATAAAGATGATTAGATTACAAGGTATATACAGAAAGGGTCATTATAATATGTGCCACGTATCGAAGTCTGTGGACGATTGAAATAAAAATCAACACTTCCCATGGCATCCTTGCCATATTGAAGATTGTAGGAATGACTCATTTAATGTACACAGAATAATATAATAATAATGAAGATGACATAAGTAAAATCGAAGTGCTATCATAATACTGTCACAGTGTATCAAAGTCCCGATAGGTGGTCGTCAAAATGAACAATATTTCCCACGGTGTCCTTAGGTTGCAAGGATAACAGACTTACAGAATAGGAATAATATAGCAATAATAGTGTAGTAATAATAAAGAGAACTAGTTGACGGAGGCGAATAAACTGACCATAATATCAATTAAGATTAGATAACTGAATAAATGAGGGAAAGAACACAAAATTCCGAACATGTGCCATAGGTCAAACACGGAGTTTGAGAATAGTAGCTCGGTGCTCACAAATCACTGGAGTGTAAGAATTAAATATTGCACACAAGAAAACTTGTGTAACAAGTTAATAGAAAAATTAATACAAAAATAATAATATAATTGAAAAGTGGTATAAATGTAATTAAAAGATGCAAATACATGAAGAAGCTAATGGGCCAAGAACAATAAGTACTAAGATATGGCCTTAGTAAGATTAAAAGTAGAGACATGCAAATATACTTAAGCCTATATATGAATTTAGAGATATGACAATCTTTAGTAGCTAAATTCTATAAATGCATGAACATGCAAATCAATATGAATTAAACCAAAGATGCAAAGTAAATGAGAACATAGCTTGGGATTGAATGAACATAACAAGATGTTAAGAGGACCAAAGGATGACCACAGCTTGGAAAGGAAGAACCCGAGAAGTTGTGATGTGAGAATAGCCGCGAAATAGAGCTAGAACAAGAAGCTTAGGAGCTTCGGATTAGAGACAAGAACAAGAGCAAACAAAAACAAGAACAATGATAATAAGAACAATAAAAGAGAAAAAGAGAAAGAGAATAGTTAAGAGAACAGGGAAAGCTCTTTGTATTAAGAAGAAGAATGAATGAATTAATGTTCTTGAGCTTAGGAGCTGAATGTTTTTACAAGTGAGAGGTACACCTCTATTTATAGGCGAATTATGCCTTGTAATGCAAGAGAACTTAAGCTACAAGGGATGAGATGGTAGCTAGCTATTGGCCAAGCCATCTTAAGCTACAAGAGCTTATACAACAAGTTGGGACTTTCTGGAGCTTTCTAGAACTCTTAGCAGCTTGCACTTGAACTATAAGGCCTTAGGGCACAAGTTGGAAACTTCTAGAGCCTTCTAGCATTATCTAAAACCATCAGGCCGCTTGTGCTTGGAGATTGGCAGCTTATATACGAAGGAAAAAGCTCCAAATGACGTGCAGTTTTCCTCTAAGTGACGTGTGATTTGGCTCCAACGGCTTGTAGTTCGAGCATACATGAAGGAGGCTTAAACAACATGTAGTTTGGGCCATACTACATGTAGTTTTCTTGAGCTTGTGTCGTTTATTCCATGCTACATGTAGTTCCATAAAGCTTGCTTAAGTCTTGCTAATCATATGCCTAATTAGTACTAAACTATGCATAAGGGTTAATTTCAAAATTCAGGAATACCCCAAAACAACTTCTATCATGATTCTCTTTGACTTTGTAGACCATTTACATCCTATAGCTTTCCTATTGGCAGTTGGACCAAAGACTAGGTTTCATTCCTTTTTAAGGCTAAGAATTCTTCAGTCATGGTTGCCTTACTGTGAGGATTTTGAAAAGCATCTTCAATGCTCTCGAGTTCTCTGTTACCCAGATAAATTTTGGGTTTGGAAACTCTGACTTTAGCCTTGGTCACCAATGGATGAGTATTGAGATGATGCTAAGTAGGGTCATGATTCTGCAAAGAATAACACACTAGAGTAGCAGCTGTAATAGTATCAACAAGTTGATCAAAATGTGATAGAATGGAAGGTAAAGAAGGAAGAGGTCAAATTTAGTGGAAAGAAGAGAGGAGAAGCTGAAAGCAGAGAAGTAGGCATAGTAGTAGGTATGGACTCATGAATAAGAGATTTGGTATAAGGAAAAGAGCTTTCATTAAAGATAACATCACAAGAGATAAACTTCGTACCTACAAAGTCTAAACTAAAAGAAGTGTTCACCGAGAAATTGAGTAAAGGTCATTGATCAATTTTACTAGTACAAGCTCAGATATATATAGCACATTGTAATTCTAATTGGCTCTAAACAATTTATAACGGAACTTGTATAATAATGACATGTGTACTAACAGTTGGGATTTTTGCCCTAAAAAGCATATTTCTAATTTTTATCCTAAAAAGCATATTTCTAATTTTTATCCTTTTGAGTATAAACAACTTTCTCTTATATGCAATTATGATATTTGCTAGATTAAACTATCTTAGTAGAATAGTTTATTTATCTGAAAAAGATTCCATAACTTTGCTTATGTATAAAGAAACAAATATGATTAAGTATTAATTATGGGGAGACTTGTTTCTTTATCTAAGTCTAAATGAATTAGTTCATAATCTGTAAATAAAGATGCTTTATTTACTATAGGTTGTAATGTTTGTCTATCTCAACCGAAATGATGTATCTCAAATTATTGAAGTATGTGACTTCTGATAGAAACACTAATACAACATAAACAAGTTATGTGTATTGAACTGGACCAGGCAATATAAAGAATTGGAGTACCGTAACTCAATTCTTATATTACCACAAACTAGCTCTTAGCATGTAGATCTAAATCTTTAATATTTGGCTGGACTTGCTTTTATGGGTTATAGCCTTTTGATTTGTTAAAAGACTAACCTCTATGAAATTAGAGGTGAACTCTGGCATATCGGAGGTTATGGCTTATGAATTGATGAGAACACCAAATAGGTAAGGACACTATGTATTAATGCCACTTTAGGTTCTTTCAAGATTCGTGGAATAATTCAATCTAAGATCTTAGTATTCACTTTGGTTGGACTAGGGTTAGCAGTATTGGGTCCCATAATATAAGATATATGAGAGGAAAAACTGTACAGAGTAACACATATAGTGCTACACGAAAAGTAGAGGGAAAGAGAGAGAGAAATTCAGCCACTTTTAGGCTAAGTGAGAGAGAAAAAGTTTCCTACAACCTCACACTCTCATCTCACGTCCCGGTGTTCCAAAAGATCAAGAAGGTGTTCTTGATCGTTCTCCGACGATGGATTCAACTTGGTGCCCACTCATCTCTTCTACCAAGAGCAAGAGAATGGGCAAGAAGATCTAGGGTTGGAGATTTGATCATCATCTACAAGGAGATCAAGGAGGAGCATGCTACAAAAGGTAAACCCTAATCCCAACTCTGGAGTTTGTGCATCTAGATTTGATTTGTATTATACATGATTCTGTATATGATATATGCAAGTAATATGGTTATGAAAACTATTTTCATGTAAAATTTTAAAACCTAAATCTTCTTTTTTTTCCGCTGCGTTTATGATGCGATCATGTGTTTTTTCATAGTTTGCATGCATGTATGTTTTTGCTCTAAGTATTAGACAATTCTAGCACTAACTCTCTTAACAAAGTTACTATCATTCTAACACTATTGAAAATGAAGAGATAACTCTTTGACATTCAATTTCATAATCTCAAAAGATCGATTAAATCCAAACAAGTAAACGACAAGTTAAACTCTATTGACATTTCTTTTTGACAAAATAGGGTTATCCTATTTTGATATGGTCATTGCTGCAATAATCGTATAAGCATTGGTCGTCTACTGTGTAAGTAGGAAATTCAGAGTCTCATTTTTTACCACAGTTTCGAAACTATGTTCTGTAATATTTAACACTGTTGAGACAAAATAGTCATTATTGCAATAATTACATAATTCGTGGACCATTATTATGCAAGTTAAAAGTTTTAGAAACAAGGTGGTACAATATGTATAATTCAGAAATCATTATTATTATTATTATTATTATTAATTCATCTAGATTTGATACGTGTCATTCATTTTTAAGATTGGTGTGGTTCGTTAAAAATGACAAACAAATGATAATGTTGTAATTACTATTTCAAAATGAATTTATTTCATTAATTAGGTAAGTTTACTTTGACTTTTTCATTTTCAAATCTTACTACTTGACATGTGGATTTTATTATCTAATTTCAAATTTTAATAATACAACAAATCATAATAGAATTCATAGATTAAATAACTAGATTAAAGTGTAAAAAAGGATAATACTGCATTTAGCACTCTTCTTTCACTTTTGGTACTTTTGGCAACTATAGTGTGAGTTCCAATATGCCTCCTAAATTTTGAAACATGTTTTAGTTTTTTCTGGAATAAAATTTTTATCACAATTTTTGTCCATGAAAACTTTTAAATATCTATTTATCGTCTTTGAACTAAATTTTTGCTTATTTTTTTTATCCCAAATAACATTCTAATGGCCAAAGTTGCGGCAAGAAAATATTGTTCAGGGCCAAAATTGTAGTAAAATTATAATTTAGTGATCAAAACTTGACGTTTGACAGTCTAGGACCAAAATTGAGATAAATTCATACTTTGGGGAACATGTTTCGAAACTCAAAGACCAAATTGGATCTCACCCTAAAATTTTCCCTTTAAATAAAAGATTAAGTTTATTTTTTAGCCTTCGAAAAATAATTCAAATTCCATTTTAATTCTCCTATTATAAATTAGGGGTCAAACCTAACAACAAAAGACATAGTTTAGGATAGTAAGAATGTGAAATTTGCAAATTTGAGGACAAAACATAGTTTTGGTGCCAAGTCTATAATTTTTTTTAGTAATGATATAAGTTTCAAGCTTTGGATATTTCTAAAAGCTACATATACATAGAAAGTAAAAAAGTATAAGTAAATGTTTGACATTCCTTCAAGCAATTTGACTATGATATCTATAGTAGCTTTGTGAAACATGAAGGGTTTGTATCTGGGTTCTCTTATAGGTCAAGGATGTTGACCTAAAATCTATAATTTTTGGAGTCAGATGCATTGGCAGTAGTTGTTACTGTTGGATGTAGTTAGCTATTTTTCCTTTTATTCTGGTGTCATAGTTAATCAATTATATTTGATTTTGCTAGGATAGTCATAGAAGTGGAGAATTAACTTATTTATTAGAAAAATTTTGCCTTCTAATTCAATCTATTATTATAAAGATAACTTTTTTAATGATAACAGATTTGTCACCTAAAAAAAAATTACTACGGATATTTCTAAAGAAAGAGATGTTACTACCACGAAACTACATACTAGTAACTGCTATATATGCAAACTGTTTTGAATTCCATTGTATTTTGTTATATTACGAAATTATGAAATTAGATAAAGGAATTCACATGTCAAATAGTGAAACTAAGAAAGTGTAGAAAAAATACAAAAGAAAATACATTTAGTATTCCTTTTGTAGTGGTATAGTGAATAATATATTCTACAACATAAATCACATTGTCTTAAAAGAAGATTAAAATGGTCTAATAGATGCTACTGTTTTGGGATATTATCGAGGATACTTTATTTCGCTTTGTTATGAACAAAGAATTATTTGCAACCAAAAAAAAAAAAAAAAATCCCGAAGTATAGTCTTTTTTTACAATTTAACATTGTTTTTTGGTTTGTACAATATTATACTTCCACATTTTAAATCTCTATAAATTTGTACCCTACGCAAATATATTGACCAATAAATTTTTCACTAAATATAGAATCTGAGTTAAGGATATCATATTTCTACTAATTAATACCAAAAAAAAAATTGAAGATAACTTAAAACAATTAACATAAATAACTCTATTTTTTTTTCAATTTTTAAGTTTTTTTTTTCAGTTATCCAAAAAAAAAAAAATGCAAAAACCAAGGGTTTATTCTCCCGAATAGGATAATTCGTGCTAGACCTAGAAGAGACTGATTTATTATCAATCATATGATCAGATCATATCTATACTCCTCCAATACAAATAAAAGTTTAACTTCATTTTCTCCCCAAAGATTATGAATGCATATGCATATACATAAATAAAGTGAACAAGGAAATCAAAAGATGAAAAATGAAAAGTTTTTTCTTTTTTTTTTGGCACAACATATACCCAAAAAAAAAAAGAAAAAGAAAAAGAAAAAGAGGGTCTCCTTTGCTTCTGTGAGATTGTGACTCCAAATGAATAAAAGGTTCAAACTTGTAGGACGAAAAAAGTTTTTTTTTTTTTTTTTTAAAATTGAACTCTTTTAATCCAAAATCTAAATTTGTTTATGTTAAGCCTTTAGTGTGGAGCCAATGAAACCGAAAAATCAGTAGACAGTTATTCCAATCTTCTTCGCCCAATTTTTGGACTCCAAAAACAGCTCCGAAACCAACCCTGCAACCCGACCCATATCTGGCCTCTTATCCGGATCCTCTTTCACACAATCCAACCCGGCCCGAATCATCCTCTCCGCCACCTCGACCGGGTACGCGTCCTTCAGCCTCGGATCCACCCACGTCCTCACCTCCCCACCTTCCACCGCCGCACGCGCTGTCTCGGTCACACTCACGCGCTGTTTACCACCACCGCCCTCCGTACCTTTCAATGGCTCCTCTCCGGAGAGAAGCTCAAGGATCAGAACCCCGAAGGCGTAGACGTCACATTTCTGAGTCGGAGTCCCGGTGGACTGAAACTCCGGCGCCGTGTAGCCTCTCCTCCCGTCCACCTTCGAATCTCGACTCCTCGTCTTCTTCACATACTTCTTGCTGGCCGCACCGTCGGCGGCGATTTCGCTCCCGTTCTCTCTGGAATTTTCCGAGTCGGTGAGTTCGCCGTCGATCTCGCCGCAGAGCTCCGACGTCCCGAAGTGGCAGATCTTCGCCCTCTTCAGTGATTCGCCGGAGCCGGAGACGACATCATCATTGACGAGGACGACAACGACGCTGGAGCTCTTGATGTGGTTGTGGACGAAATTGGACCTCAATCCGGAGCAATGGTGGATGTAATCGAGGCCCTGAGCGAGGTCCGTCGCGATCTGCATCCGCGAGAGCCAGGTGGAGAGGATCGTTGCGAAGCTAGGGTTCCGGAGACAATCGGCGAGGTTCGGTCCTGGAATGAATTCGTAGGCGAGGTAGATGAAGCTGCCGGAGACGGACACGCCCAGAAGCTTGATCAAGCTACTATGGTGGCTCCGGCAGATCGTCGAAACCCGGCTCTGAAGCTGCGGGGACTCGAGCGGGCGGCGAAACTTGCGCTGGAACAGGATCGCTTCTTTACCGCGCAGAGTGCACAGCCAATACGACGACGAAGAAGAAGAGGAGAATCGATTTTTGAAGTTGCCGGTGGCGGAGGAGATCTCGGAAAACTCATAGATATAGGGATTTTCCGGCGACGAAGGTTTAACACCGGCTCGAGGTGTCGAGACTGGGTCTGAGGTGTTAGGCGTTTCTTTGTCGCTTGAGACGGTCCGGTTGCTGGAGAAAGTGTTCGACAATGGCGGATCTCCGGCAGAAGACGGTGTAGGGAATCCGTCCGTAGACGACGTAGGGACCCCCGCCGAAGACAGTGGCGGTGCTCCGGCCGGAGACGACTTAGTGACCTCGGCCGTAGACGACGTAAGGACCCCGGCCGACGACGGTGGCGGTGCTCGGGCCGTAGACGACTTAGTGACCTCGGCCGAAGACCGCGGTCCTCCAAGCTGCGACGATGTCGAGTGCGAGGGTTTGGGTGGGTTAATCCGGGTGGGTTGGGTTGCGTTGGTGCTCTTCTTGGACTTGCACATGGGTGTACGGACCGATTTTGAGAGCTCCTCTCCGGGTCATTCCTTATTCCACTTTGGTCTTTGGTAATTTGCGCCGGCGATGGTAGCGTACCATAGCTGAATTGCTTCCACAGAGTTCAATATTTTATGTATTCAACTTCTTTTTTTCATTTTATTTTTTTTTTTTTTTTTTCAATTTCTGGGTAAAAGAAAGAAGAAGATAGACGAAGATTTAAAAGCGTGGGATGTTTATGTGGAGTTTGGGAATGAGATGATGATGAGGAGTCATTAGTGGAAATTTTGATGCTTTGATTCCTTTCTTTCGTTCAAGATCAATTACCAAAGACCAAAGTGGAATAAGGAATGATTTGCTCGCAAGAAATTAAACTGGAGAGTTGATTTTGTTCTCAAATAATTTTGAAATTCAAAGCACACCACTTTTGTTTTGTTTTTTTGTTTTGAATAACAATGATTATAAATATATGGCTAGCCAAAATGTAAGGAAATATTTTTATATTTAGAGAAATTAACAATGATTAGTTTCTTTAATACGAATATTAACATTAAAAGAAATAAAAAATGATGATTTGTATCAAGGAACAAAGTGGTCGAGCATACCAAAAAAACTGTTCCTCTCTTTTGCTGGAAAATTAAAAAGACTGTTCCTCAGTTCTCACTGTCAGAGGATTTACTACTTTTAATAGAGGAGTCCACGCATTCGAGCGGAAAAAATAAAGAAATGGAAAGGCTGAAGCTCAGGAAATTGGGGGAATATTCGGACAACATGACTCTCTATTGTATTTCTGACACGTATTACGAAGCTTAAAAAAAGTTGAATATTACTATATGGGCCGTATATTTAATCTGGAATCTTATCAAAATAAATATTGCGTATGCGTATGCGTATTCGCTTATGGTGTTATATATAGGGGTGTCAATTCGTGTCGACGGATCGAGTTCGTGTCGGGTTGAAGTCTAATATATACATAAATTATGTCAACCCGAACCCGACCCGTGACCCGTCGTGTCAGAAAACTATCAACACTAACCCGACCCGCACCTAAAACGGGTTGACCCGAACCCGACCCGCATAACCCGCTTTGGTAAATAACATCCAACCCACAACCCGATTTTGACCCGTCAACCCGTTTTTGACCCGCCAACCTGCTATGATCCATATTTTTTTACTTATATTTTCTTTTTCTAAGGCTATTATTGTCTCATTTTAAAATAAATAAATTAGGGGTAATTTATAAATATAATTAATAACTTATAATCCCAAACACTTACATTGTACAAATTAAATATATCTATAATAATAGTCATAAACAAATTAAATAAAAAATATTTTTATAATTTAGTTATATATATATTTGTTGGCGGGTCAAACGGGTCAAGTTCGTGTCAAGCGGGTTGACCTGAATCCGACCCGTTTTTTTATTCGTGTCAGGCTGGTCGACCCGAACCTGACCCGCACCTTTTTTCTTCAACCCTAACCCGCAAAAAATCGTGTCGTGTTCGTGTCGTGTCGTCGTATTGTAACCCGAATTGCCACCCCTAGTTATATATGTGTCATGCGTCTTGCGTTATCACGCTAGGCGAGCTTTGATTCCATTCCACGACTTTGTTCTGCGTTTGGATGGATTCCTCGCAACTAAAACGACTAGAAAATTAGACTTAGTACCACTTTTTGTGGAAAATTATTGATCTTTGTTAGTAGAATGTTAGTTTTGAAATGTATCATGTTTTTTGTTATTTAAGATGAAGAGTCAACACTTTAAAATTTCAATTTCGTAAACTCTTAAGCTTTGTTTAGTGGGAGGGAGAGAAAGTACAAAGGATGAATAGATTAGGAAGGAGAGAGAGTAGGAGGGAAGGAGAGGATAGTTGTTCTCCTTTCATGTTGTTTGGTAAGTTAGGAAGGAGAGAAGATCATTCTCTATCTTTGTGTTTGGTGCTTGAAGGAAAATTGAAAGGATGGATAAATTATTAATTATAAAATTACTATACTACCCATTATATGATTTATTGTATTTTTCTTTCTAATTTATTTTATTATTACACAAATCTACTTCCTCCTGCAATATTTGTTTCGCTAGTCTTCTTTTTTTTTTTTGAAAAAAAAAAAAAGAAATATTTATTTGCTACTTTTCAACATACCATGGTTTTCATATAATCCATACATTAGAGAACTTCTCAGTAGCTTATTCACTAAAGAGAATACAAATATAATTTTTTTTTTATGTTCTTTAATCTTTCTTGTTTCTCCAAAAAAAGAAATAATAAAAGATAAGAAAACATAATAGGAACTTAAAAATAATATCTATATAACACAAAATATTTTATAGTGCTTCATAAAGATTTCATATCTAAATAAATTTCCTTTAACTACCAAGAATTTCAAGAGTTGAATCTAGAAGGGGCCATGGAGAGGATAAAAAGTATAAGGAAGAGGGGAGGAAAAAAATTAGATTTAATTTATTAATTTATTAATAAAAATATATTTGTTGAGTTTTGGAGGGTAATTTTGCCAAATACCCTCTAATTTTTTTACCCCTTCCCACTCATCCGTCCAAAGAGGGATGGACTCATTTTTGTGGGCCCAGAGAGATTTGCCATCTCTCCACCCCCCCCTCTCCTTCCTTCTCTGCTTCTTGCCAAACACAAAAGCTTGGATCTCCTTCCACCCAAATCCTTCTAACCCTCCCCATCCCTCCATAAATCACTCCTGCCAAACAAAGCGTTAAAGTTGTTTATCAAGTTGATTGAAGACAAATATAATTTAATATCATCATACAACTGCAAGTTATTTATGCGGAAAATAACTGTATTATTATTCTTTCTCGTTGATCACAAACCGGGATTCATCTTTACACGATGATGTGATCAAGAGGACAAGTCTAGAGGCTTTGGGTATCCCAACACCCTGTGGTCCTTGAGTTTAGTGTACAAATATAGCACATGACTTGTCACGACCGAAAATTAAAGGCGACTTTTAGTAATTTTGAGTGTAAATAAAGATAAATAAAGAATTTTATAAAATTTGAAGGAAACCAAGTACTTGGATTTTTCATTCTAGTCCTCAAATCATCAGGAATTCTATATAAAAAAGGTCTCATCTTTAGTTTAGTTTATTCAGAAAAAAACACCGATTAAGATTTAGAAAACATAGTTAAGTTATATAAAAACTTGGTTTAATAAAAATTTATTATTGATTAAATGAGTTTCTCAAATCTTGAGTCTGAAAGTCCAAAAATTAATTTACAGAGTTAGTTAAAATTGCAAGTACTTAAAATTTTGAAAATATGCTCATTTGGAGCCATAATGCCCCATTTATACACCAAATCCTCAAATAGCAGTAAAAACATCCTCATACAGTCACTTAGCAGAAACAACAAATTTGGCTAAACAGTTAGACACAAAGAAAATAAGATAAGGTATATAGACCAACCGAAGAGGGATAGGACCGCAAGCGTAAGCCAAACGACTTGCCTAGCCATCGAGACGACTGACTAGAATGAACAATCACCTGAAAAGGAGGAAAGCAGGAGGAGTGAGCTCGAAAGCTCAGTAGAGAAATTGTTACCTTATTTTAAAACTTTTTTAGTGATGGAGATTTTCTTCATGGTTAGTTTAATCCAAAACACCTTTCCAAACCATATATATATAGATACAACTATTATCAAAGCTAATAGTCCGTATATGTATATGCATATAAATATACATGTATATATATATATATGTATACAGGAAAACATGATATTCAAACAAATTAGTCCACAAACACATGATACAAATCCACTCATACCTATGAGTTTACCATCTCTCATCAATGGAAACCAGGATATTGGCACTATGTATGCTATACAACCTGCCTGACAACTAGCCCATACTCGAAGAAGACATCCGTGTGTCGTCTACTAAACCTAGAGGGGCAACTGCATTGCCTACACCTGCCAAATAGGGAGGTAATCAGAAGAAAAATCTCACGCGGGTTCACGGACTCTGCAGCATCGGTGGGGCCGCAGCGCCACACTGTAAAAATCCATAATACTAACTTGGTACTCATATGTGATCCTATGACACATGTACTCTGAACTAATGTGTAAAAATAGCCACGCAGTAATTTAAGTTCAAATGATGCTCTAGTTTTTAATAAAATAATTAATTAAATTTTATAGAAAAATGGGCAGCATAACGACCCTATTTTAATATATCCAACAATAACCTGCACTTAGAAAAATTCCAGAGCAATCTAGCATATATATTATCCAATTCAATTCTATCATTTATATCCAAAATAGTTCTAACATCACGTTCGTCATCATGTATTGCAGAAAATAAGTTTTATTCAAAAACGATATAAAACAGAGGTAACTGAATCTCTACCTCACTAGAATAACGATACCACAATATTAGATCCTCGGGGTGCTGTTGGACGATCATTCGGAGGGTCAGGAACTAATTCCACGCCCTCGATCGCTCACTTGGGAAAAATTAACTTCTCAACGGAGTTTTAAATCAATAAGCGGACCTCTCCATTGAATTCCTAATGCCCAAAATAGCTAAGTTAGACATACAACTCGACCAATTCAGGTCCGGACTGACACCGAGCTGGTGTCATACAAAACTGGACAAAATCTAAGCAGTTAGATATCGTTTTTTGTGCCAGTCACCAAATATAGTGAATATATATATATCAAACTTCACCAATTTCTGAGTACATTCCAGAAATGATATCAAAAACATAATCTAACGGTCGAATCAAAAGTCAAACTCGAGCTAAAAAATACACAAAAATGGCAACTTTCAAACCGGACAAAATGGGATTACAAGATATATACTTTGAGGTTCCTCTCGACGATACGAACCCAATGAGTCTAAGAACGCAGCCTGAAATGGTGCCGGAAATCAAAACTCCCTCACGGCCATTAATGACGTTTTCCGGCGATGTAGAGCTCGGCGGCGACTGGGGATCGGTGGCGTGGGTTGCTGGTGGTGCAGGGAGGCAGTGCCGGTCGTTGGCGAGGCGCGACAAGGGCCGGCCACAGCTAGTCCTCCTGCTCCTCCGTTCGGCCGAGAGATGAGGAAGACGAGAAAGAGTGAGTTAGGAGGGGGAGGGGACGAGAGAGAGAATAACATATGTATATATATATATTTAAATCTTTTTTTAATCAGGGTCAAATGACCATTTTGCCCTTGAAAAAACTGGATTATTACATGACCACGCATGCAATTCACTCGATAGTCTTTCACAATGGCCCAACACTCACTAGATAATCAAACACTCTGAGGCCGTTTGGTATGGGAGTTAGAAAGGGATAGGAATGAGAATATGAAAGATTCCCCTGTTTGGTACAAGTTTTGAATTTTTTAAACACCAGAAAACCTAACTAGGTGGATTTCAGATCGCCCGTCACACAAACTCCGCAAAGGGCATGACACCCACAAAAAAATAACATGCAAACCATCTTTCTCCTTTAACCTTGACCTAGTGAAGGTCGTCCTTGCCATCACTACTTGTCTCTGCTGCCCGTCGTTGTCGTCATCTTCAGGTTTGGCTTAATGCTTTGAGATTCTCTCTTCTTTTCTCTTATCTACTTTTCTCTCTCTCTGTTGATTTATTTTTTACCTCTGATTTGTTTAATTCTTCTATCTGTTTTCATGAGAGTTCCATACATAGAAAAGAAAGAGAGAGAGTCCAATTTCCATAAGAGTTCCATGATTTGTTTAATTCTTCTATCTGTTTTATGGGATAACTTCTTACACAGGAAAAATACGTGCAAGTGGTGGGAGAATAAAAAAAAAAGAAATAAAAATAAAATCTCATTTAAAAGTGTAAATATGAGCACACAAAAAAGGCAGAGGGGATTTTGGCAAGCAAAAAAAAGAAAGATACAACATATAGAGAAAGAGAAAAGAAAAGAAAGAGAAAAAGAAAAAGTACAGAGGTTCTGCAGAAGTTTACACTCTTCAAGTATACATAGTAAGTAGGTAGAGCTCTTCTCTACGCTTCTTCCTTTTAATCTTCTCTTAAGATTTTATCTTGATTTTTACTATGATCTAGGTATGACAGGGTTGTCGAGGTCTTATGACCTAGGCCGCCGATAATGATCTAGTGTCAATCAAGATAGAATCAAAATTCTCTCATTAGATTTCATCTTAATTTTTACTATGATCGAGGCACGACAAGACCATCCAAGTCTCATGACCTAAAATGCCGATAATGAACTACTGCCAAAATTTTTTCAAAACTTATGTCCCACGACACAATCATAAAGGGACTAAATATATAAATATATATTTAAAGTTAAAGGAAAATATTGATATTACGGTGTTTTTATAAATTGGGAGTTTACTGAACTCAACCTCTCAACCCATATTACTGAAGATATTAATTTCAAATATATGTTGTATATAAATGCGTTAATAATTCAACCTTGGGTAAATCATCAACCCGGAATAGCATTTTTACCTGTTACTGCTTAAGAATATTTATTCATATTTTGTTGTTTTATAATAGCATATAACATGTAATTCTCTAATATTGAGCTCGTTTTAATTTAGCAGTTGTTTATTCTTGTAGTGGTCAAAAAACGACCTAATGATTAAAAGCCCATAAATGATCGACCCATCAAACCAGCAAGGCCTTTTGATACCTCAATCAGGCAAATAGCCAACAAATGGGCTCCATGTCATTCAACCCATGAGGTTAGACTCAATTCTATAAAGGACCAAGTCTAAATTAATCAAGTAGCCAAAGATTCCGCTTGAGACCCGGTCAAACCCACAACCAGATGAATCCCAATAAACTAAAGAGATCTCCTCAATAGAATAGGGATCTTGGACATGGTCAGGGGGACTGACTTCGAAAGAACCGCTACGTGCCATCATTTTCGAAACAGGCCAACTGGCTCCCACAAGTCTTAGAAGACTCTTATAAATAGCGACCTAAAGGGAGATAGGGGGAATGAGATCATATTTGGACTCTGACTCTCTATTATCAACTTTCAACACTCTCTCAACTCCATTATTACTTCTGTCATTGGCATCCATCCCTCAAAGGTCAAAGGTCTTAGAATCTTTCCCGGAGTCATCTGAGACATCCATTCATTCATTGTTCATCTACCAAGACCCAGGTATTGTTGGCTAACCCAGAATCATTCAGGAGTCTAGGACTCATCCATCGTTAATCAACAAGACTCAGTGTTCACAACTTCTAACTTTATCTCTCGTTCTTTTATCAATTGCTTATTTAAATTTCTTGTCGAATCAAATTGATTACTGACTTGAGTGTCAGAGCCTCTTTGATTGGCATTACCCCGGTATTCCCAATCAAACTCTTACAACTTTTGGTTTTGACAAGTTGCTCACGGCCCAACTCCGTAATTGTAGAAATGAGCCTCTACAATTCTTTCATTGAAAGAATGTTATTTGTTAACAAAAATCAGTAGATATGTTATATACATTTTTATTATTTTTATTTTAGTGTTTTTTCGCATATCTAATTATGAGAAAATAAAAAAAAAAGAGTAGATTCTCATGCATAATTAAATACAGCTTTAAGGCATTTCCAAAAATCAGGGACAATATTCCAATGAGCAACCAAAGACAGTTTTTCAGATTATCAGATAGTCACATCACCCTCCTTAGCTTTTCCAGTAATATGAAAACTTGTAACTCCCTATACCAAACGGCCCCTCTATCTCTATGACAAGTCTAGTTCACACACTACGTCTACTGATTTTAGTCCACCACTTACGAGTTACAAACTTACAATCAATAGCTCTCGAGATAGCTCCACCTCTGTACGCCTTGCCCGCTTAAGAGCATTTTAGTTTACATACCAGAAAAAAAAAAAAAAACAAAAAAACAAAAAAAGGAACCTCTCTCACGTTGTTAATAATATGGATGCAAATAGATAATGACATTTTATAAGTAATCTCGAATTTAGGTCACTTGAGATGTCATTTTTGTACGCTTTATAAGATTAGGAATTTTAGAAGTACAAAGGTCTTACAAAATAATTAGTACACAAATATTTGGCAAAACCTAAAGGAAAGTCTGACCAGTTAAAGACACGCACTAGCATATTTTCGTATCATAATATTCCTCAATTCTATTCAACTAAGGGCATCTACGATGCACACTATAATAGTATATAAAAGTTTTGGCATTGGAGTTCTCCTCTAACTCCAAATTGTCACCGAATTTTGCCAGTTACACAATTACTGAATAATATCACGCTAACAATGGTGTGGTACTATTCAATAATGCCAAATCTCTTTTCTTCTTCTTCTTTTTTTGTTTTTTAATAGAAAAAAGAAGTTTTCTTTCTTTCTTTTTTTTTTCAAAAAAGTTTTCCTATTTTGCAAAAGACCCCACAAATTACATTATATATATATTTTAATTTTGACACCAAGTGCATAGTTTTGAACAAAATTAATTACTTTTTGTTACCAAAAAAATAAAAATATTCCTTTTGTATCTCATATTTTTATTATTATTTCATGGTTAATTTTATATGGAGTAAAATTAATATGTAAATAATACGAAATGTCAATTACAATGTTAAAACATCAAACATTTATACTGATAAATATTAATCAAATTTATATAATATTCAAATTAAACTCGAAAATTAACATAATTCAAGATACATATAATGCAATAACATCACATAAACTAGAGCAACAATTTAGTCTTTTGGTGGAGCGGTTTCAGATCCTCTAATATTGTCGAAATATTGGCCAAAAACATTAGTGGCAGAAGAAGGCTCTTGTTGTTGCTGTTGTTGAGCTCTTTTTCGTATAATTCTTGCTTGTTCAACCCGAAAAAAGTCACGTACGTTTGGATTAGAGATGGAATTCAAGTCTAGAAATAAAATTTTGTTTTCTTCTTTCCTTTCTTCGAAGACCAAACTCCGTCGTTGGATATCTAGTCGTATTCGCTGGATATCCAGTTGTTTCCGCCTGTCTAAGTTAGCCTTTTTCAACATCTCTATAATTTGTCGTCTACTTTCTTTGAAGTTGTTCAAGGCAGACGACATTTGTTCATCAATATTTTTTTTTAATTTGGCTTTTCTCACCCTGACAGGTCGTTGAGATGAAGTACCACTAAAATCGACATCAACTAAATTGCGAGAAAATGATGACAATCCAGGAGATGCTGATATGGGAGATTCAGGAGTTGGATTATCTAACTGTGACGAGTCATACTTCACACTTTGGGTTCGAGCAACTTGTGAAAATACAAGACTACATTAATTTATTGATCGACAAGGACAAATCAAAGATAAAGATGCTCACATTGCACTTCATAATGCATCAATTAATCATTTCTGAGAAGAGTATATTATTCAGATGGTTAAAAGTAAACATCAATATTTATTTTTCACATTTCTTTTATGTTTAATTATTAAATGCAATGTTTCGGTTCACAATTATTTTTGTCAAATGTAAATTTGTTTTTAAATAATATATTAATAATAAATGGGTCATTTTAGCTAATAAAATATAACTTATTAATCTATTAGTTTCTATAACTTTGTTAATAATAAAATATAATATTGGATCAATACGTAAAAGAAAAAGATTGTATGTAGGCATAATTAGTGACATATAAATAATAGGGATCTAGAAAAAAGTAGTATAAAAAATAGATAAAAAAGAATATATAAGAATTTTTTTTTTTGAAAAAAAAATAATGTAATGGAGTGGAAACGAAATTACACCATTTTGGTCTTACATATAGGAGATTTTGGTGTTACATATTGGAGATGGTCTAAGACATGACTACCAAATATCATAAAGTTCACCGTAACTAGTAGTTACAATAATTGGTATGTCTATAGTAAATATGCCAAAAGAAATAAACTATACATGAAATGTACAAAATAAATAGGATTATTGTTTGACATTGTAATAATAAATTAGATTAGATTATATTTAATATTGTGATGTGTTATAGGTGTAGTTTTGAAGGGATTATATTTACTTTTTTCTTGGAGTAAAATTATATTTACTTTTATATAAATTGAAAAAAATGACAAACTAATTTAAATCTTAAGCTTTCCAAATATAAAACTCCTAATATAAATGATAAAATACATCTAAAAGGTCATTTCAATGGCAGGGCACATCATTTAGTGCTGGGATTATATCCTAATGTTTAATGGCTATATTTAGTGCATTGGGGTAGGCTTGGTGGATAAATATTATTTATTCTAATCCCATGTTTTATCCAAGGGAGTAGGGTACTATTTTGCTTCGTAGGATTAGTTATCCAGTCCTATAGCAACAAATATGGAATTAGGATCATTTAACCTTATCCCAACACCTAGTCCCTTGCACCAAAGAGTGGTACTGAACTCATACAAATGAAATCTCATTATTGATATTGGTTATGGAAAGAAAGAGTGTCCTTGTCCTCAGCACAAGACCTCAAAACTACATCATCTAAACTAATTCACTTTCAGCTCTAAAATTATCCATAGCAGAAGAAAAAGGGCATTACCCAAAACGACTAAATAATTGATTTTGTTTAGGCAAAATATCAATGCAAGTGAAATCTAAAAACAGCCCCTCCTAAGAAAATCAGTCAACATGAACGTTTCTTCCATCTTTACCTTTTTCTCCATTTTGACAAGGACAATCACCAACAAAAAACCCACCTTTGTCATTTAAAGATTCACATGTAAGGAAAATCCATCTTGGCAAATATAGTTTGTATCCATAATTTCTAATAAAAGTCGCCGTGAAATCGATGCAGAAAACGAAAACGACATGTTTTTCTTTCAAGACGACCAAAACCAAATCAACCACCATAGCCTGTGTTCAACACTCAGCACTAGTAATTGCTTATTTGGGGTTGCAAAAGTCATAAGAAAACTCCATTTCAATTTCTCCAAAAACTCGTTATAACCACATTTCACAGCCCAAAGACAAAACCTATCAGAGCAGAGTAAAAAAACCGAAATGGGGATCAAGGAAAAGATGGAAATCGAAAAGGGTTCTTTCCAGTTAATATAAGTTCCAACTTCAAACGTTGAAAAGGTACGACTATTAACACAATTCATGAAGAAGCCCAAAAACCATGGCATGACCAGAGAAATATCCATATTCCATCACAGACCCAGGAAAAAAAAAAAGGCAAGCACAAAAGTACAGTAAAACCCTAATTAGTATTACCGTAAGCTTGGAGAGCCTCGCCACTGAGCCTGCAAATCCGCCATTCCTGCAAGATTTTAGCACCCATCTCCTCGTAGAACTTGATAGCATTCACATTCCAATCGAGCACCACCCACTCGACTCGGCCGTACCCCATCTTCACCGCCTGCTTCGCCACCGCGCTCAGCAGCATCCTCCCGAACCCTTTCCTCCTGTAACACTCCCTCACGAACAGATCCTCCACGTAGAACCCCGGCTTCCCCAGAAACGTCGAGTAGTTCGGGAAGAACAGCACGAACCCGGCAACCACGACGTCGGAGCCCGCCGATCTGAAGGCCTCCCGCTCGGGATCGTCGATCGGGAGGTCCAGATTGACGACCTGGACGCTGGGAGGGTAGGGGGCGTCGCTCTGGTGCTGGATTAGGTCGATGAAGGGATGAGACGAGACCTCGAGGATGAAGACGGTGAAGGACTGGAATGGCGGGGTGTTAAAGAGGGTGGCGAGGAGAGAGGCCTCGGTGGCGGAGAAGAGGTGGGTGAGGCGCTCGAAGACGGCCATTTGGTGGATCAGCTTGTGGATTTGGGGGACGTCGGTGGGCTGGGCCAGGCGGATCCGGGCGAAGATCGGGTGGCCCACTGGGGTCGACCCCTCCGGCACGGTAGAGGGTGGCGTCGGTACAGGAGCCGGAGGCGGTGGCGGTGCTGCGGCGGCCATTTTGGGTTTGGAGTGCTTTTTTGGTTTGGTTTTCCTGAAAAGAGGGAGAAACAGAGATATAGCGGTTTCTAGAGAGGGAGTGTTTTGGGCGGCCAATGGGCGGGGTTGGGGGGAAATGTGCGTTAGGAGGGTTTATATGGGGGTTTTTATTAGGGACTGGGATAGGTAATTTGAAGAAATGCGAGGGTATTAAAGAAAATATGTAGAAAAGTTAAGGATAAAACTCATTTTTAACCCTCGAACTTTGGACAGAATGTTACTTTGGGCCCCATTTTTGGAATGACCCATTTAATACACTTGATGAATAAAAGTTTTTTAGTTTCGTCTTTTTGTCACTCTTTGGATATAAATGGAAGAAAAAAAAATATCTATCTTGGCTGCTAATTATTATCAATCTTATTTTGGTCCCCAAGCTCTAAAACATCACTATATTAGTTCTCGAGCTATCAAAGTATCTAATTTTAATATCTACAGTTATTTTATTGTTAAAAACAAATAAATAAAAGATGAATAAATGAAAAAAAAAAGAATATGTGTCATTTACATGAAACTTTTGACAAAGATATCTTAAGCAGTTTGCGAGACAAAAATGAGATAGTATAAAATTTTTATTTTGTTTAAAAATATACATAAAAAAACAAATTTTAATTTGATACGAAAATTAGTGATCTCCTTGTAGACATAATAATTTAGCTTTCAAAAATTTATGAATCTTTTTATAAACTCATCATAATTAGAAATGATAAAATGGACTGAGCAAAATAGACCGGCCCGGCCTGGTATTGTAACGGCTCGTCGGCTCAGCCTGATACTGTAACATTTTTTTAAAAAAAAAAACTTTTTTTTCTTACTTTCGGGTCCCAAGTTTTGGGCCAAACGGTAATAATACCATATTGGGCCTTTGGGCATTAGGCTCCCCCCAAATTGTTTTTTGGTTTTTTTTTTTTTTTTTATGTTTTCGAATAAATTTAAAATACCGTTAAAAACAATAATAAATAAATTCAAAAAAAAAAAAGAAAAACCTTTTTATACCTATAAATAATTAAATATCCCATCCTCTTACTCCTTTTTCAATAATTTCAAGTTTCAATTCAACTCTATACTCTCTTATTATCCCATTATCTCTAATTATATTCTCAGATTTCTCTTTTTCTCTCTAATATATTATCTAATTACTAAATTATAATTTTTACTTCTATTCTCTAATCTCCATTTCTAATTTTTCTATTATTCAACTCTCAAGTGTCAATTCATGGTACGATTTCAATTTCTTAAGTATCTAAAGTTCAATTTATCGAACTTATCTTTTTAATTTCAATTATTTTGTAGTATGTTTATTAGTATAATAGTATTTTCACAATTATGACTTATGTTTAGTAGTATGTTTAATTTCAATATTTACAAATTAATTCTAATTCAATTTAATTAAAGTAGTAATATGTTTATTATCTAGTTAACTTAATTTAATTAACGTATTAATATGCTTATATAGGTTATAGATATGTCAAAAAATATCCATATTAATTTAGAAATGAATGCTAATGAAGAAGAAGACCAAATTCATATAGTTGAAGAAGGAGACCAAATTCACATAGTTAGAAATGAATGCTAATGAGTAATGAAGAAGAAGACCAAATTCACATTTCAATAACTTGTACATGTAACATGAATAATGATGAGTCATAATTGATTATATACTAGTTTATTTTTATTTTTGTAATAATTTAAATTGTGATCATCAATACTACACTCTTTTTTCCTTACTAAGGTTTTATCCAATGAGTTTTTCTTAGTAAAGTTTTTAATGAGGTAGTCAAAGATTAAATTAATAAAATGAAATTAAAATTTATTTGTTTCTTTATTTTTTTCAAATATTTTCATTATAATTCTAAATTATTTTCTTAATGTTTTTATTTTTAAACTTTTTTTAATCAACTATTCAACTTATATAATATATCTTATTTAATTATTACTAAATTTTGAACAATAGAAAAAAAAACATGTATATATTTTCTATTTTTTAAAAAATTTTAATTAAAACATAACATGTTTTAATTTTTTTTTAAAAAACTTTAATAGTTTATTAAAAAAAAAAGGGGCCAAGTACAAGCCGGCTCGTCTTGGCCTGCCTAGGAGCTCAGTGGGCCAATGGGTCGGGTCGGCCTGACTGCCTCTCCAAGCCCGGCCTGTCCTCCCATTTTGCCACCTCTAATCATAATAAATAAGTGTTACATTAAGTTCATGCCTTGTTTCTTTAGATATTGGCCCAAAATCTCAAGTTACATTATACAATATTAATAATTGATTTATATATGAAAAAAGAAAGAAAAATTATATTAGTAGTGACCATTAGAGAGAACGACCCTCTTATTGATAGGGGGTTTTTACTCCTATAGAATTATCTTATTTTTGTAGGGTTTATGGCACAAATGGTCCTGAATTATTCAACTCGTAGCAATTTAGTCCTCAAAATTTCAATTATGGTAATTAAGCTCTTGAATTTTCTGGTTTGAAACATTTTGGTGTTTAGACTGTCTAAATCACAACATGTTGTTAAAGTTCTGACTAAAAATACATGAAAGGAGTACGTTATAGCATATAAAAGTGTATTTAAAGGAAAATAAACTAAATAAAAAGATTTGAAGAGAAGAAAAAATATATTATTTACACTTTTAGGGTTCTTAGAGATGTAAATTTAGAAATTACTTTTCTATGATTATTCATTTTTATACTTGAAATTCTCAAATTACCTTTCAAATACACTTTCAAATACCGCCTGTGCTTCTCACGTGTGTTTTTTGGTCAAAAATTTAATAGTATGCTGTAATTTAGACAGTTCAATGACCAAATTGATACTAATCGAAAAATTTAAGGACTTAATTGCTATAATTAAAAATTTAAGGACCAAATTTTCACAAGTTGGATAATTCAGGGAATATTTGTGTCATTTACCCTTGTTTTTATCATTCTTACTTCAATAAGTTCTGACAACCATATGTTTACACGTTATCTTCTTTTTTTTTTTTTTCCCCCCTTTTTCGGGAGGGGGGTTAAAGTTCAACACAGCCACAGTCTTTTTATCACCAATATGATACGTCAACTTGTTCTTTTGCTATTCAACAGAGCCTTTTTATCTTCAATATGATACATCCGCCATTTGTGTGGAAACTCACTCAATCATGTCTAAAACGATTCGAATTTGCATTGCGTAACTGAAACTCCCTAGCTCTAAATTTATTATGGTTCTACAAAACCATTTTACATGGATGTACATCCAGTATCTTTTCTTTCAAAATTTAATGGTGCAATTTTTTTTTTCTTTTGATAAGATGCCTATTTTGTCTTCACTCAAATTCAAACCCTTACACACACACTCTTCTCAGTCCCAGACCAATTGAGCTAGCCCTAATCAGTAAATTTATTGGTACAATAAACAATATGTTTTCGTATACTATGCATTTAGCTTCGAATGTTTACGGTTTTTTTTTTTTTTTTGTTGATAAATGTTATTAAAACTCTAGTTGTCAAGTGGGCAAATAATTTGATTTTTCCAGAAAAATACGTGTAAAGCTTGAAAATAAAAAGTTGAGTGCAACAAATGGGGTTTTAACTTAAATTTTCAAAACGATTATGCGTGTAAAATTAAAACATTAAAAACTCAGTGGGGGCAATTGCCCCTCTCATCCCTACCCTCCTTCGCCCCTGGCTGCAATTAATTATCTCATGGATCATATTCAGTGTTTGGATAATCATTATTGCGCCGTAGATGAGGGAATCGCCAAATGATATTAGGACGCAGGAGGAGATGAGAACATGTTACCATTTTGTCACATAAATATCAACTTGGAAGTGTTTCTAAAGAGAAAAATGGCAAAAATAGTGACTGTGTGGTGATTTTGGTTAAAAGTATTTTGATAGCATTTAGTAATCTGAATTCAAATCCCTTTGATCCCTACTGCATTTAGACGTCTGTAGTTCATGATTGTTTGCTTCATTTTTCTACCTTAAATTCACCGTTCTCTTGTATCCTAATTAATAGATGTGTCAAGTCTAAACTCAGTCGGCTTTAGTTAATAGTTATTGAAAAACAGTGTAAAAAGCTTCCCCCAAATGTTACTTATCCAACTCACTGATTTATGTAACATTACATGCATCGATCTTCAAAAGTTATAATCTAAAAATTGAATTCCCACTGCAACATTACATCATTCATCCGAAGCACAACTTGGACCACAAAATGATACACGTGTCATCTGAAAATGCATCATCCCAAATAACCATTTCCAAACAGGTTCCCATGTCAATGTTATACCGATGCAACCCAAAATGCAATTTAATTACCAATATGTCAACAAAAATATTTTCATATCATGTCAACAAAACATCAGAAAGGAAGTGACAATTTCTCACGTTAATTTTATCCAGTCCGATGGAGGATGTCCTATGCTTCCATTCCCAATGCCCTGCATCGTACTGCTAACAAATTCACCGCCATCCGTGGCCGACCATATTCTCAGTCCAGAAACAGTAGGAATGGAACTGAGACCTCTTCTGGGAGGCTCTCTACCAGGCGCCTCTCCTTGCATATTATCAATACCAGTTGCTGGCCACTTGTCACTCTTGTCAGCCAGATTAACCAGATTAACCGCGGCATCTTCCTCTTCATCAGACAAAGAATGCGATTGGGGTGATTCCGTTGTGTTCGTGCGTTTTCGCTTGCAAGTCATTTTGTCACGCCCGTTAAAGTTACTGCGGGGTGCTGCACATGTTCCTCGCCTTGGAGCTGTTTCCTTAGTTTTTGTGCACGAAGGATTTTGAGTTTGGCTTGGATTAGGGGACTGCTTTTGTGACTGCTTCAATCTATCCCCGGTTCCCTCCCAAGAATTTTTCAACCGTGCTAAACCATTTAGCATAACTTCTTCAGCCATCTTGAATAGTGCATCGCTTTTCGACGCGTAGTACGCCATCTGAGCACCTAAGCTGTTGATGTGCCCAAACCGAGCACTTTCCTCCGAACAAGTGTGATTGCGTCCAATTGCAGTTCCACTTATTTTCGACAATTTCTCTCGTGCACGCATCGTCCACTGCCATTGAATAAGCGAATCCGGTATTTTAGTAACATTCATGACCTTCATGGTAGCAAAGATGTGCCGACAAGGAACACCGGTGG
Organism: Trema orientale; assembly: GCA_002914845.1. Lineage (NCBI taxonomy): Eukaryota > Viridiplantae > Streptophyta > Magnoliopsida > Rosales > Cannabaceae > Trema > Trema orientale. The sequence continues at coordinate 306,973 of JXTC01000299.1, read as the reverse complement.
TAGGAAAGTAATTGCACTGACATTGAAATTCCCCTGTCACTGTGTTATACTTCACCAACCTCTTGCTAGAGTTGTCACCATACTTTGTTATTGTGTAGTTCAAAACGTCATCCGATCGTGAGCCCGGGAATACAATGTATTTCCCTTCCCTCTTAATTTGGTGTCTCACCCGGTAAAACATGCTTCTTGTGTAAATACTGGCTGCTTGTTTCTCGATTTCAACCATAATAGTTTCACAAATAACAGGACTCGGGTTTAAGCTGTCAAAATCTTCCTTTGCCTCCTGATGTCTTAACCCGGATAGAGTGAGATCAAGAGCTCTTACAAGCTCTGCCAACGTCATCCCTTTCGTCACTTTCCCTTTCAAAAGTGAGTTCATACTCTCGGAACGCGGTGCGGTCGTCAATCCCCCAAAATAATGGCCCCGTAGGAAAGTCTCCGCCCAAGACTTTTTTTCCTTGTACAAGGACTTGCACCATTCGTTGTTCTCCAATCCAAATCGCTCGATTAGTTTACTCCATTCATCCTCAAACTGCTCCTCTGTATAGTATCTAAACATAAGGCGTCGCAATTCTCTTGCAAACTCTGGCTCATGTGTATTTTTCAGTGCATTCTTGTCTAGGTGCCATTTGCATAACCGATGGACCGCGCCTGGCATGAGCTCGTCAATTGCAGCACGCATTGCATCGTCACCAGCTGTAAGTACGGTCTCAGGACATGAGTCCTTCATACAATCCATAAACGCCTTCGTGACCCATTTAAACGTTTCGACTGTCTTGTCCACAAGCAAGGCAAAACCAAATATTGTTGCTCTAAAATGAGGATTTAGACCTATCCAAACCAAGAGCGGTTTCCCATTTGCTTCATAAGTAGTATCAAATGCTATATTTCTCCCAAAAGCATGGTAGTCCGCTTGGCATCTCGAGTCCGCCCATACTACGTTTTTCACTCTCTTGTGCTGATCATATGAATATACCCCATAAAAATTTACATCATGATCGGCTTTGTGCTCCAAATACCCAATTGCTCTTGCTGCGTCACCCTCCGCCAACTCTACCCGGTTTGATGAGCCAATCTTGTTGTACAAGTCTTTACTCGAGAAGTCCATCTTATGAGATCCACCACGCTGTTCTTCCATCGCACGACAACTCGCATTCCCCGCCGCAGCTTTCGTTGGCTTTGAAACCTCAGGTGTTGGGCCAAACAAAACTCTGTTAGATTGTAGAAACTGTGCACAACCCATGGTAGCAACGGGATGCGAATGTTGTGTCCTGAACTGCTTAACAACCCATTGACCACTCTTACGATTATGTGCAACTCGGAGTTTAACCAGGCAGCCGGTTCTTGTTATTGCCCTCGCAGCGCGTACTCTATCCACCCGTTGAAGATGCTTGGTGTCCCTTTGGCCTTCCCTAGAACACAACCACTCTCTGTACTTAACTCGCCCATCTGGTCCCTTTCTCATGTGTCCTTTTCTAACGGTAAAACCGGTCATTTGCGCGTACATGTTGTAGAACAATTCCGCCTCTTCCAAGGAAGTGAACCTCTTTCCAACTAAGTCTTCACTTTTAAGTTCATGTGGTTCCTTCTCCAAACCAAAGGCTTCCATCGCCGTACGCCACCATCGCATACCATCAGGCCCATAATTTAATGGAAAGATTTGTTGGCGGCCATGTTCAGAATCTGGTGGTTGCACAGGCACCTCCTCCTCCTCCTCCTCCTCCTCCTCTGCTTCAGTCATTCGTGCTTGCGTGCGCGTATGTGTGTATTAACAAATTCTGTATAAAATTCAAAATGAACAACCTCCATAAATTTTGACGGCTAAAGATCAAATGAACAAAACAAAAGAGAAACTCAATATCAAGTAAGTATATGACTTGGAAAGTATAAAAAATAAAAATATTGCCTTGAAAGAGTCTTGCCAAACTGACTTCTCATCTATCTAGTTTCGGGCAAAATGACCATGTGAGAAATTTTTATCAGCAAAAAATGACCTTCCTCTCGGGACCATAGCGTAAATAGATGGTTGCTTGCTAAGAGTCGTTTGCCAAAATATCAACATGAAAAAAAAAAAAAAAAAAAATTTGCAAAATGACATCTCCCCGTTTTGCAAATAAAATAAAATTAAAAAAAAAAAATTGGGACTGACAGTTTGTTTGTTTTAAAGTCGTTTTGCTCGATTCCTCGTGGCTCAATGTAGTTTTGTGGTCGGTGTAATTTGATACTTAACTAACTATCAAATGCCAATAAACAATTTTGTGAAATTACAATGCAGGCAGGCAACTTTCATTGATTGGCTATAAATATCTAAGTAGCAAATATATTAGAATTGGAGATGATGACTCCAAAAAGCTGATCAAATGTACTCCATTTACAACAAGGGCACCGGGAGAGGGGGAATTTACTGGTATAATCTTCTTCGTACAGCATTTAAATTAGAAGATTATATTATAAGGTAAAAAATCAATGCGCTTACCAGGTTATGAGGGCCTGAATCCGAAGGAAGGAAGGAAAAGGCTCAGATAAGCATGGATGGGGGATTCGATTCGTTGGAGACTGGTATTGGAAGGGAACGCACTGATGAGGTCGAACAAATGGTAAAGTGCGTGAGAAATTGAGAATGAGAAAATGAATGAGGGAGGAAAAAAACCTAATCCCCATCCCTCTTTAGCCTTGTCCAAAACGACGCCGTTTGGTATTATTCTTTTTTCACATCCAAAAAAATTTATTAAGTTGCCATATGTCATCACATCTAATTTGCTAAATCTATATATACTATTTCATAAAGCACGTCCCCTTTTGCTTAGGAAAAAAAATTATATGCATGCTAAAATTAATAGAAGGGAAAACTGGAAAAAAAAAAAATAGAGAAATTTAGGTGGATGACTAATATTTTAAATTTGATTAAGTAGATGTCTATTTTTTAAATTTTATAGCTAAATGTTCAGGTATATATATTTTTACACTTGGTAGATAAACATATCTACCAATTTCAGTTACTGTAATGAAATATACTGAGTATATAATTTTTTGTACTTGGTATATAAAATTTTATACTTGGTACATAAACATATATACCGGACATTTTGCTATAATATTTGACAAAGAAATATTTACTTAAATTGGGCCTAAAATTTGGTCATATTTCTATAAGCCCCAAAAAAATACCCCAAGTTTGAGTATTCTATAATTTAAACCCTGAAATTTTGACTCTGCAAAATAATACCTTGAGATTAAGAATATTTCTGAAAATTAATACCTTGGATAGACTTTTTGATCAATTTTAGCAACTGAAAAACAATAATATCCTCAATTCAAACTAGATTAATCTTTATTATCTTCTTAATTTTGAGGATATTATTGTATTTTATCTGTTAAAATTATTCAAAAAATCAAGTCAGTGTATTAATTTTCAAAAATTCTTAATTTCAGAGTATTATTTTGCTAAATCTAAACTTCAGGGTTTAAGTTGCAGAACACTCAAACTTTAGGGTATTTTTTTGTAGTTATCTCTTAATAGAAAGTATATTTCAATTATTTAAAAAAAAGTATAAAGAAAATTTGATTTTTATTTTAAGAAAAAGAGTATTTTTCTTTATGTAAAAAGTGGACACTTATAAAATAATATTTTCCCAAACCGCGTGAAACAAAATGGGCCTCTTTTGTGGTCTCCAAACAATTTTACACAAATATCATAAAATAGGTAGTGGGACCCATTTGCAACAGAAAAAAATTTATTAATCAAACACTTAAAATTACTTAACAAATAAATAAATAAAAAAAGTTAAGCAAACAAGCAAGATTTGGGAGCGGTCGACACGTTCCCAAGTCCATTCATGCTTCTATTAATACTAATAGATATGGAAAGAGTACAATTTGAATTTAATAATAACAATAGCTCTAGTCCTTTGTTAACAACTCGTTATCATCTGAAAAAAAAAAAAAGACACCTCTATGGAGAGAAATTAGGGGAAATATGCAATGATAACATAGGAAATTTAACACATATGTTCTCCAAAAAAAAAAAAATTTATGCATATTGACAAAAAATATTCTCAAAAAACATAAATTTGATTAAATATGCACGATAACATGTAAAATAAATTCGATTAAATCTTCGAAAAAAAATTTGAAAATCAAGTTTACTTTAAAGGTAATGGGATATAATTTAAAATAACTTATTACTAAATATTGAAATGTTGTGAGGAAATTTACGTGTTAAATAATCATTTTTAGGCTAAATTTTGTGATTTTCATCAAAAACTTGCAATGATTGTCTAAATTTTTTGATGATTTTTTATGGAAGTGGTATTCTCGATAATCAATAAAACTAGTATTTTTGATAATTTTTGTCTTTTGATGCAATTTTGATGATGATAAGTTCAATAGAATCTCGATGGTGGTGATATTTTCAATAAAATTTCGATGAAAGTGGTATATTAGATACTTTTAGATGTTATTTTGATAAGTAGTTTTTTCGACGATATTTCAATAAAAATGATATTTTTGATACTTTTCGATGCGATTTCAATAAGTAGTATTTTCGGTAAAATTTCGATGAAAGTGGCATTTTTTTATAACTTTTGATGTAATTTTGATATAATTTCAATACAGTAATATTTTTGATAATATTTCATCCATTTTTGATTTCGCAAATTATGATAAAAAGAAGGCAGAGATTAACTCAAATTTAATTTTTTCACATATAAATTATCCCAAAATATCGCGAAATTTGATAATAAACTATTTTAAACTATACTCACTGCATTTAAATAAAGAAATTTGGATGATCACTTATGTTTGAGAAACAAAATGTCTCAAAACTTCAAAACATAAAGAGTTATGACAAAGTTATTGGGAGTAGTTTGGTCTTCTAAGATAAGTATATACATATATTACAAAGATTTATTGAGAAGAGCATATGCCTTAAATTTCATATATTTTAATGCATGTTTAGTCTAATTTTTTTTCCTATCAAGCTCTTTGTCAGATTCTATATTTATTCTTTGACACATGTTCTTTTCATTTTTTCAAATAGTTAAAATAGATGACTTGCCATTTGATTATTTTATTTAAAATTGTAAACAGGACACGTGTCAATAAATAAGGGAGAATATTTGACAAAGAAGCTGATATAGAGGATATTGTTAGTATATATATATATGTAACTAATAATTATGCTACAAATTACAGCAAATTAATATTTTGATACTTAAAATCTCTGTAAATTTCTACACACTATGCCAATTTAACTGATCTTAACAGTAAAAAGACAACAATTTTTGTTGTTCTCAACTTCTTTCCAAATAATATTTCTAATCTACATAATCAACTCATGAATTAAAGTTTCCCAGAATCAAATATCATATATTTAATTTTTAAAAAATTTCTAAAATATGACATAATGCAACGATAAAAAAATAAATAGAAATATAATTCTCCTATTACATTTTGAGACTAGAATAATAATATAAAAATATAAAATAACAAAATATTCAAATTACAAATTTTAGGATTGGTTTTCTTTTTATGCATACATATGCATAAAAGGCATGCTCGGGCTCCTAAAATCCAAACTGTATTTTGTGGGTCACATAACCTTAAGGATTTTCTTTGCATCCCCAGCTATACTTGAACCCAAGATCTCCACTTTAAGAAGGACTTACAAGCTTAGCTAGTACCAATTATTCTATTAAATCAATTGGTATCAATTATGTAACACCTCCTAGCTTATCTATATGACTATATAGGTCAAACTAGGAAGTATTATTCTTTTATAAACCATAACTTTAGTTTTGTTCAAAAAAATTGGTCAATTTAAACTTTTCAAATTCTAAAATAAAAGAAGCTGCGTGACATTACTTTCTGAAAATATCTTTTCAAAATATACAACTAAAAGGTCCTTATCAGTTAATCTTGCCATTAGCAGTAATATTTACAACACATCAAAATATCAAAATACAAAGAAAACATCGCCCACAAGTCAAGCCCGTCTACATCTGTATAATCATAGCGACAAGAAAGCGTGCTAGCCAACCAGCAACTCTATATATCATATGTCTCCTTGCCTGCATCACAGGAACTAAATGAGCTAATGCTCAGTAAGTAAAGATCATGCATGCTCGTGAACGTGTCTTATATAAAAACTTTATTCAAATTCTCATTGCAAAAACTTTATTCAAATTCCCATTGTACTCTCTCTTTTTTTTAACTTTTCATTTTGATGTACTTTTCTTAGAAAACGTTCTTCATAGGGCCCTTGAGTACACTACAAAGTCGCGGTAGTCGGTAGGCTGTACCCACTTATGCGGAAAGGAAATACATGGCCAATGTGAACCATTCCTATCTAACGCAGACTGACTAGATAATGCACCTAATAAATCTCATAATATAATACTCAATCCCGGTAGTCGATAAACAGTGCACACCTATGCGGGAAGAATGCTTGTGCAAACTATACCTACTCAACACAGATAGACTAAACAATGTACTTAAAATATATCTCATAAAATAAGTATAATGGTACTACTTTAAATCCAATGCGTGAAAAACTTCACTTCTTTGAAAATTATATTTAAATAATCATGCCATGCTTATGTCTTTCATGAACTTTGGTAATGAGGAAAAACGCTTATGTCGTTGGAAATAAACACCCAGTACCAAATTAACATTTATAATTACCTCCTATTAACTAACCTAGCAAGTCTAGTTTAATTAGTATAGCGGCAAGAAGGTTCGATCCACAGAGATTGGATTTTAGATTAGTTGTTAAGTACCAAAATTTTATCTAGGCATCAAAACTAAATGAATTTAAAATAAAATGAATAAAAATAAAGATAAAAGAATTACGTAAATAAAATATAGAAATTACTATGCACTAATGTACTTAGGACATGATTTTCCCTAATTATTCTTAAATTTATCAAATTAAGTAATTAGTAGACTAATTCCTATAAATTCACTAATCAAGGGACCTAATCTAACCTCATTCCCTCTCTCGAGTGCCGAATGAGACAATATGCCTAAATACCTAAGTTGATATCTCTATCTAACCCGGTTCCCTAAGCACTCATTAAATCTAGCCCTTAAGAACTTCCTAATTTGATTATCTAGGTGTTGATCTCCTCTCGGTCTCACAACAACCTAAATTATGTTTCTCAATTCCAGTTTATGAAATCGAACTCTCTCAAGTATCAAAATCACAACCTAAGTTCAACTAATTTATTGGCCACATAAATTAGAGGCAATAAGTAAAGAGAAACATAAAAGAATTAAAAATAGAAAATAAGCCAACAATTAACAAAATATGCAAAACAAAGAACAAAAAAGTACATCAAATCCTAAGATAGAGAATCAATCCAATCATAGTAGAATCCATGGCTAATCTCATAAAGAATTTCATAATTCCAAACAAATTATACAATATACCTAACACAAAATTCAAATGAGATTAGGGTGAGAAAGAGGAAGAGAAAACTCTTTTGTGGAGGTAGAACTTCAAGCCTTCAATTCTTCAAGCATCTTTCTCAAGCATTCTCTCTAAATTTCAGCTTTAAAGCTCTCTCTCTCTAGGATTTTTAGCTCTCAAAGGTGTGCCTCCTCTTCCAACTCTCCACCCCTTGAAATGGAGGCTAAAGTGTCTATTTAAAGGACACTAAGATGACCTAAGAAAGGAAGAAATCTAACTATCCATTGGTGTTAGATCAAGGGCCAAAAATGACCCTTAAAGTTGGCCAAAAACGTGTGGACATGTGGCTGCAAAATAGGGAAAATGCGGCTTCTACGCATGCTGAAATCGCAATGGCACTGCGGTGCCCATTTCTGGCATCGTGGTGCCTGTGCTGAGGCACCGCAGTGTCACTTTCTGGGCACCGCGGTGCCAACGTTCTGGTTCTGAGGCACCGCGGTGCCTTTTTTGAGCACCGCGGTGCCTAGCTGCTGGTCCAATTGAGCTTTTTAGCTCTCTTTGATGCTCGGGTCCTCGTTTCGGCTATTAATGGCTTCATAAACTTGTCCTTTTTGGTGTCAAATATACACTAAGCCTTAATTTCTTATTTTCTACAATAAAAACACAAAATAATATTAAAATAACACAAATGCTTGAGAACTTATAATTATTTGAACTTGGAGAATACTTAATTTGTGAGTAAAATACACACTCATCAAACTTAGATCAACTATAGGAATAATACATATTACTATAATATACATAAATATGTAGAAAAATATCTTGTATTTACTAGTGTCCTTGTGATGCAGTTAAAATAAATATTTATTTACCTTGTGTTCGACAGAAAAGATAGTGAAAAGGGTCAGTATCCTATGTGGGAAAGTGTGTAGAAGACCTGATATGAATTTTATTACTAAAATGATCATTACAATGTAAAATGCTTAAAGAAAATAACCATAAGACTGAAATCACAACTTCCACAAAATTAGGAAACCTAATCACAAAATAAACCGAAAGCATACAAGTGATATGAGGTACATAGTAGCCAATAATTAGTATTGAAAACTGATTAAAATCATCAAAACATGAATGCCAGTTTTTTAATACAAAAATGATCCAAAATGGCACATACTTTCGTAAAAACTAGTCTATTGACATCTAAATGGTACCATTTAGTTTTAAAAATATTTGGACAACATCTTCCCTAATTTTAGGGCATTTTCACATCTTTTAAATCATGGTTTAAGACCTGCAATAAAAATTGACAAGCCAATCTTTACATATACACATCAAAGAGGATCATTTAGGATAACTTAAGTGCACTTGAATTCCTTTCAATTTAGACAAAGTTTAAACCTAGTTTTACACTTGTATATCATCATAAATAGCAAGTAAATAGACGTAATATATATAAAAGGATCAATGTCTTACAAATTCCAATTAAAGAAATCAAATTACAAGTATAGACAACTTATTCCAACAATGAAAACGCTTGAATCCACAAATAGTAAATTTTGGGGTTTTAGGTCTAATTTTATTTCTCCAATTAAATTCTATACTTCTAGCTATATGAGTGAGTTCCTAAGACTTTTATTTATCCTATAAGAGATTTGGTTTAAAAGTTGCAACAAGAGAAACCAATTACAAACTCAAAATCCTACATAAACCTCACCTTGACTAGTTTAAGCTTTTGCTGAATCTCTTGCCTTCTACCTCTACCAAATTGATTCCCAAGGCTTTGAAATTGATTTTAGGACTCAAGAGGACTTAAAAGAATCATTATTTAAGTGGTATCAAGTGGAGAATTGGAATAAAAAAACAAAACCTAAGAAAAAGAACTAGTAGAATTACCTTGACTAGTTTAGACCTATCTTACTTTCTTGAGCTCCAATTTGAGTTCTACTATTTGGAAACTCTTGGAAATAGTTGAGAGGAATTAAGAGAAGTCTAGAAAGGATCTAGAGAGTCTTAGGTCGTGGCTGGAGAGAAAGGAGAAAAAAATTACCAGATTTGGTCTAATAGTGATACTTAATGACTAAGAAATGACATAACTTAAATTCTGAGGGATATTTTGGGTATTTTGTATATTACTTTCTATGTGTCCAGCTCTAAAACATCCTTAGAATACTCACCACGTTGTTGGTCAATCCCATACACCCAAGTGCAGACAAAGTTGGTGAATCTTAGCTTAGAAAGTGAAAACTAGTCATATTTTTATTTATGATCCTATATGATCAACCTTAGTGTAATCTGGTGGAACTTAGCCCCCATAACCAATCATTAAACATAAAAATAAGTCAATTAGACTCTAATTAATGATAAAAAAATAATATTAGCACTCAATTATTAGAATGCATAGAAATGATACTACGCGATAAAGCTGAATTTAAGCTAGCTTAGTGCAATAAGACACAAATTAGTGTCCTAAATATCACCTCATGCTTACCTGTGACCGACAAATAAAATGCTATAAATGAGTCTTAGACATTGAATTAAAGCTATTTGACGTGTTAAACACCCAGTGAATTTAATTTCGAAAAGCATGAAAAATGCATTTTACCGAAAAACTACCTAACCAAGTTATCAACAAACATGATTTTAATGCATGTATATATAGTATTGCATTCATAAATATATTCTTCATTCTTTTAGCACGCCGAGCTCTCTCTCTCTCTCTGAGAATACTGAGCCTTTACACTGCATGGGAGCACCTCAACAAATATTATTATAATAATATAGATCGAAAATATTTAATAATCAGAATGAGCAATTTACTATAAAATTTATACTAGTTGCTTAATATGTCTATTATGCAATATAAGAATGTTTATTATTGGCTTATTATGCATGTGAGAATCTTAGGCATCACAAGCTAAGCTTGTAAATCCTTTTTAAAGTGGAGGTCTTAGGTTCAAGTAGAGCGAGTAGCCAAATATAGGCCACAGGGGCAATTAAAGCCCTCACGCTATACAAACTCACTATACACTAATCCAACTCATCACATAAGATTTCGTCGGGATGTTCCTATCAAGTATGACCTTTTGTGACCCATTGATGATGACAAAGAGAAGACTCATCACATAAGATTTCGTCGGGATGTTCCTATCAAGTATGACCTTTTGTGACCCATTGATGATGACAAAGAGAAGACTTATGACAATTAAACTCAAGAATTGAGTGTGGTCTCACTGAGCAAAGTCTCTCATTTTTCAACAAATCATGAACGAGAAGGAGTTTTTATCTTATGAGTTATGTCACTAAACAGAGTCTCTGTTTTTTTCAACAGATCCTAAATGTTATTGTTGTATTTGCTGAAATTGGAATACTGTAATTTGTTTCGATGTTGCAACATATTGATAAAGCCCCGTGGGGCCTTAGGGAGCGACAATATAAATACTCAAATGTGATTACACAGGATTCGGTTATTTTGGATAAGAAATTCAGTCAGTTGGTAGTTAGTAATTTCAACTCGTACCCTTCAATCGTTGATAAAGAATTAAAACTATATATTTTGGGCCAGTAACCTAAACCTTGTGGCATGGTATGGAAAGAAGCCAAAAAGTTGTATATGCCATTGAATATAAGTGGTAAACATTGGGTTACAATCAAAGCAAACTTATATACATTTAAGTTGATTGTATATGACTGCAATTAAGTGTTGACCACAATAGAATAGTTAAATAATATGATGCTATCACTCTAAACTATGATCCCAATTATACTCTATTTATCTGGACATTATGAGCAAGTAGTAGAGCATCTTCATGTTCCATGGCCGTACATTCACCACGTTGACATGCTCCAAAGTAATCCGTAAGTTCTTATTTATCTCGTCTCATACAGTTTATTTTATTAAGTAGTTAATTGTAATAAGCATTTTATTATTTTGATAACAGCAGCAGTTGTGTGATGTATGTGATCAAGTTCATCGAGTTTGACGTAGCTGGTCTTTCATTTCATTATCTCACCGATGATAGAGTATCTTTCTTCATAAAGAAGATGGCTATTGTATTTACTTAGTTTTTGCCAAGATTGGGATCCTTAGTTTATATTTCCTATTGTATTTACTTAGGTCAACATTTCTCGTTTGTATTTGGACCTAATTTTTAGAGCGCTCTCAAGTAAAGCCATACTATAGGTATATATGTCATGCCAAAACCACATAATCTTACAAAATTCATTAGTAAGACATAACCTAAGAAGACTTAATAACTAGTCCTATCAGGTCTGGTCTAATTAAGTACTCAATAACTAGTTTTAAGGATTAAAATATCGGTGTCGATGTCGAGGTTTTATTTTACGAATATTGTCAAAGATATTGTCGATGTCGAAAATATTCCTGGAAAATACCGAAATTTGTCTTAGAACTCAAAATTTTCAGGGGGAAAAATGCTAAAACAACTGATATTGCATAATTTATACAAGTTTTATTATAAAACGAAACCTGTTTATATTTTATAAGACAATAAAATATACGTATATAGTAAAAAAAAGATCGAATTTTATTTTATAGAACAATTTTAAAATCAGAGTATATATCACACTATTTTATTTAATATATTTCATATAAATATCTTACAAATTACAACTAATTTTAAATTACATTGAAAATAAATAAATATCATTGATAATATAGAACAGTTCAAATGCATTCAATACCAAAACGAGTTTCAATAAAGTTGAAAGTTATAAGAGAAATTCCCGTCTTGGTCCAAAATTTCTTTCAAAAGTTATGAGAGTTCTTTGTAGAGATTCCAAAATAATAAATACAATTAGTGCAAACATTTTCATTGAATACAAGTAATTCTAAAACTTCGTCGATAAACTGTAGAGAGATAATTATAATTTATTTTTGTATTTTTTACTACCATTTTTTATAAAAAGAAAAGAAAAAAAAGACTTAGAAAAAAATTCGACATTTCTGTCGATATTTCAAAATGTCGATGACATTGTCGCGACAATGTCCATAAATATCTCAATATTAGCTCATTTTTAACCGACATTTTACCTATATCGACATATCCTCGACATTGTCGATATTTTATGGTTATTTCACGGATACACGGGAAAAAATATCTTTCTACCCCATATCAATGTCGAGACTTCAAAATACGGATATTGTCGCGACAATGTCGACAAATGGCGTGACATTTTAATCCATGGTTTTACTGGGTCTGGTCAAGCTCAACTATATCGCTCGACTAGATCTACTCGACCTTAACTGTGTCAGCCGATAGGATCTACTCGACCTTAACTGTATTGGTCGACCAGATCCAGTCGAGATCGACTGGATCTGGTAGAGCTCAACTGAATCATAGAAGTGCTTGTAAGCTTTTCATTCTAAATGTCAACTGGTCCAGTTGAGTACTCAATAACTAGTTCTCTTAGGCCCGGTCGAGCTCGACTAGATCTAATCGATTGATCCAGTTGAGCTCGACCGAACCCAGTCAAGATTTGGTTATTAAGTCTTTTGGGGTTATGTCCTACAAGTAAATTTAGATTATGTGGTTTTGGCATGACATATATACTCATAGTATGTGTTTACTTGGGAGCACTCCAAATAAAAACAAAAGAGAAATGTTGACGTAAGTAAATACAATAGGAAATATAAACTAAAGATCCCAATCTTGGCAAAAACTAAGTAAATACAATAGTCATCTTCTTTATGAAGAAAGATACTCTATCATCGGTGAGATAATGAAATGAAAGACCAGCTATGTCATGCTCGATGAACTTAATCATATACACCACACAACCGCCGCTGTTATAAAAAAAATGCTTATTATAATCAGGGCGCGTCTACAGTAGGGGCGCTCCTACGTAGGGCCCTGTCTATTCACCGTTGGATGGGAATCTGTATATAAATAGATTCTCCACAGATTCCCGTTATTCCCCACAGATTCCCATCCAACGATAATTAAGGCATGACCCTACGTAGGGACGCCCCTACCGTAGCCATCCCCTTATAATCAACTACTTAATAAAATAAATTATATGAGATGAGATAAATAAAAACTTACAGATCACTTTGGGGCAAGTCAACATGGCGAATGTATAGCCATGGAATATGAAGATGCTTGACCACATGCTCATAGTGTCTAGATAAACAAAGCATAGTTGGAATCATTGTTTAGAGTGGCAATATCACATTGTTCAACTTGTCTGTTGTGGTCAATACTCGATTGCAGTCATATACATCCAACTCAACATCTAAGTTTGCTTTGAGTGTAACCCAATGTTTATCATTTACATTTAATGGCATATACAACGTTGTGGCTCATTTCCATGCCATGCCCCAAGATTAGGGTGATTGACCTAAAATATATCGTTTTAACTCTTTATCAACGATTGAAGGATTTGATTTGAAATTGCTAACCACCAACTGACTGAATTTTTCATCCAAAATAACGGAATCCTATGCAATCATATTTGAGTATTTATGTTGTCACTGCCTAATGCCCTACCGGGCTTCATCATTATGCTGCAACATCGAAATAAATTATAGTATTCCAATTTCAGCAAATACAACAATAACATTTATGATAAGTTGAAAAAAGTAGGATTCTGTTTAATGATATACCTCTCTAGATAAAAACTCTTTCTTATTCATGATCTGTTGAAAAAGGGAGAAACTGTGTTCAGTGAGACCACACTCAATGCTTGAGTTCGATTTCTAATAATTGTCATAAGTCTTTTCTTTGCCATCATCGTTGGGTTGTAAAAGGACATATTTGATAAGAATGTCTCGACGAAACCTTGTGCGACGAGTTGGTGAGTTTATATAGCGCGAAAGCTTTAACTATCTCTTCGGTCTTTGTCTAGAGATTTGCATCTAAGAAGGCTGCTGCTCAAGCCCAAAAGCTTGTTGTTGCTCAATATCAGGAGATTGTTGTTGCTCAATACTAGAAGCTTGTTGCTGCTCACCCTCATGAGCTTAATACTGCTCAATCTCATGAGCTTGATGTTGCTCAGCTGCGGAAGTTTGTTGCTGCTCAACCCCATGAGCTTGTTACTCAGTCTCAATATTCTCATCATCTAGTATCGGGGGTATCATGTAATACATCCTTGAGTAATCATTATCTGAATTGCTAATCCTGAGGTCACCATGACTATCACTACCTCGTGGCACAGAAGTGACATCCCGCTGTTGCATTAAAGACTTTATCTTCGCATCCAACCTCGCAATGTCTGACCTGATCATTGAAAATTATTGATCTACGTGAGTCTTAAGCTCACTAAACCAATCTATGGTCTCCCTCAACCTCATTTCTGGTCGAGATGGTTCTAGTGATCTCAGCACATTAACGTTATCATGGAGGGGGGAATGACCGCGCTGTTGTAGGAACGACATCTAATCATCCTCTCGTATGGCATGGCTCGTGGCGTGTACATGACATGTGTCATCAATCCCAGTATCCTTATGGGTAATCTGATCTTCACTCGTAGCATCAACATTAGCATGAGTATCGCTCCCATAAAGCCAATTGACCGTGTCTCCACGCTCTAATACAACTGTCAACAAATCCACCTCAGAGTTCGATTTTGACTCAATCATACAAATAAAATCTTATATGTATTGTGTCGCTTTTTCATCTCTGGTCAGAATAAGGACACTTTTTATTTCCGAAAAGGTAAGAAATTAAAATAACAATTCAAAACATATACTTTTACAATGTAACATAGACTAAAAACATAACTAATGAGACACTAGCTTATTTGAATTGCCCAATTCTTTTAGTATGTTACCATAAGAAGGAGATTGCTTCTTTTTTATGTTGTCTTCAATCGTCAAATCCTAGGTATAAGTTCATCAATATTATCTCGGAGTTATGCATACTTAGCAGAAATTACCAGTATACACTCGTGCACCAATATCTACAAATACAAATGAACAAATTCCTTATATAATGAACATTTATTTAAAAAAAAAAAAAGAGTAGTAAACTTCTATTTCCGTTGGGAAATTTGCTTATTGATAAAGGAAGCACGAAGCAGACATAAGTGTATGTGAAATTCTTGTTTATTGTAAACGATTCTGCTTTCTCTTTTAATAGCCTTCGAAAATGTTTGAGTAAAAACTTAAATGAATGCGTTACTCAGGAAACTTAGTTGAATATGTTGAAATCATCAACCAACCCTAACACTGTCGCATCGATGGCAACATCATGATTATCCCTAGATAATAAGACTACAGAGACAAATAAGACCAAAACCATCTTTGATTTTTCTTTATAATATGTAGGGGAATTCCTCCGTGCGTTCCTACTTTGTGCCTGAGCGGTTATGTTCTTTAGTTTGGTCTTCTCGTTATTGATAGTTATACAATCTTCCTTGCCAAAATGCCTATTACCTAATATGGTTGATTTTGCTTATGATTCCCAACCTACTGGATATTTTGAGTATTTCATCCCAGATATTAATGCATACCCATTAATAATAATCAGATTGGTTTTCCATTGACAATCAACCACATCTCTAAATCTCTGTAACAATCTGCTTCTCGAGCTAGTAATAGCCACATCATTTGATTCGAGTGTTGGTAATACTTTGATAGAGCAATAAATTGACCAAACTGATATTGGTGCTTGAACCAATATAAATTTGTTGGGTGATCATTTAGTGCATCCTTGATATAGTTGACAATATCCATAAATGGCCATTTTACGCCTATTTTACACTCAAAGTGCTCATGCCACTTTAAAATAGGTCTTAGTCGAGGAATATTTTGAACCTGTAACTAAATATAGAGAAGTGTCATATTTGCCAGAAATTAAGAATATATCATTCTTCAATTACCTATGAAAAAATATTTACTTGATCTTGATTTTGAGTTGTTCATGATTTTTTACATGCGTGGAAGAAGGTGGTGGCTCTAAGGATCTTTGATTAACAACTTACAAGGCTACAGTATAAAAGGGTCACTTTGTATAAAAATTATTAGAAAAAAAGAAGGGTAAAAAAGCGCATAAGAATACCTATCTCGACTAGACCAATCGAGCTCTACTGGGTTCAGTTGAGATATTTAGAAAGCTCATTATTTACTCAACTGGACCCAATAGAGCTCAACTAGATCCCTTAGAGATTTTTAGATTCATTGTCTACCGGGCTTGTTATGTACTCGACTAGACCCAGTACAGCTCAACTGGATCCAGTAGAGATTTTTATATTCATTGTTAACTCTCAAAAATCTCAGTTAGGCTCAGTAGTGCTCGATTGGCCCACTAGAGATTTCGAAAAATATTATTTGCTCTTATAAAATTCGACTGAACCCAGTAGAGCTCAACCGAACCCAGTAGAGATTTTCAGAAAGATCATGTTCTCCAAAAAAGAACTCAATTGGATCCGGTAAAGCGTAAATGGGTCCACGTGAGTAAGATATTTTTATATCTAAATACCTCAATTGGAGCCAGTAGAGACTAATTATGCTTCAATTGAACACATTACAAATTAAGTTCAATAAAAAAAACTAATTATATTGTCTTTACAGTGAAAATTAATATATTTACCTCATTTTCTGGATGAGTCTCAGCCATGGTTGGAGTTGCCGTAGGTGTCGACTCTCATAAAGTTTTAGTGTGTGTCATGATGAGGGAGGCATTAAAAAAGCCTATTAAGAGAGCAAATAAGTATCAAATAAGCCGTGTTGGTTAATATTCAATCTTTTTTTCAGCAAAGTTTGTTTTTCTCAATATAAAAATATAATAATTTTATATTATATAATATTACTCAAAACTAAATTCAAAATCATCATCGCATAAATATTACTTAATATTCAGCAACAAAAGAGTTCATAATGAATCATCACACATTATATACTGTTAAATTTCCCAACAAATGCCTAAATATTTCAAAATTAAATCAGTAGCACCATAATATTTAGACAAAAAAATTTCTATTCCAAAATACTGCCATCCAACAACATAATCTGTTCAAAAATATCTATATAGATCATTAATTACAAAAAATTGAACAAATTTCTTCTATTTTAAAAAATATACATGTATATGGACAGAGTGAGTGCGCTCTATTGAAGAATGACCTGTTTGGAGCAGTCCCGACTGAGGGGAAAATGCCGACGGTCGAAATTCAACGATGACTATGGCTGGGTGTGAGTTTGAATAAAAGATCAGATCCCTTGAAGAAGATGGCCTATTCCCTTTCTAATTTTGCTTTTGTTTTCCTGACATAGTGCTTTAGTTGGATCTGTCGAACTTTGACAGCGAGTATGGTGAGAACCCTAACCGTGTGGGTTGTTCTCTCCCTTTCATTCGTTTCACTTTGTTTTGGGGTAAGCCCGTGAATTTAATTAGAACAATTTTAATTAAGTGTTGATCAATAATAGATTAAGTACTGAACATGATTAAAGCAGAAAACAAGACAAAAATAGAGTAAAAAAGTAGGGTAGTATTATTTTAGGAGTTACAGTTCCTAATTAGGCTAGGATATCCTTACCCTATACTCTAAACCCTATTAGGGGAATAAGAACGTGAGTTACATACACTAAACTAAGGAAAATCAGCTACTGATTAAATGCAGAAACTTTCTAACCAAGTAACATGTTATTTTCTTAGCAATTAACGCCTAAACCAGGTGGTTTCTGATTTATATTTGCTGGTTTTGGAGTGAAACCGCTGAAGTGGCAGCTTCTAGCTTGCTCCCTAAGGCAGTTTACTAAGCTTTAAATTGATTCTTATCACCCCCATGTTATTTAATCATTGTTTTTCACTAAAACTGTGGCTGGAACTAGATCCTAGGAGACAAGGAAAAGCTGTTTTTGCCACTTGGCAGCCTTGTCTCCCACTAATTCTTTAATTTCGAAGCTTCAGCTCCTTATAAATAGAAGCAGCCCTTTCACACAAAAACAAAAGTTCAACAAGTTCTTCATACAAAAACACTCATATACAATCTCTCTCTCTCTCTCTCTTTTTATTCAGTTATTCACGTTTCTAGCCATCGTAGTGGCTGAAACTCTAAGTTTTCTTGCATTTTTGCCCATCCAATAGACACAAAACATCTCCAAACCTTACATACCACCCTAGAGCATGTTTCTAATTTAAGATCACTAATTCTACTTCATTCTCACATCAGAAAGTGGTCTTTAGTGTTTCTGCATGTATGATCAGCTGCTGTTTCTATATAAGTAGTGGCTGATCTTTACCCTTTCATCATATATTTCAGCTCCTAGCCCCTGTTTCTCGTTTACATTTTATCTTGTATTCACCACCTAAGTATTACATCCTATTTTATAAGGTTTTGTACTAGTTCATGCATGATAAACACTAGTCTGTATATATAAAGTGGCTGATCATCCATCTCCACTTTTCTGCATCATAAGGAATATGAAGTGAATATCTTTAATTTAATCATTAAAGGTTCCTGCTTCATGTTTTATATACCTATGCTCATATACATGCATGATCAAGGCTTGGTCAGCATGTAACCGAGCTATATTTCAAATAACACATCAACATCTATTTCTTCTTTCGTATACACACTAGCATCTCATTCAAGGAACTCTATAAGGGTTGAGCCATTCAAGACCCTAACCTTATTTTCATGGTAGTTTTTGCACCAAGACAACATCTTCTATTTCCTGGTATTTTCTATTATCGTATTTTATTTTCAGTACAAGCTTATTCCAATTGACTTGTATACTTTATGCTTCAGCCCTTTATTTTCAGCAACCATATTTTCAGCTATATTTAAATCTCGGTCTCTTTACTTTCTGTTATTTAAAGTTTTAGTACTTTTGAACTTAGTTGTTTGCTCCGTAATACTTTAGAAATCAGTTGACTGGTCCTCTTTTATTGTTATATATATTTCTCTACTTAACTAACTTAACTACCTCCTATATATATCTATCTATACGTACTCATCTCTAAGTTTTATGCTCAATTATGTTGTCTTAAGTTTTGAGTAACAAACAAGTGATCACGTATTTCAGAAATAAAAAATTACCATGACCATACATAAAAAGGCGACTTCGCTGGGGATGGCCTTGGATGATTAAATCTTCTCAATGTTTATAGAGTTCTGTTTTTTTATCTTGTCTCTAAAATCGTTTTCATCTTTTCATTTGTGTATAGTCCTCATATTTTAGTCTTAGACTTTCTAGTTTGCTTCTTAAACTTTCAACCATATCATCTGAGAGAGAGAGATGATTAACCCACCTAATCCACCACCTTTACCACTTAGACTCCCTTCACCACCACCGATACCTTCAGCCAGTTTTGAAGATTCTGTTCAACAAAACCAGCTAGTAGAATTTCTAGCTATGATGAGATCTCTTCAACAAGGTGTCACTGCTCTGAAAAATAGGGAAGGAATGTACAATGAGAATGGAACAGCAAGTTCCAGAGTTGTTCCACTTGTGCAAAGTGGAGCAAGCCCTAGTACAGCTCAAGCAGGTACTTCAAATGTAGTAGCAACTCCTCCTGTTACTCCTACCACTCCTGTTGCAGTCAATATCACCACTGAAACTGCCCTAGCCACAAGCAGTCAATATTTTATGAAAGAGGAGATCCTGGAGCTGCTTAAGACTGGTTCAGCAAGTAAGGGTACTCAGAGGATTGATTTTAGTCCTTCCTACCCAACTTATATCTTGTCTAAACCTTATCCCAAGGACTATGTGAATCTGAGTTTCAGAACCTTTGATGGAAGAAGAGGAAATGCAAAGAAGCACGTGGTAGGATTTATAGATGACCTCGGATCATATACTGGGGACCAAAACTTGAGGTTGAAAGAATTTTCTAAGTCCCTCACAGGGAGAACCTATGATTGGTTTATTGATCTGCCTCCAAATAGTATTAAGGACTGGGATGACTTGGTAAGGGTCTTCTATACCAAGTTCTTTGTGGCTGATTCCAAATGCATATTTGCTAATCTGTCTTCCGAGTACCAGAAGGAAAATGAATCATTGATGGCTTATGTCAATAGATTTAAGGAAAGGGCTCTAGATTGTAAAGACTCTATCACTAAAGAACAAATGATCAAGATGTACATCAAAAGAATGGATCCAGAGTGCAGAATCTATGTCATGAGTCATATGATCACTAACTTTGCCGATCTGATGCAAACAGCAAAAGATATAGAAGAGATTATGGCGGAAGTGAGAAAGAAAAATAGAGTCAGGATCAACTCTGCCATGCCTAGCAACACATGGAATAAATATTTTCCAAATAAAAGGAAGAGAGAAGTATCAGTTATGGAGAGACCTAGCAGAAATCAGAAAGTACCTCCAGAGATTCCTTTAGAGAATAAAAAGCTGGAAGCCTTGGTGAAGGCATGGATTGAGGATGGACAATTGAAAGAATGTCCAGTGGATAAATTACCAACTCAAGAAGAAAAGTGGAATCCTAGATATTGCCCGTATCATAGGAAAGTAGCTCATTCTATGGCTGATTGTTATGCCATTAGAAGATTATATCACTTGAAGGTAAGCAAAGGTGAGATTGTCAAAACACAAGAGTCAGATACCAATCCTTTTCTGAATCATGGGAAAAGACAGGTGGTGACATGCACTGTTACAGAAACCATTAAGCCTCAGCCAGCAAGGAAAGAAGATCATGCTGAGTCTGAAGAAAGTGATATGAATGCAAAGTTTCTAATGAAGTCCAAAGTGTTCAAGAATTTGTTTGATGCCTTGGAATTTAGAGAGGAAGCTAGGAGCAAGGCTACTCAAGCTATCTTAGAGGTGTCCAACCAATGTAGACCTCAATGTTGTATGGCTGGAAAGACCATAAGAAAGGTAGCAAGACAATAAGAGGATGCCATTACTTTCACTAGAAAAGATGCTCAGACTTTGAACTTTAGTCACAACAAGCCTTTATATGTAGAGGCTAAAATAAATGACTTGAAATTTAAGAGGGCACTCGTAGACAGTGGCTCATCAGTCAACATTATGCCATGGCAAACCTTCAAAGCAGCAGGCATACCTGAAAGTAAGCTTACAGTTCAAGCGACTCTGTTAGTCACATTTGCTTCGAACGCATGTGTGACAAAGGGACACGTGGTTGTGGACCTTCAAGTAGGGTCAATTAAGGCACCTACCAAGTTCCATGTGATAGAAGCAGATGTGTCATATCACTTGCTATTGGGAAGGCCTTGGATACACCATAATTATGTGGTCCTTTCTACACTACACCAGTGTCTCAAGGCAATAAAAGGGAGGAAAGAAGTGATGATACCAGTAACAAAAGCACCATTTTCTCAAGAAGAAGTTCATTGAGTGGAAGTAGTCTTCTTTGATGAAGTGGCTGATGCCATTGAAGAGACCAGGCCACGAGGGGTGTCTTTAAATAAGGAAGTGAGTGAAGAAGGGAGTTCCCCTGTCGATGGTCAAATGGAGATTGACTTAGTGGATGATGAAGAACCTCTTGTCAAAAGAATCAAACTCCCTGATGGGAGGATTGTTTATAAGTTGAAGGGGCGGCGAGGTCAGCAATGACCTCGTGGAACCAGAGAATAAAAAGAGAAAAATTGAAGAAATCAGTGAAGCTAGTTCAGAGAGGATTGAGGCAATTCCTCTAGCCTCGGAAAAACTACAAGATGAACTCAGAAATACTCGAGAGAAGCTAAAGAAAGTCAATTTGGCTGAGAAAAGTGAAGAAAGAGTAACTTTTGATGCTGAGGGACTAGAAGCAGAATTTGAAGCTGCTTTGATTCAACTGCTAAAAGAATACAAGGATGTGTTTGCCTGGACATATGAAGAAATGCCACGACTCAGCACAAAACTAATCACACACAAGCTAGCTATCAGTCCTATTGCAAAGCCTGTAATACAGACTGCTAGGAACTTCAGTAACCACATCCAAGTCCAGATCAAGAAAGAATTGGAAAAGTTGATAGAGGTAGGATTCATTGAGCCATGCAAGCATCCTGTGTGGTTGGCCAATATTGTGTCAGTGAGGAAGAAAAATAGGCAGATAGGGATTTGCATAGACTTCAGAGACCTCAATAGAGCTTGTCCAAAGGATGATTTTCCTTTACCTAATTTGGACATGCTCATTGATGCAATTGCAAATCATGAAATGTTTTCATTTATGGATGGCTTCAGTGGGTACAATCAGATCAAAATGGACTCTGCAGATGCGGAGAAGACTGCATTTAGAACCCCTTTTGGCAACTTTTACTATACAGTAATGCCGTTCGGGTTAAAGAATGCAGGAGCCACCTATCAAAGAGGTATGACGGTCATCTTCTATGACATTATTCATGACTGCGTGGAAGATTATGTTGATGACTTAGTGGTCAAATCCAAAAAGAAGGAGTTACACCGAGAACATTTGAGGAAAGTCTTTGATAGGTGCAGGAAATATGAACGGAAAATTAATCCCTTGAAGTGTGCCTTTATGGTCACGGAAGGTAAGTTCTTGGGATTTGTGGTTCATAAAAATGGCATCAGGATAGATAAAGACAAAGCAAAAGCTATCCTAGAAGTCAAGCCTCCACATAACCTCAAACAAATCAAGGAGTTCATAGGAAAAATCTCTTACTTGAGGAGGTTCATTCCTGTCCTGGCCAGCATAATCAAGCCACTGCACCAGCTTACTAAAAAGAGTGTGGAATATAAGTGGGAGTCAGAACATCAGCAAGTATTTGAGGACATAAAGAAAATTTTGACTAACCCTCAAGTCATGATTGCACCTTTGCCTAACAAAGAGCTATTGGTCTACTTAACATCATCAGCAGAGGCAATAGGGGTCTTAATTGCTCAAGAGCAGGGCGAGGTAGAAAGGCCAGTTTATTATCTGAGCAGAACTATTCAATGGCAGACAAACTCTGTACTGCCTTGATGTATGCAGTTCAGAAACTTAGGCATTACATGCTCACTCACAAGGTCAAGGTAATCACTAATTCAGATCCCATCAAATTTATTTTACAGAAGCCTATCTTGACTGAAAAGTATGCTAAGTGGATGCTTATGTTAAGTGAGTTAGACATAATAGTAGAAAAGCCTAAAGTTATTAAGAGTCAAGCTTTAGTTGATCTCCTAAAGTATGCTAAGTGTTTTGATGAACAAGCAGTAATGCAAATAGAGGAAAGTGAGGAACAATGGGTACTCTATTTTGATAGAGCTTCTGTGAAAAGTCAAGAGAGTGCTGGGGTGGTTATTTCAAATAATCAGGGAGATATTTTTAAGAAACCTACAAAACTAACATTTCCTTGTTCCAATAATGAGGCTGAGTATGAAGCTTTAGCTGTGGGTTTAGACTTAGCTAAGGAAATAAAAATCGCCAAATTGAAGATCTGTGGGGATTCAAACCTAGTGATTAGGCAACTAAATGGTGACTTTGCTGTTAAGGAGCCTAACCTAGTGAAGTACAGAGAAGTGATCCTGAATAGATTGAAGGGGTTTAAAAGTTATGAGCTAGAGTCTATACCTAGACACGAAAATAAGTATGTTAATGCCTTAGCTACTTTAGTCCTTAAGATGGGAAACACAGAGGAGAGATTAATCCAAACTCCCTTAGAGACTTAAGACAAACAGATCGAAGCCTCACCCCCCAAGAATTCTAGCTGGATGCAAGCCATCAAAGAGAAGCTAGAAAATCTCACTCCTCACGATTTCAAAGAGATCAAGACTTTTGTGCTTTTGAATGAGCAACTATACAAGAAACTTGGAGATGGTGTCCTAGCAAGATGTGTTTCTAGTGAATTTGGTAAAGATTTGCTTAGATAGGTCCATGACAAAATTTGTGGTTTGCAAGGACCTATCCTTGCCAGAAGAATTCAAAGGTTAGGCTATTTATGGCTTAAATTGAGGAAACAAGCTACTGAACTTCAGAAGAGTTGTGAACAATGTCAACTTGCCATAGATATCAAAGAAAACTGTTTTATGGAAAAGGAAGATTAGAGACAAGTTTACATTAATTACCTAGTTTACAACCAAGTTCCCGATGATGTTTCTATAGCCATTCTGGTTAAACAGAAAGCATCAAGGTACTTCATGAAAGATAATCAACTTTACAGGAAAAGCTTTTCTGGTAAATTTTTGAGATGCCTAGGGCCTAATGAAGCTGAAGAAGTAATGAAAGAAGTATATTCTGGAGACTGTGAAAGTCACATGGGAGGAAGAAGACTCCTCGAGGAGCTCATCTCCATGGGCTACTTTTGGTCAACTATAGAGGAAGGCACAATGGAATTTGCCAAGAAATGTGAAGCTTATCAGGGGCTTGGAAATCTGGTCCATGCTCCTTCAGTGGAAATGGGAAGCATCACTTCCCCATGGCCATTTTATATGTGGTCTATTGACTTAATTAGAGCCATTATCCCTCCCTCTAGAGGAAAGAGATGGATCCTGGCAGCTACTGAAAACTTCACCAAATGGCCAGAAGCTGTCTCCCTAAAGAAAGCCACTTCGGAAGCGGTCAGAAATTTTGTTTTAGAAAATATCATTTGTAGATTTAGTATTCCAAGGAAAATTCTCTCTGACAATGGAACATCATTTATTGGTCAACCATTCGAGCTATTGATGGATGAATACCAGATACAATATGGAAAATCTACAAGATACTATCCTAAAGGGAATAGGGCAATTGAAGCTTTCAATAAAACATTAACAGCCATTCTTGGAAAGATGGTCAAAGAAGCACTACTGACTTGGGATGACTGCTTGTCTTTGGCACTTTGGGCTTATAGAACCACAAAGAATACTACAACAAAGCAGACCCCATTTGCCCTAGTCTATGGAGCAGAAGCAATACTTCTTATAGAATTGAATGTTCTAACTGCATGAATGACCCTGTCAATAGATAGTGAAGAAATCTGCACGGAGTTTGATCTGGAAACTTTGGAGGGAAGAAGAGATCAAACACAGCAAAAGGTCATAACCTACCAAAGAAAGATAGCACAAGCTTACAACAAGATGGTTAAACACAAGATTTTTCAAGAGGGAGACTTTGTGCTAAAAGCTGCTGACCATGCTATGAAGGGACTACATGCTCCTAAGTTCACACCAAAATGGGAAGGACCCTACCAAGTAGTGAAGGTCAAGCCTATAGGCTATTGCATCATCAAAGACCTGGAAACAGGTAAGTCTCTACCTCCAACCAATCTCAAGTTTGTCATAAGTATTATATGTAAATAACAAAAAAGCTCTTGTACATATTGAATATCAATGAGAATATGCCCCATACTAGGGACTTTTTGTTATGAATCCAGTTTAATTTTGTTTATCTTATTCATTATTAAAGGACGTGTATAGGATCATGTGGCTCAATGTGTGTCTAAATATACACATTAATTGGTATAGGATCATGTGGCTCTAAAAGAACCTAAATATACTGATTAGTTTAGGAATATTCTCAACCTGAAGACTCAAGCAGATATATTCACAAGATCTATGTTATCCTCATTCTATTTGGTTCAATGAACCTACTCTTTCAATGCTTGGGCTCTAAAGGAGGGAGTAGACCTAAATTCTTTAATATGAATCCAGGATAAGCAAAATTATACGCCCTATACTGGGGACTTTCTAACTATGAATTTATCTAAATTTTGTTTGACTTATTCATCATTAAAGGACATGTATAAGATCATGTGGCTCAATGTGTGCCTAAATATACATGTTAATTGGTATAGGATCATGTGGCTCTAAAAGAACCTAGATATACTGATTAGTTTAGGAATATTCTCAACCTGCAGACTCAAGTAGATATATTCACAGGATCTATGTTATCCTCATTCTATTTGGTTCAGTGAACCTATTCTTTCAATGCTTGAGCTCTAAAGGAGGGAGTAGCCTAAATTCTTTAATATGGAGCTAGGACAAGCAAAATTATAAATGCTCTAAAATTGCACCTTGTGCAATTCTCTTTCTTATGCATGTGATTATGTGGCCGACAAAAGCCTAAATATGCTTGCACTTTGTGCAACTCTTTTCTAATGCATGTGATTATGTGGCCCACAAAAGCCTAAATATGCTTGCACTTTGTGCAATTCTTTTCTAACGCATGTGATTATGTGGCCGACAAAAGCCTAAACATGCTTGCACTTTGTGCAATTCTTTTCTAACGCATATGATTATGTGGCCGATAAAATCCTAAACATGCTTGCACTTTGTGCAATTCTTTTCTAACGCATGTGATTATATGGCCAATAAAAGCCTAAACATGCTTGCACTCTGTGCAATTCTTTTTCTAACGCATGTGATTATGTGGCTAACAAAGCCTAAGCATGCCTGTACAAAAGTACAGATTTTTAAACATGTAGGTAATCAAACGGAAACTTGAAAATATTGTATACCTTTATGGAGGAATCCTAAAGTCTTACTAAGAAGCTAAAGGTTCCTGGTACATCCCTTATTATACTTACATTTTAAAATCCTTCTTCTAATGAGTTGTGAACTCTTGTCATTATATCAATTATTCTCTTCTTACAAAAGCAAGCCTTATGACAACAACTGAGGACTAAGAGCTTTTCAAGCTCTTAGTACCCAAAGTATTAATCTTTTACTCTTAAGAAATGCACAGGTGAAGTGCTAATAAGAAAACCTGGAATTTATCTTATGAATTTTGAAAATGACCAGGTATATCTGAATCTCGAATTTCTCTATAAGATACTTAGTTAAAAATTATGCATCATTACACTTATATTTATATTATGCTCGAGGTTTAAAGTTGTTTTAATCTGATGTTTTATTCAGCAAAATTCTATCATATATACTCATGGCTTGAAACTACCTGAATCTGGTAAGTTTATTACATTAGAATTACCAGTAATATGCTCTGTCAAAGTATAAAATGCACTTAACATATTTTGATTCTGTCCTTGTTGGATAAGGGAGCTAATTATTCATTTATCCAATTTGACATATTGTCCTGAGCTACATACTTCGAATTATGAATAATCCTGCTTATTCAATTTTCTGAAATATAGCTTACTAAGTAGGAAATTTATCTTTTGTGGTCAACTTTCATAAAACTTATGAATCTAGTTGGAAGTTGTTAGTCTACTGTCTAACTAAAACCCAATTTACTCCCCAAGGAGCCATTTGTTTAAAATCAATTATTATCCTATAGCCAGTTAAGTGCTATTTTCCTAATAGTCTATTATGGGTTATTTTCTGATAATAGGATATCTTAAGTTTATTTAAGATTCTAAGTTCAAATTATACTTGATGAATTTAATCAGTAGTCCTATTATCTTATTCAAAGTTACTCGTAGTCATAAGATTGAGAGATCTTTATTTAGTAGGTGTGCATTTTGCCAATACTTACTTGTTCCCCAAGGAGTTTCAAATTTAAGATTCAGAACTTTTCTTTCAAAGGAATTATAGCGGCTGTGCTTACATTAAGTTGAAAATGCAAACTCGTGATCAAACTCTAGTGTACATAGATACGAGTATAAAATTGAAATCTGAATATAAAGATTTTCATTGTGAACTTTAGAACTAGGTTCTGATACAATACAATCAATAAGAGAACTATTACAATGAAGACAATAGATAGTTTTCTCCCATACAAGAGGCTAGAATGAGAGTTTCTTCCTTAAGTACTGATAGATTTGGTGCAGCACCAAACTTAGGCATTTTTCTCTTAGGGAGTCCCTCGAGAAGGCTCGATAGAAGCCATCTTGAGGCCTTGTTTGAGGATTAAAACAAAGCATCGCAGTCCCTTGGTGTGGGAATGAGATGGACTGGAGGAGGGCTTAGACAGCCCTTTCACAAGTTGGTCTCCTAGTTGCACCCACATCAACCTTGTTGACATATCATGTAGGCTTCAATATATGAAGGACCGATGGTATGGAGAGCTTTTGCAAGTAGGCTGGGGTAGCGTCCAAGGAGACCAACTACTCGATCTCCTCGAGCATAGCTTGTAGGAGACGAGGTTACCGTTTTTGCTGCCCTCGAGGGTAGGATGAGGCAGCAAAAATAATCCCTTCTAATGTTTTCTGGAGTTGGAGCGGGGTAGATTTTCTAAGGAGTTACCTAGAGATCAATATGGATTGAGGATTCATACGTATCTAGGAGCTTGAGGAATTTGATTATTTCTGGTTTATAGACGGAAAAATGAGAATTGAATAGAGACATCTTTAAGGGTCAGAAAAAATTTCTGTTTAGGTAGAAGCAGAAGTTGAGTTTGATCCAAAGTCATACTCAGAGAAGCCTATTTATAGACCTGGTTTATTGATAGTTTATTGAGCTAGTGCGGTTTAGCTCTTCAAGAATAACTCTATCCTAGAAATTTCAAGTTGAGAGGCTGCAGCAAGCAAAGTCTTGCTTGAGTCGTGTGCTTACAGGTTAAGACCTGACTATACAGTGTGATCCTGCCCGAGAACATTTACTATTCTCAGGCAAAAGTGAATTTTCTAATTATGCCACTTGTATGAATTCTGTTGCAGTTTGGGTGATTTTAGACTATATGAGCAGTTTGGTTAAAGTATACTAGATTGTCTATATTGACTTAAGTAATTAATATCATGTGATTACATATAATTTTCTTAAGTCTTCCTTATCTGAAGTGCAATAGAAATATGCTTTAATCATGAAATCTCTGATTATTACAGAATGCTTTTTATACATTTACTATTGTTTGAACTTTGGTTCTATATGACAAAATGACCAATACCTTACAAAGGCAATTCTTAGTCTGGTCATATGGTTATCGATATGTGACATGCATCTGTGATACTGTTACATTGCTTCCCTGTCACGTTTGACATACTTAGGGCTATTGTATAGTAGTTTATCTGTTAAAGATATTTTTATCTGAAGAATAGCAGATTTTAGCATTAATTGTTAAATTCTTAGAATCTAATGATTAAATAGTAACCTACTGTTTAGCTATCTTACTACTTGCTTGAAGTTTATGATGTTTAGTTATGGAGACATCTAATTATGTACTCATTTTGCTTAAGGTCTGTGGATTTGCTACCCAAGTAGTGGTTAAACTAGGCAAGTTCTTAAGTTAACAGTTCAAATTTAAACTGAAATCCCCAGGGAGATTATTGCTTAAGAGCCTAGACTTTCTTTAAGTTAAGTGTTTAAGCTTTTTCAGATTACTCATTTAAAGCTCAGTTATCTCTAATATCAGAATTTTAGATTTTAAGCAGAAAACTAGAATTCTTTATTTATATTATTAAGGATTTCAAATCTAAGGCTATGACAGAAAGTGTATGATCATGTTGCTTTATGCAAAGTCATGATTAAGCTATTAATTGTGATTTGATCATGATATTTATCTTACTTTATGGACAGATTGTTTAGTGCATGGGATAGTGACTAAACTAATCAAGCTCTATGTTAGCAGTTGATTAATGAAATTAGATCAAAACTCCCCAGTGAGTTTCTCAACTAAGAACCTAGCAGTGTTCTTTTAGTTGACTTAAAGTCCATAAGCAATTATCTCATTCCAGATTACTTGCTTTAAGGATTAGCTAGTTTTCAAATGAGAAATCTGAGCTACTAAGATTCTAAGTTTTCAATCAGTGGAATTGAGATTACGAGATTATAATCTAAGTCATTAAGAATCTCGGATCAAGTTTATGAAATAGATTACAATTGAGGACAATCTCAGATAGTAATTAATAACATAAGATGAAAACTTCATTCATTGAAGAGATAGTACATTACAAAAGCTATTACAATCAGCTTCTTCTTTGGATTGAAGGGAGTTCCCGAACACACAGGTTGCGATTAGCCCAAGGACTGGTGTTTTGAGTGAAAAGGATCTTTTTCCACGTTTGAGTCTTCGACTCTTTAGATTATATCCCGTGAAGTAAGGCAAGACATTGAGGTTATACTCCAAGTGCTGAGTATAGGTCCTGAGGAGCAGGCAAGATGACTTGGGTGGAAAGTCCTTGCCAAGAATTTTAGGAAGCAGCCATGGGGTATGCATTCTTTTGCACCTCGCGCCAAGCCTCATTGAAGCCCAAAGAGGGTTTGAACAATAATGAGGCCGAGGCAGAAGGAGGAGGGTGATAAAGATAGGGTAGTGTCTAATTAGGCTAGCTCAATCCCTCCCTCAAGATTGGGCCGAGATGGCCACAATCACTGCTTCCATTGCCCCCGGAAGGAAAAAGGAGGCGCACAAAACATTCCCCGTAGTTTCTTCTATAATAGAAGGGGAATGGATATTCCAAGTTGTTACCTAGAGATTAATATATCTCTCAGTATAACACAAGCTAATTAAAAACTCATGTATGAGGATATAGGCAAATAAGAGATCATTTCCCAAAAGCTTAAGAGATTCGGTTATCTCGGGTTTGAAAGTGGAAAAGTGACAATTAAGGAGGGACATTTTCTAAGGTATTTCGAAGTGCTTCTGGTTTAAAGAATAGCAAGGCTTCGGATGAACTAAGATATGAGCTGAAGCTAGAAGCTTTATAGACTGAAAGAAATTGGTAGTCATTTAAGGATAGAAAGATACATGTCCTTAGGAGTGGATTGATTCATACAGATAGACAAGACAAGTATTTGGCCCATTCAAGGTCACAAAAACTGAGTCTAGATTAGACTAGTCAAGCACTTTTAACTATACTTCAGAGGCTGCATGAAGAGCAGTCCTCTATTTTATTCTGCTCGAAGTAGCAGAACACTATTGCCATGCAAAGGAAGAATTCTTCATGGCAGCCACTTGTAAATTTTCTGATTTAACCTGTCAATTTATGTGTTTTTCAAGGCCTTGACCTTGTTTCATGCATATAGTTTTAAGATATTCATTTATTTACAAAGTGTTAAATCAGGCTATCTATCCTAGTGGTGCATATGCATTTGCTTATCCTATTTCTGCATATTGAATATCTGCTTGCTTTATGCTAATGCACTTTCTGAAATTAGTTTGGCTAATTTTCTAGTCTATTTTCAGGAGGAAATACAGCTGATTCCTATTGTGAATATCTTGTGCATTAAATGAAATTTCAAATGCATGACAATTTTAGTCTTGTTTGATCAAATACGAGTGTCCAGCATCTATGATCATAAGCATAATTAATTATTCTGAAAGTATATTTACGACATGTCATTTTTCGACATGGCTATCGTTTTTCTAAACATGTCGTTTTCCTAAGGCATGTCGTTTTTCTTACAAGCATGTCGTTTCTAAGCCCTCACGTTAAACATGTCGTTTCTTATCAAGTTTTCTATTTAGCATCATTTGCTGAATTCTTTGTCTATTTAGACTATCTGAAGTTGGTTGTGATCAATCTCAATCAAATTCTTTACTGAATTATATGTTTATTACTCTAGTCCTATATAATTTATCTTTTGGACTAAGGCTAGTCTTTTGGCCTAATTAGCTTTAGATTGCTATCAAACTTCCTAACCTAGAACTTAAGTTCTGTTCTTTAGAGAACTAGGCAACCATAAAGTATATCTATTAGTGATAATAGGAAGTGCTAAGATTATTATTAAGTCAAGATTATTACCTATATCGGATTCTGGAAGAGTACAAATTTTAGTTATATTTAAGTCCCCCATCTTAATATATTAGTGCCTCGGATTCTACTTAGGCAGTAAATCTTTTACCAAATTTTCTTAAGAACAAGTCAATCCTCTCTTAAGGGCTTTCAACCCAATCTGTTGATGGAATTCCTTAGTATTAAGAATAACAAAAAAATTGCACTAAGCATATAAGCAAAACAGAAAGTATAAAAGTTGATAAAGTGCAATTTTTATTGATAATATAGAGGATTACATCAAGATAATCTATAGAGGATTACATCGAGATGATTCATGGACTTGAAAACAGATGAAAGAGCAAAAAAGATAAAAGAAATAGAGGGAGAATGAAAAAAGAATAGACATAAAAGTTGCCGATCAGAACCAAGTCTAAAGGAAGACTGGCCGGCAACTTTCCTATCCCTAAGAAGGGGGGAGGGGAAGTAGCGATCATGAACGTGCTCTTATGGCACGTTCGTGGGGAGAAGTCCCCAAGTTGAAAAGAGGAGCTCCCCACACTGGAGCTTCCGATACCAGGATTCCAAGGAATCCATGGTATATATGGGGAGAGGACGTTAGAAGCTCATGTGTGAGAACAACTCTGCATAATAGGTCCTTTAGCAGCCAATGATAGGCTCTTGCCGAGGAGATGAGAGTGCTTTGCTTGAAAGAGAAACCATCTACACCTTTGATTAACGTCCAAAGATTATAGAAAACCATTTTTGGTAATAGAAGAGATTTGGAATCAAAAGGCATAGAAGCCATGAAAAATTGGTCTCGGATTCTTAGAAGAGGACTAGGTTTTCGAGTTTTGCATGAAGGAATTTGAGGTGTTAAGGCTCTGTCTCTTACCAGATACTTATAACCTTAAGAGTATTCATGCTTTGAGAAGAGGAATGGATAGAATTTAGAAAACCAAGGAAACCCTATAGCCGAGAAGAAAGGGTAACAGTTAAGAAGAGTAATTATGTTTTTAAGGCCTCTTTGAAAATGGCCAAAACTCTAAGAGACTCATGCATGCACGAGTCTAGTCTTATCCGAGACAGTTGTGCAGTTTTTTGTGGAGTAAATTAAGTAGACTTGACTATTTCAATTAAATTAATTTTATCCCATTTTTAAAAAGGGATCGGTTTCCTAAATTTATTTTTTTTTATATATTTTCTTGATAATTATTGGAAGTGACACTTTATATATATCCTATATCTATGTTTAAAAGATCTGTTTATTATCTTACATACGTGTATGAGCTGTGCATAGATTTGCCATGCATATATTTGGTTTATAACGTGTTATTATTTTCATAAAGGTATTTTATGAGCAATAATTCTTTCTTAAGATACAGTTTTCTAAAGTATGTGTATATTTTAGAAATAATCCGTATAACGTGTCATATATAGTACATATTAAAATAAGGACTATTCTAGTATTGTTTTATTAAGTTATGTGTGCTTAAAATATTGTGCACGGTCAAAAAGGAACAAAGTTAAAACAGTTAGCTCTGTTTTCACCTATGTCCAGGGCCCTGCATTGCCAGTTTTGGCCTTGAAAATTGACTGAACAGCAGTCATTCCTGAGGTGAACTATTCCCTCACATGCAATATTACTCTATTTAAATATTTTGGGTCAAAAATGGGAACAGATTCCCCTATTGACAATCAGAAAGAAGACAAGTATTCATACTAGAAGTAATGGTATACTAAGTTGTTGTAGCGAGTGTGATATGAATTTTGGGCTAGTTAAACTGAAGGTGACATAAGTTTTGGGCTGGATAAACTAAGAGTTTTAACCTGATCATGGCCCATTTAGTTACTGTTTGGGTCAACAAGTAACCACACACCAACACTAGAATATGGATGCTTTACTTTAACTGCTATATGTGATAAATGCCATTTTGTACTGTAACTTTTTAGAATACATCTTTTAGTCACTGTTTTACATGTTTGCTAGCTGTGATGAAACTGTGTGCAAATGCGATGATGTGCACTAAAGCTTATAGAATTGCATGCATATGAAATTATGAACTGCTGCTTTATGAAAGTTGAAATGAATGTCATAGACTTTGACAAAATGCATGAAGTGCACGTATGCAGACTTGCTGATCTGGTGCAACACTTGTATTGTGACTATGACATGTGTTAGACCCAATGTTGATTCTAGCTTGCATACTTCTAAATTGCTTGCATGCTTGTAATTAGAGATAAAATGTGTGTTTTTTTTTTTTTTGGAGATAAACGTAATCCTATTAACTAGTTGGCTTACGTGAACCTACATGAGTCTGTGGAATGAATCTACATGTGTATGCTTAAGATTCAATTACTGATCTACATGTTTAAGATTATGGAATATGTACTTAGAAAGCGTGATGCATGATTACTATGTCAATACTTATTTAGTGATGCATGCAGATTCATTGATGCAATTTGATCTTAGTTTTGTGATGACATGATTAATACCTATTGATTTCATGATCTGATTAGTATGATATGTGTGATCTACGTTATTTGATTATTACCTGCTTATCTTAAAGTTTTCAAGAAAAGTGTGGTTCCTTCGAGGTTCAGATTTTAGATGAAGCTCTTTGTGAAAAGATCACATTTGTCAGGAGAGGTATTCTTTGAAAGGAAGCAAGATCATTCAAAGTTTAGATAAAGTGGCTTTGTTTTATTTCATTAGGAAAATTTCTATATTACAGGGTAGAGAATATAGTTAGCACTACCTCTCCTGAATTATCCCATCTAGGTGCATTTACATAAGATATTTTACATATGCACTTTACAAAGCCTAAGTTGCACACAAACATACTTAGAAACTGGTAGCATCCCAGAAACTTAAGCTGCATTTAGGGAGGATAAATAGGACCTTGCCCTCCATTTGATTCCAACCGCTTCAAAAGTGGTTGAACCTTGAACCTCCACCAGGATGGAACCCTGGTGAATTTATCCTAGATCCCCTTCGACGAGAAAAGTAACCCGAGGAGGATGATAGTTCAGAAGGCTGAGTGAGGACTGGGATTGTCACCACACTGTCTTTTAGGTCGAAGTACAAAGATTTCCATCTAGCAATTTCCTGATAAGCTGCCTGTAGGTTAGTTTGAGTACTAAGCAGATTAGCTTCTAACCTTGCAATCTTGTTACCAACAAAACTTTCTATGTCAGTAATGTATTTTGAGGTGTTTTTAGAATAGGATTGAAGAGCTACTATGTGACTCTTATAGAAAGCCACCTCCTCCTTAGTTTTGTTCTGAAGAGTAATAAGTTGCTCTTCCAGGGAGGTTATATGATCGAACAACTTTGAAGCAGTATTAGGATTTCTCCTAATCTCGAACATGGAAGGAAAACCAGCCATAGACTATTCCCCAGAATCATTTGTGGTATCTAAGTCTATGATATGAGTGTCATTGGATGAAATAAGAGAAGTTAGAAAATCCATGTTGACAGAATGACTCATTGGAAAAGAATAAGGAGAATTTGAAGGAGATGATGGAAGAGAAACTGGTATAAATCTCACATTTATGAAATGTAGAGGCATGGTTCAGAGAATGAACTAGCTTGAGGTCCTATTTATAGAAGGAAAGGAAGTGAGTTCTGAAGTGAGTTCTGAGGAATGGTCACATTCCTCATAACTCAGGGGATTTAATGTTTTGGGATAAGCCCCTGAATTTAATTAGAAGAATTTTAATTAAGTGTTGATTAATGATAGATTAAGCACTGAACATGATTAAAGCAGAAAACAGGACAAAAACAGAGAGAAAAAGCAGGGTAGTGTTATTTTAGGAGTTACGGTTTCTAATTAAGCTAGGATATCCTTACCCTATACCCTAAACCCTTTTAGGGGAATAAGAACGTGAGTTACATGCACTAAACTGAGGAAAATCAGCTACTGATTGTATGCAGAAACTTTCTAACTAAGTAACATGTTATTTTCTTAGCAATTAACCCCTAAACCAAGTGGTTTCCGATTTACATTTGCTGGTTTTGAGTGAAACTGCTGAGGTGGCAGCTTCTAGCTTGCTCCCGAAGGCAGTTTACTAAGCTTTAAACTGATTCTTATCACCCCCATGTTATTTAATCATTGTTTTTCACTAAAATCATGACTGGAACTAGATCTTAGGAGATAAGGAAAAGCTGTTTTTGCCACTTGGCAGCCTTGTCTCCCGCTAATTTCTTAATTTCCAAGCTTCAGCTCCTTATAAATAGGAGCAACCCTTTCACACAAAAACAACAGTTCAACAAGTTCTTCATACAAAAACACTCATATACAATCTCTTTCTCTTTTCATTCAGCTATTCACGTTTCTAGCCATCACAATGTCTGAAACTCTAAGTTTTCTTGTATTTTTACCTACCCGATAGACACAAAACATCTCCAAACCTTCTACATACCACCCTAGAGTATGTTTCTAATTTAAGATCACTAATTCTACTTCATTCTCATATCAGAAAGTGGTCTTTAGTGTTTCTGCATATATGATCAGCTGCTGTTTCTATATAAGTAGTGGCTGATCGTTGCCCTTTCATCATATATTTTAGCTCCTAGCCCCTGTTTCTCGTTTATATCCTATCTTGTATTCACCACCTACGTACTACATCCTATTTTATAAGGTTTTGTACTAGTTCATGCGTGATAAACACTAGTCTGCATATACAAAGTGGCTGATCATCCAAGTCCACTTTTCTGCATCATAAGGAATATGAAGTAAATACCTTTAATTTGATCATTAAAGGTTCATGCTTCATGTTTTATATACCTATGCTTATATACATGCATGATCAAAGCTTGGTCAGCATGTAACCGAGCTATATTTTAAATAACAAATCAACATCTATTTCTTCTTTCACACATACACTAACATCTTATTCAAGGAACTCTATAAGGGTTGAGCCATTTAAGACCCCAGCCTTATGTTCATGGTAGTTTTTGCACCAAGACAACATCTTTTATTTCCTGGTATTTTCTATTATCGTATTTTATTTTCAGTACAAACTTATTCTAATTGACTTGTATACTTTATGCTTCAGCCCTTTATTTTCAGCTATATTTAAATCTCGGTCTCTTTTCTTTCTGTTATTTAAAGTTTTAATACTTTTGAACTTAGTTGTTTGCACTGTAATACCTTAGAAATCAGTTGACTGGTCCTCTTTTATTGTTATATATATTTCTCTACTTAACTAACTTAACTACCTCCTATATATATATATATCTATCTAGAGATATGCTACTGACGCGTCTGACCAATCTCAGCCGTCGATCACTGTAGAGCCCACGTGGGTCTCACAGTGGAGCCTACAGTGATAGACGGCTGAGATTGGTCAGCACACCCCATCTACCTATACGTACTCGTCTCTAAGTTTTATGCTCAATTATGTTGTCTTAAGTTTTGAGTAACAAATAAATAATCACATATTTCAGAAATCAAAAATTACCACGAACATACTTCATCTTGATTTTTGTGCTTTTCTAGGTTCTTACACTTTATAATTATCATGGGGCTATTTTGTCTTTTCACTCACAAATGAGAGGGAAAAAAAAAAAAATTACAAGAAGTCTATTTTGTCTTGTTGAGAATAAGTTTAGAAAACTAAGTGGCCCCTTTTCCAAATTCCATACGAGAAGCTTCCCAAAGTAGCTACCAGGAGCTCCAAAATGAAATCGCAACACCCACTTCCAGAGTCCAGTTGCCGCCGGCGTATTTCCCCGATTATCTTCTCCAGCGAAAGGTACACCCTATGAAGTAACCCCAGTCAGCTCCATCTTCTCAATCCTCAGCTCCTCGATTCCCAATAACTATTATTTTTATTTTCCAATTTTGTCTATTTTCCCAGCCATGCCCAATTTCTAGGGCTTTGCATAAAGCATCTTAGGGTTTATTGAAGACCCATTATGGCCGATAAGCCTCCGCTACCGCCACTGAAGCCTCTCTCGGCTCAAGAGTGGGAGTCTCTGATCGAAGATTTCCAGTTCGGCGGTGCACGCCGCGAGAAATGGACTACCGCCTACGCTATCGTCCCTTCCCTATTGGATCAAGCCCTCTCGTGTCTCCTCAGGCGGGACTTCGCTCCGAAACTCTCCATCATTCTCTTCCTCGAGGAGTTCGCCGACTCGCTATTCGGCGGCGATGGCGGTGGCGGCGGAGATGAGTCCAGTTCCCGAGAAGGTTCGCTCTTTTGCCTAATTGATACGCTTCGTTCCTTTCTCCAAACCCCAGTTGATGGAGTCGCCGTGGGAATCTCGCTCAAGGAGCAAATGATGGTCTGTGTAACTTCGATTTTGATATCGCTCGAGGCCGGTGCCGATCGGGTTCCCGTGAGGCTCTTGGAGGGACTGGTCGAGTTGCTTCTGACGGTTGTTAATCGGCCGAATCACGGGCCGGATAGGCAGATTCGCGTGGTGGGTTGTGAGTGCCTCCGGGAGTTGGAACAAGCTTACCCTTGTTTGCTATCGGAGATTGCTGGCCACTTGTGGAGCCTCTGCCAGAACGAGCGCACCCACGCTTGCCAGAGCTACATTCTCCTGTTCACTTCTGTGGTTCATAACATCGTTGCCCAGAAGCTCAGCGTTTCCATTCTGGGTAATTCTGTGCCTTTGGTTCCGTTTAGTGTGCCGCAGGTTCTGATGAGTGGTTTTGGTTCTGGTAAGGGGGATAATGCTGGGTTGAACTACAAGGAATTGAGGAGGGCTTTGGCTTTTTTGCTGGAGTGGCCGCAGGTTTTGACGCCTTGTGCAATGATGGAGTTCTTGGGTATGATAATGCCGCTGGCAGTAGCTTTGGACTTGCAGGCCTCGATGTTAAAGGTGCAGTTTTTTGGAATGATTTATTCGTTTGATCCTGTGCTGTGCCATGTTGTTTTGATGATGTATTCCCACTTTTTAGACTCCTTTGACGGGCAGGAAGGCGAGATTGCCCGCCGACTTCTGTTGGTTTCTAGAGAAACACAGCATCCTTTGGTATTTCGGTTGCTGGCACTTCATTGGTTGTTGGGATTCAGTGAAGTGCAGTTGAGAAAGGATACTAGGAAAATTAACTCATTTGTTGATATGGGTTCAAACTTCTACCCTAGTGTGTTTGATCCGCTTGCTCTTAAAGCCATGAAGCTTGACATGCTTGCTTTCTGTTCCGTTTGTCTTGATATCATGAATTCGGAGAGTGGTTTGGTTGGGGATGGGAGCACCGGAAAGTCAATGGTGAAGCTCTTTCAGGATGGTCTCGTTTCTGTGTCAGCCTTCAAATGGTTGCCTGCGGAGAGCACGGAAACAGCTGTGGCGTTCCGTACCTTTCATAGGTTCTTGGTTGGTGGGTCGTCTCATGCTGACGTTGATCCTTCCACCACCAGAACTCTCATGGAGTCCACCATCTTCCGTACTGTGCAGGTACTCATTGTGTTTTGAAAAAGCTTAATCAATATGGAATCTGATATTGTGCATTAGTTGTAGTAGCTGGTTTGTGAATCTCCACAGCTATTAGCCTATTAGTGTAGCTAGAATAGTTATACTCCTTGTTTTAGTACTCGAACCCTTTGATGACAATGAAATTGGTCTATTGTGCTGATTTATTCAGAAAATTCGTCTTACCACTTCCTGTTGTTGGAGACTATTACGTTTATATCAATGTAGATCTTGTCTGTACTGCATTTTTTTGTTTCACCTGTGACTCTAGTTACTAGAATACATGTTGAACGGGAATTTTAGGTTTTCGGTAGTATATGATCATGATCAATCGTGGATCCTCTTAGTCTCTGCTCTGTTAATCTCAGTGTTGAATACTTGGTAACTAGAAAAGAAAGAACTAGCTTTTGAATCTAATCATTCTGCTTTCTTGGGTGGGGAAAAGGGGGAAGGACTCGATGTTCAGCTTCGGATCTGCTTCAAATTTGATGTTTACATTTTTTTTCTTTCAAAGGGAATGCTAGTGGATGTGATGTTGGAGTGTCTGAGGTTGGTTCCAGTGATTGTTGCTTTAACTGATCGCTTGTTGAGCTGTCAAAAGCACCTTTGGTTAGGAGAGCGCCTGCTTCAGACTTTTGATGAGCATTTACTTTCAAAAGTTAAGGTAGATTACAAGTTGGTTGCATTCTTCCCGCTATTTGATAGAATTGCTGAAAATGACACAATCCCTCCTCGACGACTGTTAGAGCTTCTTACTAAGTTCATGGTGTTCCTAGTTGAGAAACATGGTCCAGAAACAGGATTAAAATCTTGGTCTCAGGGAAGCAAAGTTCTTGGCATTTGTCGAACACTGCTGATGCACCACAAAAGCTCTAGATTGTTCCTTGGGCTATCTCGTCTCCTGGCATTTGCTTGCCTTTATTTTCCTGATCTGGAGGTTCGTGACAATGCAAGGTATAATAAGACTGCTTTTTTATTCTTATCATCTTGTGTATGGTCTATTCAGTCCTTGTTTCCTATTAGATGGTGTTTGATGATTTTCTTTTTCACCCTTAGTTATTGTTATCTGCAGGATCTACCTTCGGATGCTTATCTGTGCTCCTGGAAAGAAGCTAAGAAATATGCTTAACCTTGGGGAACATCTCCTTGGAATTTCACCCTCTCCACCTAGCTCATTTTTTAATGTTCACTCTCCTCGGTCGAGTCATAATGTCAAGACACCAAGAAATATATCATCCTATGTTCACCTTGAGCGCTTGATTCCCTTACTTGTCAAACAATCTTGGTCCTTGTCTTTATCACCTCTTTCTATGGGAAGTAACAAGCCCAGTTATATAGAGGACATTAGGGACACTGAACCCATAGTTGAGGAAGTGGAGACCAATGGCAGTAGTAGTATCCAGATTATCCCAGAAACTGAGAGGATTGATCAGCCTCCTGAGCCATTACGAGTGATGGATTCAAAGATTTCGGAGATTTTAGGAAAATTGAGAAGGCACTTTTCATCCATTCCCGATTTTAGACATATGGCAGGGCTTAAAGTTAGAATATCTTGTAGTTTGAGGTTTGAATCTGAGCCTTTTAACCGTATATGTGGAGTTGATTCCCCTGCTGGTGGTTTGGACGCAATAGATACCCTTCCTGCTATGTATGCAACTGTCCTCAAATTTTCTTCCTCTGCAGCATATGGGTTTATTCCATCATATCACATACCATTTCTTCTTGGTGAACCTCCAACAAATGCCAAAGTTTCTGGTCAAGAAGTTTCATTAGACATTGTTCCTTTAGAAAATGGTTCTAGAGAAGACAAAAGGTTTAGAGCTCCTGTAACGATTGAATTGGAACCACAGGAACCAACACCTGGTCTGGTTGATATTTCTATCGAAACAAATGCAGAAAATGGTCAGATTGTTCATGGTCAGCTTCACAGTATCACTGTAGGAATAGAAGACATGTTTCTCAAGGCTATTGTACCACCCGATGTCGGGGAAGATGCAATACCTGGTTATTACTCGGACTTGTTCAATGCACTCTGGGAGGCATGTGGTGCTTCTTGCAATACCGGAAGGGAGACCTTTCCATTGAAGGGTGGCAAGGGGGTTGCAGCCATCAGCGGGACC
Source organism: Trema orientale (assembly GCA_002914845.1). NCBI lineage: Eukaryota > Viridiplantae > Streptophyta > Magnoliopsida > Rosales > Cannabaceae > Trema > Trema orientale. Next base: position 265,642 of record JXTC01000299.1, on the reverse strand, counting down.
CGATCAGTGAAGCTACTCGAAATCCCTGCCCCATCTCTGGTTCAGTCTGTGGAGCGGTACCTAGCGCCATTTGTTGTGAGTGTAATAGGTGAACCACTAGTGACTCTTGTAAAGGATGGGGGAATCATCAGGGACATCATCTGGGAGGATGTGGCTTCCCCTGATGATATTGACCTCGTGGCTGATTTTGAGAGAGGCCCCCTTCATCTTACATACTTTGATGCTGCAGGTGAAAGGGAGGGCATTGTCAACATCAGTAAAAGAAACTTGGGTAGCTTCCTGGTTTTGATATTTCTTCCACCAAGGTTCCATCTCCTCTTCCAAATGGAAGTAAGTGATTTTTCGACTTTGGTGCGAATTCGAACTGATCACTGGCCTTGCTTAGCTTATATTGATGATTATTTGGAGGCCTTATTTTTGGCATAGGATGTAGTTTTCTTTTCTTCTTCCCCCTACTTTTGCGTTGAGATCTTAGGCATTTTGTTTAATATTCTTTCAATATTTGTTTCATAAAGAGCAGGGTCGTTTTTGGTACCCAGAATAAACTTGTGGACATACCTCTGCGATGAGAGTCCCTTGTATTATTTATTGTTGTGGGAATTTGAAAATGAGAATTTATTTTCCTTCGTTCTTGTTATTTTGCATGGAACTACAGTCGCTCACTCTTGATGAGTCCCCCGTCACAAATAAGATCTTATTTTAAGTCAGAACATAACTCGAATAACAATCTCAAATGAGAGAACATTTTATTAGCTTGATCCAAGTCCAACATAACTCAAATAACAATCATCAATCGATTTCTTACGCTTTAATGCTTCTTAATGATGATATAAGTCGCAATTGCTTTAAAAGAAGGCATTTTGTATGGAAATAATCCCCCCCGCCCCCAAAAAAAAAAAGAAAAAAGAAAGAAGAAAGGAAAGATAAACAGTAACTGTAGGTGGGGTCAGAACTTTGGATAGAAAGTGTAGACTTCGTATTCTAATCGTGTTACCATAATCTTCTTGAACAAACAAAATTTCCGGCGTTTCTTATGTGCATTGTTTTGTCATATTCTTCTACTAAGATGCCTATATTGATCATTATTCTTCTGGTGCAATTAATGATAAGTAATTGGGAGCTTTTGTGGTGATAGAACTTTATACTAATTCTTCTTTCTCAACGTCAAATTAAACCAGAGTCAAAAGCATCTAAATCCAATCATATTCCAGTACTAGGATATTCTTTTCGTACCTTAAAGAGTGTTTCCTAATCATATTAGCAGTGAAACAAAATTAAAATAAAAAAAAATCTCAGCTTTAAGACTGAATTTAAAGAACTTCAACTTCCCATTAGGCGACAAAAGACAAACTATGCCATCAATATCTTTGCTCACTCACTCCTACCCAAAAAAGAGAACCATTTACAGTCAACTGTAGGTCCAACAAACTAGTAACATCAATAACTTTCTCCATTTGCACCTGAGAACGAGAACAACCTAAACATCTAGCTAGAATTTCAGAAAGGTACCACAACTCAAGGCTTGCTTCCAAGCCCTGATTATACAACCGATGTGGCTATGCCAGAAGGTTATACACTTTCAGAATGCTCATATCAAAAACTATCATGGGTAATCCACCTAAAAAAGCCTTTTCGATTATGGATTCATTGGAATAAATGGGGAATGTCATCTACAAAAAGTAAAATCTGTCACTAACCTAAATCTGATGAGAAGAATTGGAAGAGTACACAGGATACTGTGGGACTCTTACGCCTCCAATCACCCCATTTCCTTTTACCATATGTTACAGAACCAGCCCGATCAGAAAAAGTCTTCAGAATGGTTAGTTGACATAATGCCCTGTTTTCCGTCTATGCCGGCTAAAATCTGATACAAACCTGAAAGAAAGGCCACAGCTTTCAATCTTGCACTTGTATGGTCGCTCTCCGGTGTGCACACGTATATGCTCGGTTCTCGCCCATGCCCACTTGAACGACATTGAACAACCTTTCCATGGGCACTTGAGGGGCCTCTGGTCATCATGCACACGGTGGTGAATCATTGCGTATTTATGGGAGCTAAACCTCTTCCCACACCCTTCATGTGGGCAGCGATTGCGTTTGTGCAACATTAACTCTGCCTTTGTGTCAAAACTCATGCGGCAGCCTTCTATGTCACACTTGTGAGACTTCCTCGAGTTTTCTTTCTTATCCTTCGGAGGAACTCGAACATTTGAAGGTTTCTTTACCTTTGTTGCAGGCTTTCCCTCGACTTCTCTGAGGATATCATTTCCGCAACTTGCTGCGTCCTTCCCGGTCCTTGGTCTTAACCCTTCACATGGACTCCTACTGAAGCCATTGCAACTGAACTTGTTTTCTGTTAGTAGGTCTATTTCTCTCTTTCTTTTCCTTCCTTTTACTGGGTTTGAACCAGTGTCTACATCGTTAGACTTAGTATTATCCAGTTCTCTATCATCCTGCGATGAACAAACTTCACTACCGTTGCACAAGTCTTCTGTAGCACGGGTCTCTCTTTTGACTCTAGAATATTTTTGTAATGAGATCACAGTTGGCAAAGCACTTTTCTCACTTTTCCTCTCCTTATTATTATCTGAAAGCAAACCATCACCCAGATGACCTTTAGGACTCTTTGGAAGTTCAAATTCTCCAGCATTGACAGGTGTAAGTGCATCTACTCTTTGAGTGACAAGAATAGGAGCTGATCCCTGCTCTCCATTTGTCAGCAATGTTTCCTGATGAAATCCATTCTCTGAAGTCACGTCAGTGCCCAAGTCGTCTTGCCCAGAGTCTGCCCTTGGAACATTAGAATGTTCCTTCACTGAGACACAGTAATGATGGACTTCCATTTCAGTCACAGAACTAGAGGCAAGTTCTTCACTACTTCTATCTGAAGTCCCAAATTTTCGCTGCAGTGTCTCTTCTGAAGTCAAACCACAGCATAATTTAGCTGCAGCACAGAGATCACTTAAAATTTCAGAAGTTTCTTCTAGTAAGACAGGAATGGGCTCACTAACAACAGCTTTAATTTCTGGCTGTGGTTGATCTTCTAAACAAATGTTATTATTGAAGTCCTCTGTAGTGTGAGTTTTGCATGGAGCTTCAGAAGTTTCTTCTACTGAGGCAGGACGGCATTCAATCATTCTAGTTTTGATTTCTTCTTGCGGTTTAACTTCTAGAGCAGTGCCATTGCTGGGGTCATTTGTGGAACAGATCTCTCTCGGATCTCGAGAGCATTCTTCATTTGAAGCAAAATTATGATCTTCTAGGACCATACAATTATATGAAACTGGTTTCTCATCCTTAACTCTGGTAGCATGCACTACTAGTGCCACTTCATTAACCACATGAATAGAATCACAGACTTCGGCACTCGTGGAAACTTTCTCGACTGCAACATTTTCTATTTGTCCCTCAAAGTCGTCATCACAGGGGTCAACGACATGTGAGCTTGTCATCTTAGTTAAATCAGAATTCTTATCCGTCAAAACACCCTCATCAGCCTCGACAGTAGAGTGTCCTTCAGAAACAAGATTACAAGCCTCACTAATTTTGTTAAATTTCCCTTCTACATCTTGATCTCCTTTAAGTTTAAAGCATGTCTCAGTAATACGGGAAGATGGACACGCATGTTGTTTCTCACCGAGCTCATTAGTCCCGCTGACTTTCTGGGTCTGAACATTGAGCTCATCTTGCATCTCAGAACCATCCAATGTTGCTAAATGATGAGCTTTACCATCCATATTTATTTCCTCCAAAATGTGATTCTCAATTTGAGTCTCAACACTTCCAACACTAACTTTCAAGCTCTCATCCCTGGTCGCTTCAGGGGTATGGTTTTCATTCTGTGTTTCAGACATCCTTTCTAAAGCGGAAAATTTAAAGCTTGTGGAGTTCCCGACACTGCAAACATTATTTTCAGAAACTCTTCTGCTAAGTTTATCAAGATCTCTCACAGAATCATGCCTTCCACGAACTTTACCTGCTTCGGTAGAACCACCTGGTTTTGTCTTAAACTTCCTTCTTGAATACTGAAGGAGTTTCTTTTCTTTTTTATGTGTGAGAGACGTTTCCCCCACTACTCCATTCTTCTTTAATTGAGCACTGTGACATGGTTTTATATGGGCTGGATAATAAATCTTCTTTGTACGAGATCTTCTCAACTGCCATTTGAGAGATAAGGAATCTGAAGAGGAACACTTATCAGATAATAGCCCACCTAACGTTAAAGCATGCTGAACTTGCTTAGAGGAAGAGTTCTTTCTGATTTTGACACAGTGCCGTAAGTTGATCCCCAATTTTGACGTCCAGTCTTTATCACATTCGTCATGTCCATCATCATCAATAGCGAGATCTATCAAGTTTAAGTCTTTCTTTGATGCAACATCTAGTGGAACCTCACTATAGTTAAAAGGGCTACCAATATCCTCTGCAATGGCAGCAGCATGTGCCTTAATCTTCTGATAGTCTGCACAAATCCAAGATGAAAAAGTAAACTAACTAAATGTGAAACAAGTTAGTACATTAAGATATATGTTATTTGCCATTGCTCTAGCTAATATGTTAAGATCCATGAAGTGAACTAGTTGACAAGGACTAATGCTTTGCATAGCTGACAAGAAAATGTATCAAACACATAGCTGATCAAATCTCAGATATCAAATTCTCATTCAATTAAATTACCAAAACTGGCCAACTCATGGAAATGGAAATCTGATACCAACTAACAACGGAAATAATAGGACAATCTTACCAGAATGGCAAATTACAAGCACTTCTGCTCCACCTTTACACTGCAACATGTCTACAATTTCAACGGCATGCTCCAGGCAGAAACTACGTGGTCTCAGAAATTTATTGCAAGTATTCCGACCATGGTCGAACTTGATTGCTGAAGGTACTGGAAGATCCATTGCAGATAGAGAATTGGAAACAGGAGGAAGATTCTCTGCAGAACAAAGTGAAAATTACAAATAATTTGGTGCTTGAAAGATCCAAGAGAATGAGCTCCAACGCAAGTAAACTTCTATTTCAATAAATAATTCGAAGATTCTCTCGGATATTATATTCTTCGATCTAATACCAAAGTACCTTTCCCTCAAATTTTCGCGCGTTGGGTAGGAGAGGCAGATAGTTATGTAACAGTCAAAAAATCTGTATTACTAACCCTAATACGTGAAAACACTTTAAATGTCACTCAAACTCCCAAATAAGATGCAGTACAAAGGACAGTACAAAAATCAACATTTTAGCTGCTTGCTTGTATATACATCAACACTCAGCTAAATCGCATTTCTTCATATCTAATATGTCTGAAGCAAAACTAACTGTATATCAATGATCTTTTCAACATGAAAGAATATTGATAGGAAAAAATCATGAGGACAAAATACAAGGCAAGGGAAAGTATGCGGATCCAATACCTGTAATACAACCATTATTAGAGGCACCAGGGTCTGCAGCGGTAAAAGAGTTCAAATATCCTGACACTCCAGGGCATTCTTGAACCAAAAGATGATTATCACGGAGAAGCTCTAGTGAGGCTTTCTCAGATGGCTGTACCACGGACATAAATGGAAATCCAAGGATTCCACAAGCTACACATGCCAATGTCCCCGAATCAACTTGAAAGTCACATGACAAATCATCGCTACCCAAATACAAATCATTAGAATTCTCCATATACAAACTCATGTCATCAAGAAGATAGTGTTGCTCATTGTCATGTTTTCCAGAATCAACACAGGAAGCATTTTCTGTTGCTTTTGTACTAATAGTGGCACCTGCACTGGGTGATAAAGTCTCCTTGCTTGGATATGTAAGTAAATCAGGATTCCATAGTACAGCGTGATAGTTTGAATCTTTCCCAAGAAGCACAGATAATATATTGTTTTCATTCAAAATATCTTCAATAAATGCCTTCTTTACTAATAACTCTCTTTCTTCTTTCTGGCGATCCTTCAGACGAGAACTCCGCACACCTGGTAGTAAGGATCTTGGCACTCTGGCATAAAAACAATACAAATAAATCAAAAGAACATTAAACACATCAATTAGGCATAGTTGGCACTTGAGATCTTTTATAAAAAGGCATCAAGGTGTATACAATAGAAACAGTGTCAAGCATAGAAACTTAAGCAAATAAAAAACAATATGGAAAGATCCTGTAATATCGCAATTTATAAGCTCATTATCAAACCACATACACTACGATCCAAAAATGTATTCCAAAATAAGAATATAAACTGACCTTGAGACAAAAGACATTGTCAAGAGGTATAACAACTGCTGATGGGAAAGCATGGGAAGATAATTCATAGCAGCTCTGCGCACCGCTGCTTCTTTAGCCACTTTGAGCCACAGTGGTGTCCCAAAGTTAGCAGCTTCCCCGCAATTGAAACCTAAGTTCCCGAGACAAAGGCTATAATTATCAATGAGATATTTAGGATGAACACGCGAAAAGAGGAGTCAAGGCAAGTCCAGAGTATAGTAGCTTATAAATAATGACCAGGTCAAAAGTTAACAGTAATTATAGACATTAACAGAAAACACTATATCATCCTGTGAAAACACACAATAATCATATCCACTCTGGTGGAAATAAGCATCTACATTTCTGCTGCTCTAATTCTAGTGATCAATAATGTTTTAACTGTGTTCTCAGAAGCTTTGTTCTTCACATTATCTAAGGTTACTTATCAACAATAATTTTGCTTCAAATAAAAAGTAGGCATAGCATAAGCAAGGAAGAACCTTCTGGTAACTGTTCAATCCAGAATACAGTAAATGTGAAATCTATAAAGCAATTACCGTGGCTGAATCCTACATGGTAAGCCCTTGGGAAAGTCACAACAAATTCACCAGGGTTCTGTATTAACCTAAACGAGAAACCAAAAAAGACATAAATAGAAAGTGATAGAAAAATAGCAAAAAGAAAACCAAACCCAGTTCCACAACTAAACCCCCCACATGTTTTTATTAAGACATCTTCTTTCTCTTCTCTTATTAGATCCTTGGTATGATAAGTTCTACAATAGCTTTCAAAGAAAAGGACAGGGAAGCTCACCTGCAACACGGTATTCCTGATGCAACAACTACCTCGGGGGGCACTAGAGTAGTCTTTTCGCCAAGTAGAGTAAGTGCAGCTGGCAATAAGAGAAACTGAACCTGAGTTGCAAAGATGCTAAAAAGCTAATGATATCCAACTACAAGATTTTCATTATAAGATGAAATTTTATAAGAGACAATGAAAACCCAATTCGGTGGTACAGTACAAAACCCTGAAGCGTAAATACAAAACCTTGAAGCATGGAAAAGAGGTGTATTGCTATTTTAGAAGAACCATTAAAAAGTAATCAACCAAAAATTGACATACCTAAACGGTCAATATTACCACCATATGCCTCGGAACGCACAACTTCCTCAAAAGCAAAAGCATAATCTCCAGGGACAGCATACCAAGTCTTTGAGGATCCAGTGTGAAGATAATTCATGCTGTGAAGCTCATGATCTTCAACATGCCATGCAAACCAACTGAATAACATGCCAATGTACACCATAGGAGAAGTAACACCCGGGATATCATCTGGCATGAAACGAGTAAGTGAGCCAGGTGAACGTGAAATTACTTGCAAGTTCCAAGGACTGTTTGAGAGCTTCCAACCTGCAGTGCCCTCCATATCATGACAAGAATTTTGACTCTTTCTCTTAGATGATTGTGAAGTTTCATTAGAAGGCAATAGTGGTACAGAAGCAGGCGATTGGGATATATCTGAACTATTCATATGGGAAGCATATTTAACATCATCAGTTCGTAAAATATCTATTCCATTTGTAGCCACATCATTTTTATTGCGACTAGAGCTCTCCCTGCTTCTCCGATAAAAGTTCCTCTTTCTCCTACGTCTATGGAAATAGCGGAATTGACCCTCTGGTTCCCCGAAACCAGACCCTGGTACATCATTTGCATACTCCACATATATAGGCTTCTCAGAAGATGCCTTCCAAAACATTGCTTCTATAACCAATGGAGAAACTTCCTTTATCATTCCCAATTGGCTCTTAGCAAAAGTCTTTGACTTAGATTCAAACTGCTCCAAAGTATAGATCTCCCCACTTTGCCATACTTGCTTGTGAACACCCGAAGGCGGATTTGGAACCGCCCCCTTTGTTTTTTTCACATTCTGACCCAATTCTTGCTGCCTAGTGGTAAACACCGCCCGAACCTCCTCATCATTACTACCATCCAATGAGCCTAATTTCGACGAAGAACGATCATTCAACGAATTTCCATGGGAACCCAATTCAGGGCACTTCAAGAGAGACTTATTCAAGTTGCTAAAAACATACTTCTTAGAAGGTTTAGGCAATGGCGGAATAATCTTGCAAATACCAAAAGCACCAGCTTCCTTCTCAATTTTCGATATATAAGCAATCGGGTCAGCGAATTCGGTGTCGGTAGGGCGAAACACCGGAGCCAAAGGCAACCCTTCTAGCCATTTGGGTATTTCAACATTACCCATTCACCACCAGAAAAATTCAAATCCACGACATAACTCTGGTTAAAGATACAAAACTAGTGTCGCTCAATCCCACAACATTGTCCGATTGAATTCAAAAACCCAATCATGAGACAAATATAGCAATTTACTCCAAAACCCTAAATTAAAAATTACGCGTGAAGCTTCAAAATGAGGGTTTCCACTGGTTTTTGCACCCAATAAAAATGAAAATTGAGAGAGAAAATGACATAGAATGCGAGAAAATTGAGCTAAAGAACCTGCAACTCCAAAGAGACTGTGGATGATTAGGCCTTCAAAATCAAAAGCACCACCAAGAAGAAGAGAGAGAGAGAGAGAGAGAGAGAGGAGGGTTTATGTCTAGGCTTTGAGTGACATTCTTAACCTGCGCAAGATAAAGCTTTTCTAGAAGAATTTTTCTAACGTACGCCGATGAGATAGGGTGCGCACTCGGGTCGTTGTTTCTGGACCGTCTGATCTGTGATTCCATCAATCGGTTGGGGCGCATTTTACACCGAATAATAGGCGCATGTTAGCCTTTTTTAAAGCGGTAGAAAGGGACGTCTACGGTGTATACACTTTGTACCATCCAAAACGGTGCTTATCCAGTTACGAATTACAACGTGCAAAACCAGTAACGAGAGCGACAGAGAGGCGATATTTAGTGGGCCCCACGAGATTTTGCCGACTCATTTCACACGTGGCACTTTGCTAGTGGTTATTTGTCGATGGCTGCTGGCGCTGCAGCTGCGTGATGTCATACTATATGGTGGGATCCACAATCACGGTGCAGCTGTTTTTTGTTGGATATTTTTGAAAGTAATGTTCTGATTACCGATGATCGATAGTATGATTAAACCTTAGGTTTTCTTATTTTAGCAAAAGAAAAAAAAAATCTTAAGTTTTTCATTTTATCAAATAAAACCTTGAATATATTTAATTCAAGCAAACTTTTAAATTTTTTATTATATCAAATAAAACTTTAAGATTTTAAAACCCAATCAAATTGAACATAAACAGATATTTAATCAACGAATATATATGATTAAGATACGACTTTATTTTTTAACTGTTATCTATTTTTTAAAATTTATTCTAACTAAAAAAGTCAATATTTTGACATAATTTTTACTTAATTAATATGTTTGTCAATGTAAATAGCTTCGCATAGTCGCGCATGAGTCGTGCTAGTGTACGTTAAGAAAAAATGGGTCATTTGACTTATTTCACAGATTAATTTGATTCGATTTTATAATTCAGAGGTTTTATTTGATATAACTAAAAACTCAATAAATTTTTTTTTTTTTGCTAAAATTAAACAAAGACAAGGTAGGATTTTTTTTTCTGAAATTAAAAAATTCAGAGTTTTTTTTCGATAATAACCTTTTTTTGGGGGGGGGGGGGAATGAAGGAAATGAGAGAGCCACCTTGGGCCTAGGGCCCCCTACTTTTTAAAATTTTTATTTTTGCCCTATATTTATTATAATCCTCAATTATATTCCTCATATTTTCCCAAAATTTTGATAATTTAAAATTTATTTACATATCTCATAAAAAAGTTCAATAATATCCTTCATTTGTCCGTGTTGAATTTTATGATTTTTAAACTTTACTTATATTATGTTAGATACCTAATTTTTCTCACTCTTTCATGAATAGTTTTTCATTAGAAATCACCTTAAAAAGTCCTTTAATCATATGTATTGGTCCATATTAACTATATGTATTCAAAAATACTATTTTTAGATTATACTAAATTATATTACTCAATTACATGTTCATTTGAAAAAATTGAAGAAAAAAGAACATAAAGAGCAAAAGGGAGGGGTGAAAAAAAAAACTGAATTTATCATTAGATTTTGCTCCCGAAAAATTTTTCTAGGCCGAAAAATTTTTCTAATTCCGTAACTGATGAAGGTCAAATTTTTCTAAACAAAAATTTATGTGATTTTAGTTTTATGTAAACCTCATCTGGATTAATGTTTTTTTCGGTTTAGAGAAAGTGAATGAGCCTTATTTTCTAAACTGAAAAAAAAAAAAAAAAGAACCAACAAAAAGGTAAGGCTATTATCAAAATTTTCGATAATTATATACCATGAGTGAAACTGTAGGCTTGCAACACATTACAATATTTTTCTATATAAAACTATGTTTTGTTTCATCTTATATATAAGAAGAATGTGCGATAAAAAAAATTATATATTAGGTTCCTTATTGTTAAATCATGTTATAATCATATAATAGAAATACGCATGATATATGATGGGAGATTCTGTAACTCTACCCACAATATTTGGTTCATGCTTCATATTCGTAATTAATTTTGATACTAGCCTTACAATCGCGGTGGTGATTTTAAGATTTTTGTAACTATCTGTCTGATTATTGAAAGTTTTCCATACTGTGAAAGTTTTTTTTTTTTTTATTTATTTTGTTATTATTATTTTTTTTTCCTCGATGGAAAAGATGGACCGGGTGGTGCACGTCCCGCTTTCTAGCATTCGCTTTTCGCAATCCGGACGACCGAAAAGCCATGCGTCCCCTGATATGAATCGTAGAAAGTTGTGTTTGTAATTTTCTTAGTCATAACAAATTCTATAAGTTGTATCCAAAATTGTACTACAAATAACATATCAATATATATATATATATAGACGTTGAATGCAATTATGATTTGACAACTCAAACATTATCTTTATACAAACAGAATTTACTCCAATTAAGCTAGGAGCAATTAGTACTCAGACGCTAGCATAGCCTAATAATAAGGAGAGTTTGATTTCAAAATCTCTACTCCCCTAGATTTTTTTGATAATTTGTTTTTCTTTTTTCTACAAGGGAATGAAATATCTACTTATTATGTGGGAGAGAGGGCAATATACAAAATAAGTTTATGGTGTGATTAATGATGTCTATCCATAATCCCTCCTCCACCTTGGCCTGAGCCTGAAGCTGCTTGTTTACAGTAGCTCTCACAAGCAGTCTCACACACAGGAATGGTTGCGCCATCCTCCTTTAGGCACACCGGCATGCACTCCTTGGCGCATGGCGTGAGCGCCTCACCTGTTTGAAAAAATGCCCCAATGAACAGCACTGACATGATCAAAACTGCTGGAATCTTGATGTTTCTGTTCGCCATTTTTTTGGTGTTTGCTTCTTTCTTCTGAGAATTGAGTTGAATGAAGGTGGTTTGGTTTGGTTTATATAAGCGGAAATAGGGATTTTTTCCCCTCCTATTTTTGGGTTGTATTTTTAGTGTGGTTTGGAGAAAAATATGGAGTAATCTGAGGTGTGGAAATCATGGTTTGGAAGTTTTTTATTATTATTTTTTCAATGGTTTCTAAGTCAGGTAAAATTGAGTTCATAACCCTTCAATTTATGTGGTGGATATCTAGGAAATAAGTCCCATATATTTGTGGGCTCTTTTTCAGCTCCTATATTTGACTGCTGGTCCCAAAGTTGGAGATCAAGTTCTATAATAATGATGCTAAAAGTAGTTCTCTCTTAATAGCCAGGGGTTTGGTTTGGTAAATGTATCTCTAGCTAATTTGAGCTATGTAGTTCCAACTTCCAGAGTTTCTCCAAGGTTTTATAATTAATGTAATTTTGATACATGATCTTGTCTTATTATCACATGGTGGGACAGAAAATGAGATGGGAAGAAAGAGAGAAAAAAATAAATCCTCATTCTCGCTTTGTAGGTAGATATAGTAGCTCAATGTTTGAATATAACTATTGAAGATTGAAGATAATTTTTCCTAAGACTATTGGTGGAAAGACCCTCCTCATCCACAAATTCTTACAGCTAAGTGAGAAGGCCTATATTTGATAATGAGAACTAGTGAAGGTCAAAATTTTCTAAACATAACAAATAATTTTAGTTTTGAGTGGACGTAGTAATATTTTGTAATCCCAGACGAATGTTAATTCTATTCAAAGAGAGAAAATAATATTATGTCGTTTCTAACTTTATATTCCAAACTCGAACAAAGAGAAAAGGAAATAAAAGAATAAGGCTATGATTCAAATTTTCAATTATTAGACATGAGTGTTTAGTTTGAAAAGAATAAGTGTAGATTTCTAAGTGTTACATCGTATCATAAACAAACAATAGAAGCAATCATTACGATAATGATGTTTAGTGCGAAAGTGGCGGAGGGGGAGGGATCAATTGGGGGCATATGCCCCAATGGATTTACTTTGTTTTATTTTTCATATACGTAGATACACTATATTTTAAATATATACTACTATTTTGTAAATCTAATAGCGATAGGGTATAAATAAAAAGTCTCTAATGTATATTAGCCCATATTGTAGCTATGTACTTAGCTTGATTGGTAGTCACACATGTCCCCAATATTAAGGTTTAAATTTCAATTCCCTCCACCCAATGTTAAAAAAAATGCCTCTATTAATTCTTTATTTAAAACCTGTATATATTGTTTGAAAACTTTAAATTATTTCCTCCATTTATTAATTATATTTTAATAATATATTTAATTTTCGTTAATTTCAATTTTTTTTGGATGAAAAGATTGGGAGGATCGATCTCAAGCAAAAATTTGGAAAGGTTCTCACCTTTCTTCCATATTAAAAAAAAAAGCATAAATCGATAACAAAGTTGTAACCAAGCAAGCCTATTTAAGCAAAATGAATACACTTCTTTTTTAGCTGTTAAAAAAACACTCCTTTTTAATTTGTCATATATTGAATAGTAAAAACTAAGTAAGAAAAAAAATGTCTAGAAACACAATTAAGTCTAATTAGCCGATTACAAACTAATCCATTTTGCGAAGAAAAATACGAAAGTGCACTTTCTTAGCACACTAATAGAGGTATGGAGCATACTATAAAGTTTACATGTGGGTACCTCTATTAGTGCATAGTGACAATATAGCACACAGTTGTAGACATCCGTAGTTATCCGATACGAATGGGGAGGGAAAAAACTGCTTAAGCGGAGAAAATGATCAGAGTGGAGAATAACTGCATCATTAATATGCGGGTGTAGTGCGGGAACGGTATTAGCATAATCCACACTGTATCCGATTGATATATATTCACATAAAAAAATTATTATAATACATATTTCTTTAATTTTATACTACTTATATTCATATATCTTTGGTAAAATAATGATTTTAGAGAGATATATACTTATATATTTGATTTTTAGAGTTTGAAAATTATTTAATATATTACTATATTTAATTTTTGTCAATTATAAAAGATTTAGTCTTTTTTTCTTAATTTTTTTTCGTATTTTGTCATTATCAACGGGTAATGGATAACCGTGATTTTTCCCATTATCCGTTGATTATTTCATACATCTAAAAAAAGAGTTAATGGAACCAGTAAGGTATTATGATTGGCTTTCCAGAACTGGAACAGTTAATTAAAAATCTGTCCACAGTCTAACTCGTTGTCATTCCTACTTTAATATTGCATTTTGAGAAAGAAAAGAAATAAATAGAAAAGCAAGAAAACAAAATAAAAAAGATAAATGAATATGAGAAAAAAAAAATTAATGTTTTAGCAAATGCGTCACTCAAATAAATTTCTTGCCCATCCCCGTCTTTATTGAGACAGTATTAATCTCTCGATCGCAAACGAAAAAAAAAAAAAGAAAATGAGACTTGTCATTGACGCTTTCAAAAGGTTGCTTTTTTTTTTTTTGATTGAAAAAAGGTTGCTTTTGAATAAAATGTGTATACAACCATAAGCAAACAGATAAAGTTCAATTAACATTGGCACTATTTCTTACAATTCGCACGGTGAAGTTATCGCGGCTCTGCCCAAATATAGCTAAGAGGCCATTCTCTTGCCCAAGAAAATTATAAAGATAACCTATACATACTAGCTTTTTTGTTCGAGTATTTGTAAATGATCTAAATAAAATTTTCAGGGATAACTTACAAAAAAATTCAAATTTGGCTGAGATTCAAACTTAAATGTCTCTTGGAGAACTCTCTAAAAAGAGACTGCTAGATTAGAATAATCTCAAAAAAAAAAAAAAAAAAAAAAAAACGTTAAATCATGCGGTCATATGCATAGGAAATACTTCGCATCACTTAGTGGACTTCACAAGGGCTTTTGTGCTATGAAAATATTATGGTTGTTTTCGTTATACCACCAACAAACCATTAGTATAAAGAACATGTTAATGGTGTTTAAGTATTGCGAAGCTATATCTTAGTCAGTTCTCGAATCGGAACTGATGGAAACGCTTTCGCACAGGCACCTTAGTATTTTTTTACACTGGCATTAGAGCCATTATTGGTAGTATCATGTTCTCTCGTAAAAAGGGAAAAAAAAAAAAAGAAAAAAAAAAGAAGAAGACTTTTGTTTCTTTTTTTCCTTTGTGCCAGTTATCCTATTTATTATGTCAAACTTTATGAGCTCCAAAATTTGACCAGATAGTTTGATTCCATTTGTGCTAATTGTTCTTGATATGGTTGGATTCCCAACAAAATTTCCTTCATTGTGACATCTCATTTTCTTGAAAAAGATTCAAGTTAAGAAAGTTATCATCGTCATTTCAAATGTTGAGTTGGTTTTGCACGATTTTAAGAAAATTAGGACTTTTTAATCCATAAAACCACTCTTGCAAGAATAACGAGCATCGTGTTAAATATATATATATATATATGTAGCATGACAACATAGGAAATTATGATTAGACAACGAGGAACATTATCTTTATATGTAAAGAATTTACTCCAAACTAGGAGCAATTGATGCATTAGATATATATATATACCTATATATATGTTGATATATTTGTATGCTGGGGAGAGAAAGAGAGACCAATGTCTATAATAGAATTTTTGGTGTGAATTAAGGACCCGTAAACCAACCCCATATACCACCGCCTTGGCGTGGTGGGGCTGAATGCCTACAGGCATCCTCACAGGCCCCTCTCACAAACAGGAACCATTCTCCCTCAGGCACACCGGCATGCACAGCTTGCCACATTCCGAGAGCGCCTCACCTGTTTGAAGAAATGCCCCATTGACCGGCACTGCCATGATCATAACTGCTAGGACCTTGGTGTTTTTGTTGGCCATTCTTTTGATATTTTTCCTCTCTCTCTCTTTCTCTCTATATATATATATATATATATATATATTCTCAGTTTAGTTTTCCATGTGTTATATTTTCTTGAGAGAATTGAGCTGAATGGATATATATTGGCATGGTTTAATTAGGCGGTTTCGTTTATTTTTCTTTTTTGTTTTTTGAAGTTTTCAAGTAAGGTAAAATAAAGTTCAAAATTTGTCAATCTTGTGTGGTAGATACTGGATATCTAGGAAGGAGGTCCTCCATAGTACTGCTGGACACCGAGTTCTTTAGCATTATAACAGGAGTTGTTCTCTCAGAGAAAGAGGATTTTGGTTTGGTAAAAATGTATGTCTTAGCTAACGTGATCAGAGTGACATGGATTGGGAGCTCCATGCAACCAATGTAATTATACAGTTTTTAGGTAGTTCCAAATTTTTTCTAAGGTTTTTATGTATTGATATTATAATACAGCACATAATCTTGTCTTATTTCTCATCACCTTGGTGGTGGGACAGAAAAAATGAGATGGGAAGAAGAGAGAGAAGAAAATCATCATCCTCTACGTGTGGATAGATATAGAAACTAGAAGTTTTGGATATTACCATTTTTCCTGAGACAATTGATGGACAAAACCCTCCTCATCCTCAAATTCATACCCCTAAGCAAGAAAGGCTTCGACCCAACATGCATCAATAAATATATAAAAGGGTTGTCACTCTCTTGGCCACTAAATGGATAAAGTGAAAAAAAATATCTATAAACAATAAACACTTCCCCCACCTAAGACTAAGATAATGCCAAAAGAATTATAATAATGAAGAAAGAAGAGAGAATTGGACTATGACTTGGAATATCTCGTCCTAACACTACAAGATTTTGTACATCATTTGAGAGAGACCTTCCAACCTCCGACCGACCATCTCTCTCTAATATATATATGGCAGTGAAGAATGGGCAGAGAGTTAAGATAGAATCATTGAGACAAAGCTTTGTTTGCAAAATCTGTTGGCTAATTAATTGAAGGGTGGTGTGTCCTGTTGAGAATCTCATATACTTCATACCAACCTACACCAAAGATAAAGTCTTTGTCTTAATCAAAATCCGTGTGCTATATATCACCAAAAGTGAAACAAAAACCGGACACTTCAAGTCAAGGTTTCCAATACATTATAAACAAAAAAATTGAAATAAAGATTTATGATACAGGGCAATATTGGCTTATAAAATAAGGGAGCACTTTTCATACTTTAAAAATTTTTCTTGTGAAGTCTTGGTAATAAAACTCCTTTTTAATGTCAATTGCAAGAGCTCTCAATCTTGAGGCATGTCAAATACTCTTGTAAACTCATAATAACATCGACAGTCGGTGAAAATTGATCTAATCCAAGCCGAGCAAAGTGTATTAGAATTTAACCATCTATTAAATCTCATTTATATATGTCATATAGTTTTTATAATATCCATGAGAAACATGTTTTATAAATTGCACTTCTACGGTTCTACCAGCTTTCTTTCTTTATTACCATATTTTGTGGGGTATTATTGCTTTGGAGTAGTATTAGCAAGTTCCCAATCTGTTAATCTGAAAGAAAACATGTATTTTTCCTGCATTGTCCTGTCTACTTGCAATAATATATACACATACATGTATACAAATTTAAAATAGCATAGTACTATAATTAACAACACCGTATCTATAGTTCCTTGACAGGAATATACCACAAATCTTCTTTAACTTTAAACTAATCTTGCCTTTCAAAACTATCCAACATATAAAATGAGACAAAATCTTACTAGCTTCTAAATGTGTGGATACATAACTGTCTATATAACACTCAATTTTGCTTGCACTTTCCAACCCACCTTTCCCTTTGTGTGTCATTATGAAGATGAGGATTTTCATCAAAGTCAAGTACTTTCTCACAACATGCTTCACTACTTCTAGTGTCCGAAAGCAAGCTTTCAGGGATCATAGTACGGCCAAAAGGGTCTTTTCCGTCCCCAAAGATGTCCCAAAAGGTCACCTAGCGGTCTATGTGGGTGAAGAGTTTAAGAGATATGTTATCAACATCACCTTACTCAAGCACCCTTTATTCCAAGAACTACTTGACCATGTTGAAGAAGTGTTTCAGTTTGCCAACGGCTCAAGACTCTGTATTCCTTGTAGTGAACATGTTTTCCTCAGTGTTCTTCAGTGCATAAATGTTTCTGAGAGAGCGAGACGCGTAAGTATGCGAAGATTCTTCAGAAACAAACAGAGGTATTAGAACAATGCATTGGCTCGTTTTTGTTGTACATCTTTTGTCTCTTGTTAAAGTTTTTGACTTCATTGTTTTGTATGTTCAACTGATGATCAAGCTGGTTCAGCATTTAGTTGCAAAACAAGAGTAATATGAAGCGGGAGAATACTATTTTGTAAGCAAGCAAGTTGTTGTCTTCACTCTCAAACAAAAATTTTCTTCTGATATTATCAAAACTCTGTGAAGAAGTACCTTTGTTGATAAATAACCAAAAGCATTATTTCCTTAATGGTATTATTTGAAAAACTAGGGACAGAACCCAAGATCACTATATTTCTACTAGGTCTTTACTCTGGTCTATATCTCTCGACTATATTTTTTTGGACAAAACTTTGGATTACAACACTAACGAATTCGAATAAAACTAAGTGAGATTTGTGAGATATTTATAATAAAGGTCTGGTGATTCAATTCTAATGAATGGTGGGAAAATTCACAACCTATAGATTATTCACTATTTTAGCACCTTTTTTTCCCAGTGCTGAAAACCCATTTCTCTATTTCTCAAGTTGCAAGCCATTCAACCCTTAATCCCAAGACAAACTTAACCAACTAATAAGAGGGGCTGAAGCCTCACTTAAAATGTTGTAATGAAGTTCACTAATTCAGAAACATACTATGGCCATCTTTTCCAGTCCGTAAGAGAAACAATTCTCCTGTTCCCATTTGTTTGAGTGTTTACTAATATATTGAGGAATCTTACGTATACCTAGTTAACTCAAGTTTTTATTCCTACTTATTCCTCTTCAACCTCTTTCCCTTTATGATTCTTTTCATTATGGATAAGTGAAGATGCCCAAATTATGCCCAGCTAAGTCCCCACGTCACCATTTTTTAAAGTTTGCCAAGAAAGAATCTTAGTGAGGTGGTATAATTTTAGGAATATGGCCTTTTCGGGTAAAGTTTCTTGCAGGGACAAGAATCATAAAGCTCAAGCCCATCATCATTTTTTACTGGAGAAAATTAAGAATTAAAGAAGAAGCATGACCATATTCAACAGAGAAAAAAAAAAAAAAAACGAGGGCACTTGTCCACCCAAACTCTTTCTCCAATACAATGACGTGATTTTATTTTTCGCATTTTGTCCGGTGAAAGATACTATTCATTAGTTTCATGTGCTCAATTTTGAACAGTTTGCAGAGTAGGCCCTAACTTGACACTTTGGGGTCGTTCTGTTTACAAGTATCTTGATAAAGACAATTCAGATTCAAATTCAATCCCAAGTTCTTGATTCTACACCACGAGTATACACGATTATATTAATTGTGTTTTATTGTTTCTTAACCCTTTGCAAAGTAATCACCAAATTGTTTGAGTAATGCTAAGGAACACTTGCAATACTTGGCACCACAAGTAGTAAAAATGTGAAATCCACGTGCAAGTTTTAGTGTTTTGCTACGCACGGATGTGGTACTCTTAGTACTTTTATATTTTACTAAATATTCCAAGCGAGTACAAGAATATTACTTGCTAAATATACTAATATAATAGAGTCAAAGGGGATAAATCACTATTACTAGTACTACTTAAACCAGCATCTTGAGAACAAAAGATGAAAAGACGAGAATATAATTTAATCAAATTGTCCAGGCAAGACGAGAATATTTGAGATTCCAGAATCCATAAGAGAATACCGGGCAAAAGATGAAAAGTCGACCCAAAAAAATGGTACTACTTACTAATGTGAAGCAAAGACTTGTTCCACATTCAATCACATGTAAAAACTAAAACAGAACGGCACATAAACTTCCTAGAAAAATTGGCATGGATATTCTCATCCATTTCGAGTAGAGCATCACAAACAATTATAACATCCAAAACAAATGAGCCCCTATACCATAAAGTTGGGTTCAGGAGAAACATATTCATATTGCAGGCTGCCACAACTATATGATGAGGCAATATAGCTTAATAATAATTATATGATCCTCTAATCAACGCAGAGAATAGAGTTCTCTTACGGTCCAAGAAATGAACCTAATTGAAATCTGGCTTTTCCGGGTATGTGCACCCTGACCTCTGGATGATAACATTAGCTGCATAGCAACCAGCTCTCACACATTCTTCAATGGGCTTCTCCTTAACCAGCTGCGACAAAAATCCACCAACAAAAGCATCCCCTGCCACGGGAAAAAGAAGATGGTTTATTCAGGGCCAGCTCATATGGACAAAACAAACAGACTGTTCTTTGATTTGTAATCCTCAGGTCCAATATAGATTAGAGAAAGAAAACAATAAATCAATCAATTGTCATCAATCGATGGCTTATTTCAAAATGATTAACCCGTTCTCAAGTTATTTTCATTCTTTGAAACATTAATCATGGGAGCATATACTACACTATTACTTAAGATAAACTGAGAATAATTTCTAACATCCACACAGTGATATTTCACATCCCTGTCAAATATATTAAAAGTCATGTTATAAGTTGAGCCCTGCCCTCGGCCTCCCCCTCACCCAATAAGAACAAAAATAACATAGGTGGAAGGTCAGTACAAAATCCTTTATTGACCTCTATTGAAGATCAAATACCTGCTCCATTGGTGTCAACAAGCTTCTCCTTGGGTAACAAAATAACAGGGAATAATTTGGTCTTCCCATCCTCAGCAACTACAACAGGGTCTGCACCTTGAGTGATAACAGTAATCCTCTTGTGGGTACCTGATTCCTTGGGCAACTGGGAAATCTTGATAGCAATCTCTTCGACATTGTCAGTCTGAATAAGTCAGAAGAATCAAGAAGGTAACTGATAAGAGGGAGGAAAGATGTTCGGTTCATATATCAGAACAACAGAAATCAAGTAACATTACCTCCCAGCCACGAACCCTTGCAAAGGTTCTTGCTTCTGTCTCATTTCCAAAAACGTAATCAATGTACCTGTAGTTAAATGGCAGTACAAAATTATTGATGGATATTATATATAGAGAACAATAAAAAATAAATAAATAAAAGAGAGAGACTTACGGCAAAACCTTCTCCTGTGCATCTTTGAAGAACTCACAAATAAATGGAGCAGAAAGGTTCATCGTGAAGACCTGCAGAAGTTGAAACATACAAGATGAAGCTACCAAAAATTATAAACTACAAGACAAAAATGTCCAAGAATTTAACTTCATGGCGTTACCTTATTGTTTGCAGCTGCATGTGCAGCAACAAGTTGTATGGATTCTGGAGACACAGTGAGGAAAAACCCAGCAATATAGTAATATTTGGCCTTCTCCACTGCAAGTAGGAAATCGACGTACGTCGTCTAAGAGGATGTACGGCCAAAGCAAAATATGAAAGCCAAAGCAAACAACAAATCAAGAATATTACCTAGTGCCCAGTTTTCTGGTTGCTTCAGATGATCAGCTTTGTAGCAATTTGCAGCTGACAAGTTAGCAACAAGTGATCTGTGCAGTTATTCATTGAAAGGCATTATAAACAATGTCAGCAGTTAACAAAAAAATCATGAAAATTTAAAAAACTAATGCATGAGTGTACCCAATAGCCAATAGAATTTGCATAGAACTTAAGGACGAAAAGTTCTTTGGGTTTTCAATATTAAGCATATACATGGGCAACTCCACTGTTCTAGATCTGATAAAAATTCTTTGAAGTTTTGTATATTTAGCAAGTAATTTTTTTTTCTTTTAATAAGAAACAGAAACTAGTATCTTACTACGTGTTTGTAACTTGAACAACACCACTGTTTTTTTTCCCCCTCAAAACTAGTCTTATCATGTGTTTGAAACTTGATAGAAACTGAAATGTCTTAACAAGCTACAAATTCGACCAGAAGAACTTACAGTCATGAAATATTCATTAATAATTCCACACTAGAGAAAAAGAAAAATATTAGTAAACAGAAGGCGTTGAACTGACCTCTCACCACCGACAACACAAACAGCACAAGTTCCTGTTGGTGCAGTGTCATCTTCATAATAGTGTACCTGTTTACATTTGCAAACTTTCAAAAGAGATTTATTTCACTCAACAAACAATATGAAAATTTGAACCGGAATAGGGACACAGGGTAGGGGTAAGAAGTAGAGAAACTCACATTAACACCAGCCTGTTTGGAATTTTTTTTCATCTCCTCTCCGAACTTGTCCTTTCCAATGCTTCCAATGTAACCAGTTGCACCAGGAATTTGGAGCAACCACTGGAAAAGCACAACAGAAGAAATGAGAAGCGATAAAGAAAGATTTAAGGGGCTGTTTGACATCATAACTAAAAAACAGTTTTTTGTTTTTAAATACATAAAACTGTTTTCTGATAACAAGTAAAGGTGTTTGGCATTGTTCTCTGAGAATAATTTTTAAAAACAGAGTTAAAGAAAACAGAAAATTCAGAGAACCAAATATTGTTTTCAAGGTGTTTTCTTAACTTTTTCTTTTTCTAAAAAAAATAAAAATTCTTTTATATGACTTTCATATACATATTTTCTTGTAACTTTCTATCTCATAATTCTCTCTCATCACTTTCTCTAACCACTTTCTCTCTCCTCACTCTCTCTCATCACTTTCTCTCTCTTCATTCTCTCAATCCTCATACTCTCTCATCACTTTCTCTCTCTTCATTCTCTCAATCCTCATACTCTCTCATCACTTTCTCTCTCCTCATTCTCTCTCACGGCTTTCTCTCTCCTCATTCTCTCTCATCATTTTCTCTCTACTTATTTTATTCTATCACTTTCTCTCTCATTATTTTCTATCCCTTCATTTTTTTTAATCACATTATCTCTCCTTATTCTTTATTGCTACTTAATTTTTATAACTTTTTTTATCTTTATTTTTTATCCCCATGCATTCTTATCACTTTCTCTCTTGTGTGTTTTCATTAGTTTTTTTTTTCCTTAATCTTTCTCGACACTTTTTATTTCCATATTCTCTCTTATCACTTTCTCTCTCATTATTATCTTTCATTACCTTTTCTCTTGTGACTTGCTCTCTCCTCATTCCCTAACTTGAATTCATATCTGGTCACTCTCTCTTGACTTTTTCTCTCTAAATATTTTTTTTTATAATACAAATATGATGTTTTATATTCATATAATTTTTTTTCCCTAAAAAATGTATTTAAAAAATATTCGCCAAACACCCATTGTTTTTTGAAAACATTATAAAACAGTTTTTATTCTCATTTCTGAAAACACAATTCTAAAAACAGAAAACAAAAAACAATGCCAAATAGGCCCTAAGTAACTCAAACTAATGAGGTAGTTTTGCGTGTCATAAAAGTATAACAAACCTGGGCAACTTTTATCGAATTTTGTGTAGCACCTATGGTTAAAACATTAACACATGACGAACTGTCAACATACTTAGAGAGATATCAAAGATACGCTATGCATTGCTATAAAGCAAGCACATAGGAACAAAAAACACAAACGACCTAAAAACGATTTAACGTATAACTTTGAAATTACCTCCAGCAATATACTCCACATCATAGTTGTTAGCCAATTCGTCATACCTTCACAAATCACATAGGGGAAAAAAAAAAAGTTTGGTTCAGCATTGCCGAATTAACGTTTAATATCTCCTTTGAAATCTTTTTTTTTTTTTTTAAATAATAAGATTTTGAGAACACAAGTAAAAAATTTTGAGTTAAGAAATGATTCCACGACATCTAAGACTAAGAATAACGTCGAAAACCTGGCAAAAGAAAAAAATTAAAAAGTAAAAAAGTAAGAGAAATCTTACATTTGCAAGTGCTTATCCTCGGCAAGAATAGCATTGTTTGGCTTGATGTCATATCTTTCCAAAGAAAGAAAACAGACCCAGTTAATCAAATTATCCGTATAACAAATCAGAAACAAAAAAAATATATATATATTCATTTCCACACTAGTATCAACAAAAATGGACTAAGCTATAAGAGACATTGAAATTCTTTAAATTAGAGCAATGACCAAACTTTAGATCTGCCTTACTCAAAGTTTTCTCCACTTTTATCTCAACAGATACAGGGGGTAAAAAAAAAAAGAGGTGGAAGATCCACCATTTTCAACTAGATATGTAAAAAGAAAGCATCTAGATCTACCCAAATCAGAAGAAGCAAAAGTACTAAAACCAATCATATTCATCAAACTACCGATATCAGATCTCAGATCAGAACTACATAAACCCCCGTTTGGTTGCTCGGAAAATAATAAAAGTGATGGGAAAAATATAAGAACGAGCTCAAAACGTTGTCTAAATCTCCGCATTTTCCCAGCAACCAACCAGAGGTACGAAAACAGAACTTACTTTTTGAGGAATTCTTCAGGGACAACGGCGGAGATGTCAAGGAGAGGATTTCCCATGCCGAGAAGGATTCCCTCGTACGCCATTGGAGCTAAATTTGGGAGCTTAGAGAGAGTGAGTGAGTGAGAAAGAAGAAGAGATTAAAGCTTAGAAGAGCACAGAGAGAGCCAGGGTGAAGAGGGGTATTTATAGTAACCTATTAACAGAGCAGGGCATTTCAAGTGAGACGTCACCACCTCCACCAACCCAAAGACTCTAAAACCCTCTCACGCGCTCTCACTCGCCTCCTTTTATGTGTTTGGGGGTTGTTGGGATTACTCTTCTTTCTTTGGGCCTGGGCCTCAAGCCATATGGACATATATGGCCCATCTTTGAGATTTCTTTTATTTTTTGTTTTTAATTGGGTTTCTAACACTTACATCTAAAAAAATCGAAAAAAATTACAAAAATACGGAACTCAGGAACTCATACTTTTTTCCAATTTTCGTACGGTTTTTATTAGGAAAATATCACTTTTTAAAAAAAAAATTTTTACAAGTACCATTTTTAAAATAGTTAACTAGTTACCAGTTTCTGAAAACTAGTTATTGGTTACTAGTTACCAATTATATACCAATTATAAATATCTTTGATTATTAGTTACCAGTTTTTGGAAACTGGTTACCAGAAACTAGTTACTATTTTAAAAAATGATATTTTTCTAAATATTTAAAAAAAACTGTATTTTTCTAAAAAAAACCGTACCGTACCTTAAAAAATACAAAACTATTGTATTTTTCAAATTTTTTTCTAAAATACCGTATAATATCTAATTTCCCCTTTTTAATTTGCATGTTCTTTTCTTCCTGGAGGTTTCAGTAACTCGGTTTTCTATTTATATTTGTATTGACCAATCCAATAGCTATTTTTTTTTACCTATTTTATCTTAATAAAATTCATCTTATACGTCTTTTTATAATAAAAAGTAAAGAAAAAAATATTAAATAATATGTATTTTTTTCAACTACTCGAATCATTATAGTCGTTAGATAATAAACGGCTAAAAAATAATACTTATAGATTGGTGTAGTAGTCAAAAAATGATCCAATAATTAAAGGCTCAGAAATGATAGGCTCACCCATAACGAGGCCCATCGATATCACCATTGGGCCAAATAACCAATAAATGGGCTCTATGAGGTCCAGTCCAAGAAGTTGGCTCTAATTCTTTAAAGGACCAAGTCCGATCAACCAACTAGTAAAGGACTCCGCTCAAGAACCGGTTAAACCCACAACCAGATGACTCCTAGGGGCCGTTTGCTACAAGGTAATCTCAGTTTTCATATTAATAGGAATGCTGAAGATGGTGATATGATTGTCTGATATCCAGAATAACTGTGTTTGGTTGCACACAGTAATCTTGTCTATGATTCCTGGGATGTTAGATAACTGTGTTTGGTTGCGCATAGGAATGTGCTTAAATTAAAATTAAAAAATTAACTTACTTATAAAATAATAAAATTTGTTAGTATGAAATAAAATAATTTGCTATGGTTCCTAGGATGTTGTATTTTTTTTTTTATTTCGTTTTCTAGGGTGAGTTTTAGATGGGGGGTCATTTGAAATCCATATGTTTTGGTAACTTTTAGATGACCCCCACTTAAGAGGATTTGATTCCCGAGGTGATTACTTTACTGGGTGTTAAAATGGTATCAAACATGGGGATGCATTGAGATACCCATTCCCACCTAAAGATTATCCCATACCAAACGGCCCCCTAACCGAGTGGAGGTATATTCTCAATAGAACCAGGATCTATCACTTAGTCTACATGGTTGATTCAAAAAGAATAGCCACATGCCACGAATCCCGGAGCAGGGTAGCTGGCTCCAACGGGTCTGGAAAGACTCCTATAAATAGAGACCTAGGTGGGAAATCAAAGGACATCTGAATACATCTAGACTCTGACTCGTTTATTTTTACTCTTAATAGCACTCTTACTCTTTCACTTACACTCGACTCTAGTCCATCTTGCCTCTTTATTAATATCTATCTCACGTGACTAAGATCATATAGACTATCTTGAAGTCACTTGGGATATCCGCGCATTCATCATTCATCAATAAGGCTTTGTGTTCTTACTCTTTTACACAATTTTTTGTTCAATTGCTTATTTGATTTATTGATTTCATACTTTATCAATTTGATCACTGACTTGAGTGAGTCCCTTTGGCTGACACCACCTGATGTTCCCAATTGTGTTCTTACGTCTTTTTATTTTGGCAGGTTGCTTGTGGCCTAATTCTGTAATTATAGAAACGATCCTCTACAATTAGTAAAAAAAAAATACCTACTAGATTGGAACCCATATTTGTATTCCTAGGTCAAATTTCCAGGGGTAAGTCATTTTTTAAAATTTAAAAGGAACAGTTTGATTATAATTACAATATTAAGAGTGTAAAAATAAATAAATTAGAAGTACAACATTAAGCTTAAATAGAGTAATTCTGAAGTTGCACGCTTTTGGATTTCCCTTACCCCATCAAGAAAAAGAGACATTCATAAGCTGAACTTAATTAGGATATTACCAAGAGTTAAAGATTTAATTAAATAATTTTACTTGGGAGTTAGGACAGTTTGTGTTAGGAAAATATGATGGTTTTTATTTTTTACTCTCTTTTCATTTTATATAATATATTTGAATAAGGGTTTTTAATATAGAAATCCCCTGAACTCGAAACAAATTAGTAAAATTAACTCTGAACTCAATTTTTTGTAGCAAAACCCATTGAAGTTCATAATATTAGTTTTGTTAGAAAAGAAAAGTATTTCTGTTATTTTTTTTACGGTTTAATTCTCATTCTTTTATTTGTGGCTTTTAGGGGTTCTCATTCTTAGATTTTTGTTTCACATTAATCTATTTTAATCTTTACTGTCCAATACGTGCTCATCTTAGTAGAGGTAAAATTGGAAAGAAAGAAACATTATTATTATTATTATTTTATTTTTAAAGAGTTGAGTTATTGTTTTTATTCAAGATGAATGTAAAAAATTAGAAAACTTTATATGCTTCCAATATGGATCTTTTTTTGTCCAAATATTAATATATTTAGAAGAGAGGTATATGAATATATTGCCAATTTTATGTTTTATTGTTCCAATTTCATAGGAAATATATTGTCAAAATTTTATATAATACTAATATGGATCTATTTTGGTCTAAGTATTTATATACATCTCTTCTAGATTTATAAATACTTGGACCAAAATGGATCCATATTGGAACTATATAAAAATTTTCAATTTCTTCCTTCCGGTTTGAACAAAAAATGATAACCCAATTTTTTTAAATAATAATTTCTTTTTGTTTCTTATTTTACCCCTGAGATGAGCACATTTTGGGGCAAATGTTAATTAATGGCAGTTTTGGACAGAAAAGATTAAAAGAGATTAACATGAAATAAAAATCTAAGAATGAGAATCTAAAAGTTTTAAATAAAATAATAAGGACTTAATTATAAAAAAAAATATAATAGAAACAATTTTCTTTTTTAATATAACTAATAATATGGACTTTAGGAGGTTTTGCTACAAAAAGAAATTGAGTTCAAGCTTAATTTTACTAAGTTGTTCTAAGTTCAGGAAGTTTTATATTAAAAAGCCTTTAAATAAAATCTATGCATCAAACAAAGAGATAAAAAAAAATAGAAAAAAAAATCAAATTAAAGCACTTCTCTTAACTCCTAAATAGGGTAATGAACTGCTATAAAAAAAAAGGTAATGAACTGCTAATACCAATGTCCGACAAACTCTTTCAGCAGTGGTGGTGCTTGTACCTGTCAACAAAAACTAGTTGCAAATTCACTATAAAGTTAAAGGAAACCACATGGGGCAATACATGGTAACATTATGAAGTACTTAGGGTTTGTTTGGATTCACTTTCGTTTTCTGTTTTTTGTTTTTTTAAACAAAAAAATGGAAATTTTTTTTTGGAAGTTCGATTGGCAACCTTGTTTTTGTTTTTCGTTTTTAAAAATTGTTACCAAAAATTTCAAAAAAAGAGGTAACAAAAAATTTCTAATACTTTTATTTTTTTAAACAAATTTCAAAAATAAAAGATCATACAAATACTTGTACACAAGTGCTTATATACATATATGTATATATATACACAAATATAAGTCTAAATGACTTTCCACTTGTTATTTGTATTTTTTTATTTTTGAAAATAAGTAGTGAAATAAAGTTTGCCAAGCATGTTTCTTGTTTTTAAAAATCGAAAATCAAAACAAAATTTTTACTTTTATTTTTAATTTATTTAAACAAAAAACTAGAAGTGAATCCAAGCAGACCCTTAAAGTTCATTTTACACTTTCAGCTTGTTTCACAGTATTTATAGGTTATATTTTTTTTCCTAAGAAAAAAAAAAAAAAGAAAGCGAAATGGTCCAATGGATGATGATGTTTTCTCAAAGAACATTCTCAGAACATCTTTATATTTATTTTACTTTTAAAAACAAAAACGCAACATACATCTATGTTACCAAACAGTCTTGACTGTGAGAGTTTTGTTGTTAGTTGAAAAGAGAGATTAATATTGTTTTATTATTTTTAATTATTTGCTTATATTTGTAATAGAAATTCATGAAAGTTAACTAAGAGAACAAATATGCAGCCGTTTATTCCGGGCACACATTCCAATTTTCAAAGTTTGGGGCACATTGTCACAAGTACTACATTTTCAACAAAAAAAATAAATAAATAAAATTTATCTAAAGTGATCCAACAATAGGTAAAATTCAAGAGTCTCTCATGTGTCTTTTAACCTGTTAAATTTTCTCATGCGTCCTTAACCCAGTTAAATTTAACACCATATTTGATAGAATGGAAGAGAGTAGGAAGAGAAGGGTACGAGGGACAGTAAGTAGCTCTTTTTCATTATGTTGTTTGGTATTCAAATGTTTATGATAAATGGCAGATTAATAGAATGTATACCATATCACCTATTGTAATCAAATATATATATGGTTGTCAATCTAGTAGGTATTTTTTTTTTTATCTATGTGTAGGTAATTTTTTTTTTAGCCGTTGGATCATCATTTAATAGTGATACAACGGCTATAATAATGTGTATAAAAAGACATGCATTATTAATGTTATTTATCTTTCTTACTTTTTAATATAAAAAAATATACCAAAAAAAAAATTTTCATTAGCCAAATTGATACCTATACATAGGTTGAAAAAAAAAAAAAAAAAACCTACTTGATATTTGTTAAATTTCTCTTATGTGTGTTTAACCTGTTAAATTTTCTCACGTGTCCTTAAACTCATTAAATTTAACATCATGTTTGATAGAATGGATGAGATTAGGAAGAGGGGAGTATGAGGAGCAGCAAGGATAGTAGCTCTCTTTCATTATGTTGTTTTCAAATCTTGATAATGGATGGCAAATTAATAGAAAGTATACCATATCACCTATTGTATGAAAATATATATTTATTAATTTTCTTTTAGGGTTACCTTCTTTTTGTTATATTTCTTTGTCATCATTTAACCGAGGGAATGAAGGGTTTTGATGGGCCTAGAGGGAGTTTTGACTCCTCGAGCTCTCCCCTTCCTCCTATAATCGCTCTTATCAAACAATGAATTTTGGCCTTTATAGAAAATTACTAGCAGACAACAACAATGTATTTTACTCAATTGAAAGTGAAATACAATATAAAAAGAACTAGAAAAAAAAAGTTCAATACAAACTTGCTAACACAATATTTTGTCTAAATTATTGGGCAATTGTATATTTTTTTCTATTTTGAGTGAGGGCTTTTGTATAGACTTTATGTTAAAATTTTAGGAACATGTATAAATATTTCAAAGACTTATAAAATTTAGGGGGCTTAAGCCCCTACTCGTCGTCATGCTCTCCTTCTGTCTCTTGCAATCACATACTATAAACTAAAATATTAATATCCTACCAAACAATACCCTGGGGCCCATTTGGAGGCTAGGACAATGGGAAAGGAATGTAGTCCAGTCCCATGTTTGGGCCTTTTTAGTAGACTGGACAAAATAGTCCAGCCTCCAAAATAATACCCTTTTCTTGGGACTAAATAGTCACACTTAGAACTTGAGTTTATTTAGTCCCAAGGACCATGACCTTTTTTTTTTTACAAAATTTTTTTTTGGATAAAATGTTTTTTTATGTTTTTTATATTCTTAAATAAAAAAAAATACATATCCCATTCTTTTTTTAAATTATAAACATATAATAATTATTAAAAATAAAATAAAAAATATTATTTATTTTATTATATTTTATTATTGTTTAATTTTCTCTCTCCAATTTATGAAATATTTATCTTCTTATTTCATAAAAACATATTATGAAAAACTACATTAATAAAATTTTTATTATGTATTTTTGCTCTAGTTCTGAGTTACACTAAATATAGTACAGTACTAAATAGTCCAATCTAGTCCAGTCCAATCCAATCCAGTCCTGCGTACCAAACGAGCCGTAGTGAAAATAGAATTCTTATTCTTATTTTGGGATATGGATGAAAATAAATAATAATAATAATAATAATAATAATAATAATAATAATAATAATAATAATAATACAATAGGCGTATTTCATCCATCAAATTCTAATTTCAACTTAAATCAAAGGTACATTGTAATTTCCTGATTAGTAAATCTATTTACAGAATAGAAAATTAGGTAATTTCCTGATTAGTAAATCTATTTACAGAATAGAAAATAAGGTCACTTGGCACTACAAGTCTACAAGCTTTATAATTAGATCTCATAGTCATTAATAGCTACATCAAAAAGAGTCTGTGAGAACCTACACACAAATACATATATATTTTCTTTCATTTCTAAATATTTGTCCAGACCTCAAGATCACGAATACAATGGAATAATGCATTTAAAAAAAAAAAAACTAAGGACACTAAGGGTGCGTTTGGTATAGGATTTGAATCCTATTCTACAAATCCAGAAACAGCTTTTATGAAGAAAGTTGGAAGGATAATCATAAAACTGTTTCTGGATTTGTAGAATAAGATTCGAATCCTATACCAAACGCATCCTTAACTTTTCTACAAAAGATAAATGACTCAAAAGATATCATAGTTTTTTACTTTTCGGCAAAAGCTAACCGAATTTTTCATTTCTTGATATTTTGGTATTTTAAGTGTATCCAAATGCATACTATACGCAGGCTAATTAAATATAAATTAAAAAACAATAATCTGAAAACAAAAGAAATATTTTAATTGTCTTTCTATAATATCTTTTACATCTATTTGCATAAGAATTCACAATAAGTTGAATTTTCTTTGTTGGTGGTTTAATTTTGGGATGTGATTTAAAATATTTTGGAATATTTTTGTTTTTATTCTTTAATATTTTTGACTTGTTTGACAATATTTATATTTTATATTTTTTTAAATAAAAAAATTGACGTGGATGATGAAGATTTCTCAATCAGTATTTTCAAAACATGTTTAAATTATATATATTATATATAATTATGATAAGAATTATTATATACATATATTTTTTGATAAGAATTATATATAATATATATTGTTTTTTTAATTATTAAATTATTTTAAAATTTTTATTATTTTTTAAATGGGCCAACTGCGGGCCTAGACCCAGCCAGCTTAGGCTATAGGGCCGGGCTGGGCTCCCTTTTCAGTCCTATGTCAGCTGGGCCCGCGCCATTTTGACAGCTCTACTTGCGAATTTGTCTCTTAGAAACATTCAACTTTTCAGTTTTCAACGTTTTTTCAATTGTTGTATGTGTTGTCAATTTTTTTTGAATAATTTTGTGGTTTAGGGAGGAAAAAGTAAAATTAGTGCAATATTGCTCGTAATTTTTTTTAAAAAACAACAAACAATATTTGGGATCGGCAAGTTTTTGTTAAAGCATACTTGTCCACACCACTAATTTTATATTTCTCAAGAACTTCAAGAAATAAAACAAAATTAAAAAAAGTCATTCAAAACAAAAAAAATCTTAAAGAAATAAAGGCAATCACCAACTTTTGCAATTTGTGGTCACTCTTGATTATTGAATTCTTTATATGCTTCACCTACCGCATCCACATCTTTTTAAGGAGTTTGGTGGTGATGGCAACCTCAGCCAATCCCACTGACGTATGTTTAGTTTGTATAAGGAAAATTAAAAAAAGTCATTTGGAAGTGATGAAAAATATCAGTAAGTTAAACAATCTAGTGATCCACCGCTCTTTCCTTTTCAACTTCACTTTTGCATAATGAGGTAACTAAAGTAGCTCTAATTTTAGGGATAATATCACTTTTATATTTTGTATTTTGACACTTTATTTAATTTATATTTTGTGTTTTAGTTATTATCAACATTGACTTTTAGATTTAAAATCTGTTACAAATTTATACATTGACACCAATTTAGAGCAGTTAATATACCAAAATGATTTAATAAACTTATTCTTGAATTAGTTTTTATATAGTTTATTTTTAATTTTTTAAACGACATCTTAGTAAATTAACTACTCTAAATTGGCGTAGAGTTTTAAATTTATAACAGATATCAAATCTAAGGGTAAATATTGATAATAACCAAAATACAATATATAATTTGAATAAAATGTTAAAATACAAGGAATAAAAAATGATAGAAGAAATATCAGATTTAAGATTTAGATCGGACTAAAATCCATACAAAAAGTGGTACTACAAACCAGATCTAAATATGGACTTATTAAAACTGAAAAAGAAAAAAAAAGAAGCAGAGGGGAGGAAGAAAAAGAGAATGAGGAAAAGAGGCCGGAAAAAGAGAAGGGGAGATCTCCTCTCCGGCCTCCAAGCGAGGCGGCACTAGCTTTTTTATTGGAAGGAGATGTAGGTAGAGAGAGAAGCTAGGGTGGAAGTCCGTTGTGGAAAATATTATGAATGGGAAAATTACAAGCATGTCAATCTCTCATTTGTTTTGGATTATTATTTTTTTAATGGATATTATTGTAATCATGATAATTACGAGTAAAACTTTAAAATCCAGATCGTAAAAATTCTTCCCTAAGTGGTCAACTTGAGATTAGGGTAGTGATTATATTGACATCCATGGATATCTTAAAACATCTCCTTTTTAAGCATGATGATTATACTAGACAACTAATTATGCCATGTCGGAATGCCCTATCAGAATACAAAACAAAATTAGTTATTGTTTGTTTTCAGTCATTTATTGAAAATTCATGTAAATGACACAAAAAGGAACCAATTTGGTTTATTGTTTTCAATCACATAGAATCAAGATTATTCAGAATGAATTATTTACACTTATCCATCTTACTCGATTTGGATGCCTAAACGGAAGACAGAGAGCTTGCAAAAGAAGAGAGTCAAGACATGGGAGATATAGAATTAATCGCCGTAGCAGATGTATAAAATTATTTTTGAGTGGAGCCACAACAAATATGGCTAGGATTTTGTTTTGAACTCCTTTCCCCGTATTATTTTTATTTTCATTATTTTTTATAATTTTTCATGTTTATAATTTGTTTTTCTCATTCTTTTTTTTTTTTTTGGGTTATTGGTTAGGGGGGGGGGGCCACCCGGGTAGTCAACCCTCTGCTAAGGTTCCATTAGGAGATGGAGTGCATTACTGAATCCCCACCAAGTATCCAATTGGTTACGTGTCTGTCGTAGGTAATATCATGGGGAGAGCAATGCAAGCACACCACTTACAGATATTGGGCATAGTTAAGCTAGGGCAAACATCTGCAAAAAATCTCTGACTTCTCTCAGGCTCGAACCCGTAACTTATGCTTAGTCGCAGTCCACGACATGAGCTACCACACTCAATGGTCATTCTTAATATGTTGTGTTGAGTTTGATTGAGTTTTTAAAAATAATTTAGGCCCAAAAATTTGAAGAGTTAAAAGAGAGTATATTTTTTCCTCAACGTAGTGATTATGAATGGTATAATTATTTCCGTAATTAGTTAAATGTTTTAGTATAAAAATTTAAGGCTGTGATTAGAACTTTAATTATCAAATAGGTGCGTTCATTTTGTTTTTAAAAGTACATATAAAATTAGAAGATAAAATTTCAATGGAGGTAAATAGGGGCATAACTTGACTTTCTATTAAAAAGTACATGTGAAATTTTGAAAAATGAAAAATAAAAAATTCAGTGGCCCCTCGCCACCACCTAGCT
>JXTC01000299.1:143853-230525 GCA_002914845.1 Trema orientale | reverse complement strand
AGAACCATATTGATTAATTAATTAATTAATTTCATTATTTTTCATTTCAGTTGATCGGAAGAGGAGCACCATTCCACTCCTTCAAACACTCAAGAATGGGGTCGATGAGCCTCCCTTGGCACATGGCGGTGAAGACCTTATCGGCTTCTTCTCCGGGCGAACGTACCTTCTCTCCGGTCAAGAATCCGGTGCCGAGCTCCTCCCTCAAGAACCGGTAGATCGGGTACGACCTGCACTCCTTGACCCGGTTCGGGACCGCCGGGCTCCCGCTCTCGACCTCGACCCGGGCGCCCTCCACCTCCTTCGGGAGCAGGCTCTTGAGCTCCTCCTCGAACGCCGCGATCTTCTGGAAGATGGAGGTGCTGGGGTTCTTCTCCTCCTCGCCGTTGTTCTCCAGGGCGTGCTCGACCAGGACCTGCCTCAGCTTCTGCATCAGCGGGTACACGGCGGAGCACGGGTCGTCGGCGTAGGCGAACACGTGCTCGCGGTCGACCGCCGTGAGCAGGTCCTTCTCGCAGAACCGCGCGGGGTGGAGCTCGCCGCTGGATCCGGTGGTGAGGGCCCGCTTCGCGGCCTGGCTCACGGCGCTCTTGACCGAGCCCTTGAGGTTCTCCTCCAGGTGCCTCAGATCTATGGCCTGGCAGAGCGCGATCAGGAACGTCGACGACATCAGCTTCAGGATCTCCACCGCCTCGGCCGTCTTCCTCGCCGAGATCAGCCCCAGGGAGTTCACGTCCTGGTTGTGCTGCTCCGCGCTCTGGACGTGGTTCGTGACCGGGTTCGCCAGGAACTGGAGCTCGGAGCAGTAGGAGGCCATGGCGATCTCGGATCCCTTGAACCCGTAGTCCAGGCTCGGGTTTCGGCCGCCCGAGAGGTTCGAGGGCAGGCCGTTGTTGTAGAAGTCGTTGACGAGCTCGGAGAACTGGGCGAATATGAGCTTCCCGATCGAGGCGAGGGCGAGGCGGGTGTTGTCCATGGCGACGCCGATGGGGGTGCCCTGGAAGTTTCCGCCGTGGAGGGCCTTGTTCCTGGACACGTCGATGAGCGGGTTGTCGTTCACGGAGTTGATCTCTCGCTCGATCATCTTCGTCGCGGACCGGATCACCTCGATCTGCGGGCCCAGCCACTGGGGCGAGGTCCGGAGGGCGTAGCGGTCCTGCTTGGGCTTCTGGAGCGGGTCCAGCTCGTGGACCTTCTGGGCCGCCTTGATGATGGAGCTCCCTTCGAGGATGTGCTCCATTATGGCGGCGGCCTCGATCTGGCCCGGGTGGTGCTTGAGCTTGTGGGTCAGGTGGTCCGTGAACTCGGGCTTCCCGAGCATGGCTTCGGCGAAGATGGCGGACATGATCTCGGAGAGTATGGCCAGGAGGTTGGCCTCGAAGAGGACCACGGAGGCCAGGCCCGAGCCCACGGCGGTGCCGTTCACTAGGGCCAGGCCCTCCTTGGGCTGGAGCTCGAAGAAGCCGGACTCGATCTGGGCCTTCTGGAAGGCTTCGGCGGGTGTGAGAGTCTCGCCGTTGGGCCCAACGGCTTTGGAGTTGGGCCTGCCTATGAGGAGCCCAGCGATGTAGGAGAGTGGGACCAGGTCCCCTGATGCCGAGATGGTGCCCCGGAGTGGGAGGCACGGGGTGATGTTGTGGTTGAGGAGCTTGGTTATTGCTTCCAGGATCTCGAATCGGATGCCTGAGTAGCCTTGCAAGAGGGTGTTGATCCTCACCAGCATCGCCGCCCTCGTCGCCGAGTGCGGCAGCGTGTGGCATGATTCCGTCCCCACTCCGAATATTCCGGCGTTCAAGAATCTGTTTTAGCACAAAATTTGTTTACGTTAATTAACATGTTCTCACTACGTAATATGGTAAAATTCAATGCATATTCGGCATACATGGTAATTGGTATAAACCAAAAGATAAAAAGTGAATGAACAATTTTTACAATGACTTACAACGCCCCTATATATTTCAAGTCAGTCAGTTATTTTAAAATTTTCAATTATTAAGTGCACACTGTATAATGTAGTTTTATACAGTGTGTGGTGACAGTGGCGTACACAATGTTTTTTACTGTGTGTGTGTGTTTTTTTTGTTTTTTTTTTTTGTTTTTTGTTTTTGGTTTTTGTTTTTGTTTTCTCGTGTTACCTACTATGTATGTATAGTTTTCTAATCAGCACTTGTCTCTCTTTTTCATAGTATTTTTTTATTTTAAGTAAAGCATACATACCATACAATACAATACAACTACAAGACACAAGTTCATGTTACAAATGAGTTACGCAACTCAAAATTGGACAAAACCACGTCATTTTCTTCAAAATCAGCACGAAACCAATCATTTTCTTTAAAAACTACCACGTATTTAATTTAAATATCTTAGTTTAAAGTTTAAACCATGATCCATGCTCATGTTAGTTTGAAAATACTACGCTCACTTCAAAACTTGGTTTTAAAAATATCATAAATAGACAGACTTGGAAAATATACAAAGTAGAAAAGTTAAATATAAGAGATAGAACTTTGTTTTTTTTTAATTATTTTTTGATATGAGACAGAACTTGGTCGTCACTTAATCTAACTTATTACTAGGAAAAAGTCGTGTGGATGGAATAAGTCAAGACTTAATTTCCACTCAATTAAATCAGGACCCTGATAACTTTTATATACTTTTATTATGTATGAGTATATAAGCTTTAATGACAAACACGAAAGAGCCTTTAATGATTTTCTCAGATATATGTATACACATATATATATATATATATATATATATATATATGTGTGTGTGTGTTTTATGCAGCTGAATTAATTTCAACTCCACACCCTTCTCACGTGGAAATAGCACATATTAATGAATTTATAGGCTGGTATTATCTCCTTGTATCATCAGTCACACTGGCAATTACTAGAAGCGATAACTCAAAGTCAATTATTCAATATGGAAGACCACTAATATCCCATAAAAGAAATTATTTAATTTCTTATATTATATTCCATATATATATATATAAAATAAAATCTCAGGGACTTTTTTCTATTAAAGAAATGTTAGTCAAATGCACTTATTGTTCAACCCCTTTGAAATTTAATTCTGAATTTTCTATCCTTTAAGCTATATTATAACTACTTATTCAGTAAAAGTTCTACTCATTTCATAAAAATATATTTTAGCCTTTTTCCAAATATTAATGTGGTGCCATCTTCTTTTTCCGGCAATTATATCGTTCATTAATGGCAGCAGTAGATCATGTCCACCTAGGATCCACAACCAAAATGAATGGAGAGAATTTTCCCTTTCTTTTGTTTTCCTACTACCCAACCAAAATTTCGGATTCCATTTTAAAAAATAAATAATAAAAAATACATGAAGATGAAAGAGATTTGGTGGATCACTAAGTACCCACCTACTCCATTTATGGAAACCGACGTAGCCTTTATAGCGTTCATGTTTTTTTGTGGCTTAATCTTAATTAATCAATAACATTCAGGTTAGTTCTGATCCCCAAACAAAACAACAAAAAGGAAAAAAAGGAAAAGGAAAACATTTTAGGCTAGTTCCATGAACTAATTACCATATCATATTAAATAACATATATCTAATAAAATATTATAGTTAATACGTACGTTATACAACTACATGAATAATATTGATCTAAATATGATCATACAATATGAGTGACCGAGCAAAATTTTCTAAGATGCTAACTTAACGAAATAGTAAGTCAATCATATGCATGACAACATTAATAAACGCACAGTTAAGCTATAAAAAGCTGGACTAACTTAGTAAATAATTAACTAATTAATTATTATTGCATACCTAATTAGCTCCCTTTGAAGGGCTCCTCCTTGCTTGGTTCTCCTGTGGGAGGTCGCACCAAACCCGGTGGTGACACCATAGCTGTCCGTACCGTTGTTCATGCTATTCAGGACCCAATCACTGCTGGCCTTAACCCCGGCCCGGGCCGATTCGGCTAGCTCGACGTGGACCCGGTTCGAGTCCCGGTTCGCAATCGCGGCAACCTGGGATACGGTCAACGTCTCGCCTCCGAGCCTTACCACCGGTTTACGGTACTCGTTAACCATCCGTTTGAACTCATCCAAATGGCTACCTTTGAGTGACTCAGAAAACGCCGTCCAATTCAACGGATCTTCATGAACATAACTGCCGTTACCAGTAGGAGTACAGAACTCCAACGATGATGTTCCATTATTGCTATTTTCCTTAGAAAAATCCATAGTACTTATCCGGGAAAAGAAGTTTGTACCAAGAGAAAAAAAAAATGTAACGCTTAATATGCACTAAACTCGATGACCCAGTTGATAGTTTCTGTGTATAAATATATATATATATCTATGTATATGTGAATGGACCAAAGGAAAAAAGAGAAGTGTTATTAAAAGAGGAAAGAATATGTGGTAAGCTAAAATTTGGTTTGGTGGAAAGGAAAAATTTTCAGCTTTAGGAAGTACTGAAAATGTTTCCTGAGTTTGTTCACCCATAATTAGTTTCTTTATATAGGGAGAGTATATGCACATTGAGAGAGTTGGGTGGGTGGGCGGATGTGTTAGTTGAAAGATGAACGTGGCCGTTGGATTGTGTTGTTTTTGACGGTTGAGATTTTGACACGTAGGCGGGGTTGGGCTATTTCCTGCTATATATTTTTGAAGGTCGGATTCAAACGCGTAGGGATTAATGTTATTAATATTATTATTATTGGTATTATTATTTGTTGAGTGTGAAAAGTGATGGGTTGAGAAAGAGGGAGGGGTTTGGTGAGAGAAGAGGAGGCTTAAGGGGACGAAAGCACAACGTCAGCTTAATTATCTTAACTATGCCACCAAAACTGCCAAAAAATAATAATAATAATAATAAAGGGAAAAAAATAAAAAAAACGGATAAATTGAAAAGAGAAAAAGAGAGAGAGAAGAGGATTTAAGGGAGACTTGGAAAGAGTTATGGTGGTAGCGTGGTAGGTGTGAAAAATAGGCCTATCGTGTGAACATTTTTGGGTCAAACTCTTTTAGTTCGATCGGTATATTTCCGAGATTTCAAAAATGACTAAAAGAAAAAAAAAATTAATTTACGACTTGTAAAATTAATCATAAAAAACTATTTTGAGGAATATTGTGACTGGGCAAGTGTATAGTAAGTCTCATCAACTTAGTCATGATTACCAAATGAAGAAGAAAGTGACTTAGTACTTCATGAAATGGAAAAATAGTGAGATAATTATGAAAAGATAGTTGCATCGCGAGGATTTAGTCTAGGTTTTCAAATGTTATCAAATCATTGTATTAGTTTATTTTAG
The DNA here is from genome assembly GCA_002914845.1 of Trema orientale. Lineage (NCBI taxonomy): Eukaryota > Viridiplantae > Streptophyta > Magnoliopsida > Rosales > Cannabaceae > Trema > Trema orientale. Next base: position 225,223 of record JXTC01000299.1, on the reverse strand, counting down.
GGTATATTAGAAAGTAAATGTTAGTTACCAAACAATTTTATTACATTTTTGGTTCATAAGTTTTTGAATTTATACTAAACATATCTAACATTGATTTGAGAGGTTTAAACTAGTATAGAATTAATTAGAAGGTTTGAGGGGGTGAGAAGTTGACAAACCAACCTTTTACATAGTCCATGATAAATAACTTCACCATTTGATTTGGCTGCGAATTACTCACAAATTTAATTGTTGCTTAGGATATACATTGAAAAAAAAGAGAAATTTAATATTCTATATAATGCAAGAGACAACTTTTCAAAAACTATATATATATATATATATATATGTACTAGATATTAGGATTTCCCGTACTGTTTCCCCTTAAAAAGGAAAAAAAAAAAATTAAAAATCAATCAACAAAAATTGCTTGCATTAAATTCAGCCAATATGCCAAAAGCATTTATAAGATGTTGTGCCTTTTAAGTTTTAAGTGTGGTACCTATGGAAGCAGATTACTTGTTTTATTTTCTATGTCTTATTCTATGTTCATTTCATTATTGTTTGAAACATTATCCAATTAGAATAGTTATAAATATGAAATAAGTCAATTTTTTATAATTTTTTTTGGTAATGTAATTGTGCTAATTATTACATTTTCTTTTAAATATTTTTACTTTTTTGGCATGTTTACTAAAACTAATGAGAATGATATATAAGGTAATGATTCTTGTTCAAATGTTAATCCAAATATAAAAAAAAAAAAAAGAGAAATGTGTGGGGCTCACATAAATTTGGGGGAAAAGAATGAGAATATTTCCCCCACCAATACCCTAAGAAATATGATTATCCATAAACACTCATTTTTTTTTAATTATTAAAATTTTAAAATACAAGTTTACCTCAAATATTAAACTACACATACATTTTAAAGGACAATTTAGTAAATTTAATGCATTCTTATTACCTTTAGTAAATAAATAATAGTATTTTAATGAATATGATTCTCTTTCCTATTAGTTTTAAGTAAATAACGTAATACAAATAATGATACTCATATCTTTTTATTTTATTTCTATTCATTTCTCTTTTTATATTTATTCTGATTATGATTACGATTATGGCGAAATAAATATGCCATTAAGTTAACATGACAAAACATGATTCGGTGGATAGAATAAAAACATAAATAAACAATGCATATATATGAGTCCAGTGCATCCTAATAGGAATGAAATATAATTATTGAAAGTACTGCAAAATTAAGTATATTTAGTTATTTATCATTTTAAATAGGAAAATTCCCTTTTTCGTTGCCACAAAAAAAAAAAAAAAAAAAATCTCTCACCTTTTAAAAATGTCATACATATCCACATTTCTTTCAAGTTAGATAAATTAGGTGGACCAATTGTTGGCTTTAATTGTTAAAATGTCATCTATATAGAGGGCCCAACCTAAACCACCTTATAGTTTGTAATTTGTTAGGCAACCCTATGGTTTGTATTTATATCAAAAACAACAGTATAGCAGCAATAATATATGTGTATATATATAAAGTATACAAGTTCTTTCGATTTCAAAAGAAAAAACAAATTCTTTCCTTCCCACCCTTATATAATTAAACATTTTGGTATGTGGTCTCATCACTCATGTAATCCTTGGTCACTATAATATTGCTTTTCATATTTTTCTCATTTTATCCGAGCCCTGAGCTATACGGGCCGAAATCTGACTCAGTCTCTCGACACATCTTACGAAAGAAATAAATACATACACGGAACAAACATACATTATGATTTAAACTAAGAGGCTCATTGCAAGCATTTAATATATTTATATATATGCATGTATTTTAATTCCCTTGACCAATCTTCGACATCAGACAAACTTAATTAGCTAGAATTCCATTTCCAAAATAGATATTAAAAAATTTAATTTTGTAAGGACAAATTGAATTTTGAAAGTCGTGTCAAAAGGATGTAAATAATTACTGACCTTAAAATATTACAATGTACATGTTTATTAATATTAAGTTCTAATGTAGAAGGACATTACTATATGCTTCACTTTTTTCTTTTTCCGATAATACACTTAGTTGATTAATGTAATTAGCTTATATTCATAATTGAGTTGTTGGAGTATTAATATTTTCTTCGAGATTTTGAGACAATTAGTCACAACTTATATTCTCCTTGTGACTTTGTGCATGGAGTTAAATTATCTAACACATATTTACACTCTTTCCATTTGCCTAGCTATAAGCATTCTTTGCACACACGCATTTGTGCAAGTAGAACCGTTCATTTGTTTAGAACTCAAAATGAGAACCGTGTGAGAGTCATCGTGATAAAAAATCTGCCGCTTTAAGGAGATATATATCTTCCTACCAATTGTCCAGAAGAATATGAATTCGAATTCCTCAAAAAAAAAAAAAAAAAAGCATGTGTTTAGTGAACGAAGCAACAACAGAACAACTAATTTGTATTTTTGTTAGTGAGAATAATTTGATAAGACATAAAAATCAACAATCAGATTTTCTGAAGTTGATGATCATGACAATGTCTCTTCTTTGTTTATTTTTTTTCTGCTTCCACTGAATAAAATGATTTGATATTTCCTTAAGTATATATAATGATAATAACGCGAAATATTTTGTTGTGATTATAAATATCCAAAGATAGTAGCAGAAGCAAATTAATATATATATATATGTATATATGCCCATTATTTAATTGAGTTATTTTTTTATTCTTTTCCATGGACTAATTAATGAAGGGGGCCTCTTACCTACCAACCCCATGCCCTTGTTAATTGTAATGCAGTTGGTAGGATGCTGTCATATGATGTTTTTGTAGTTGTGCCCTCTACCTTGGCTTCTGAGTCTCTGACCTTTTGTCCCATACTCTTCTCTGTCTCAATCTCTCTATATAAGTCTTGAAATCTCGTTTTATGTCACATTCTCTAGATCAGCAACAATTAATACGCCAAAAATTATGAAAATTTTAACATTCAGTTACGTTATTCTTTTGATTTTAGAAAATAATTATTGTTATAATATAAACAATTCATAATAAAATGAACTTTGGTATTTAACCTCAAATTTGAATCAAATTTGACTAGTGGAATTATGTGTTTTGATATTCAAGGTGAAGTTTAAATCAAAGTTGACTTGTGGAGAGCTGTTTGTGCACTCTTTTTTGTTTTTAGTAATATTAGGGGCACACACAAAACTCACGCATATTGACATGATATATGTTTTAAAGTTTGCTGTTGCTAAAATTTTTTGGTTTAAGAGTATTATATTCTGATTTTAAAATAAATTTAGGAATTTAAATGTAATTTTTCATATAATATGTGTTTGTGTAATTCAAATATTTTCTCTCTCAAGAAGTTATCAGAAAAACAAAATTTTGGGTACCTTCATTTTATTTGATTAAAGAGTGAGAGATTTTATTTTTCCTTTTGAGTGAGGAATGAGAGATTTTAAACTTAAACATTAAAAGTAATACGATTACCAATCCGACTAAACTACTTAAGACTAATATCTACAAAATAAAATTTTTGGATTGCACACCTCTTCTCAACCGAGAGCTTTAAGTTTGAATCCCTTCCAATCACGGATATTCTAAAATAAATAAATAAATAAATATAAACTCCCATATTTTAATTAAGGGAATATAGGTGATTTCACAAATTTGTGGATTAAATATGCTTTAAAATTGGGTTTAATTCAAATTTGGGTTCAACTAAAAAGATCTTAGCGTCGAGGAATAAAGTGCCAACATATAGGGGCTCTTTTGCAATTTTTGAAGGCATATTTGATATGAAACCTTAAGGCTAGGTGCCGATTTGCAAATATGAGGAATTAAAATCCATTTAGGCTTTTGATACTTGTCAAAAGATCCCAAACTCCCAGCTTCTCTCTTTCTCTCACTCCCTCTCTCGTGTGTACCTTTCTACCTCAAACCTCCTTATTACCGAACGTGGAAGTCAGGTTGCCATAGCTCGGACAGACGCACCACTCAGTAGGAGAGCCCGACCGTCGAAGACCCCCCTTATTACTGCCATGTTGTGCCGCATGAGGACATTAATTGCTCGAGCTAACATTGAGGCCGCAAAGAGGATGCCTTCGCAAGGTGTTTTCCCTCCAATAGCCGTTGCTGGGCCATCGGGGATGCACGCCAGCAAGTGACTCTTCCCTAGGCCAGCTCTGAACTCAAGCACCTTTTGGTCGAACTCAAGTCACCTCTGGTGAGAAAATGGCCATTTTGGACAATTTTGAGCTTTAGAGTTATGTAGTCAAAGTTTTGATCCAGTGGTTCGATCATAATAAAGTTATCGTTTTTGTAAAGTACTACTCATCGAGAACCGATGAACGACATATAGCATCGCTGTTGGAGACATCGATTGACGAAACCTAATACTAGCGAGGCTCAGTTTCGCCTTGAGAAGCATATTGGGGCTCAGTTTGCACCGGAGTCCAATTCAGGCAAACAAGGAGTCTATCCCTAGCTAAATTTGACATGCCCATTATTATGCGAGGTTAGTTTGACTGTTCGGGTAATCGTAGGAGAGGCCGACCCTCAAAACGATGGAAATGGGATCCCAAAACACCGATCGAGCAGCAAGGTATATCACAAGTACCAGTGCTACTACTCTGGTGAAGTAAGGGTTTAATTACTTGGTTTTTACACATGTTTAATTTAAATTGTGCATATTGTGAGACTTTGAATAAAATGTGATTTATATAGAATTGATTGGAATCGAATAATTATTCGGTGAAATTCAGAAATATTAGACATTGTGTATTATTCTGGGATTATTGTACATGTTTTAAATGCAGATTTTAAATAGAAAATGCAGTTGTTATGCTACCCAATATCCAGTAAATTCCAGATTAATTCAAAATGAAATTTTAAGAATGATTTTGGTTAATCACTAGTTTATAGTTATTTTGATTACTTAAGATCATGTTTGCATCATGTTATTCTAGATTAGTCGCGAATTGCTTCACTATTAGGTAAAAGACCTAGGAAACTGCAAAAGAGTGTTATCTGATACACCTCATTAGAATAGTATTAGGATGTTGGATATTTTTGGTAATAATTTTACAGATCTATGAAAGATTAGTGCTCACTTATTTTTATTGGTTGATTGATAATATGTACAATTTTAATTATATGTTAAGATATGAATTATAAATGACTTTACAGATACATATGTGGACTTTGATTTTATAAACCATTTTGAGAAATATTAATCATGCAGATTCTATTAAATTACATTAATTTCAAAAATGATAATTAAATTCCTATTGGGCATTCGCCTGCTTACCTCTTCTTTTTTCTCATTTTTCTAGGATTAGGTGTTGTGTCATAGGGGTTCAGTTGGCTTGTAGAGTAGTCTGGTATTTCTTCCAATCTTGTTTATTCTTCTAGGTTTGTAATATATTATTATTTATTTCTTTTTATCTTCCTTGTTTGTTTCTTTCCATCTTCCTTAATTGTTGTTTAGCTACGTCTAACGACATTTACAGGTAGATGTACGATGATTTCTTTTTAATGATCAGAGCTTTATATATCTGAGGACACTTCAAAAACTGTATTGGATTTGGAATTTCCTATCTTCTTCTATATATACAAGGTTGAGATTTTATTAACTAAATAGTCAATTGGGCTCAATGTAATGTTCTCAAAGAAATGAGTTTAATACAACTTTTTGATGATGATAATGGTTAGACATATTTTATGATTTTTTTTTTAAAAAATAATAATGTTTTCTTCTACTATCAGTTATCAATTTTATAAGAATTTTCAAAATGGGGCTTTGTCCAACGTTTTTGTAATAAAGCCACCCTCTATGTTTGTTCTTTTCACAATCTATTTTAATAAATTTTTTTATTACTAAAAGAACCCTTAGTGAAATTACTTTTATATACAAAAGTAAATTAAAAGGAAATTCTCAAAATTCTCTCTTTTAAAAGAAGAAATCTTTACACACCTTCATTAACAAATCCATATTGAGTAATAAGTATTATAATAATAATAAAAAAAGACTCATAAGCCTTAAGTAGTTTAAAAAAAATGTCATCTTAGTCAGTTTAGAAAATCTCGTTTGTAAGTTTGTAATGTTTTTCTTGAAAGACTTTTTCCTTTTTTGAAAAAAAAATTACTTTCAACTTTCAATTAAGCAAAAAAAGAAGGAAAGACTAAACTTATGTAAGAACAGAGGAAGAATTATATGAATTTGGAAGAGAACAAGATAAGGTAGAATCCAATAAATAAAAGAATTTTCCAAAATGAGGGAAATAAGTAGGAGGCATAAGGATGACATGAGAATTAGGCTTGCATCTTGGTTCCGAATTGAGAGATCATGAAATGTATTCTCATAAGCTCTTAACGAACAAAAACAATCATGATAATATACATGTATTAAGATAAATCGATTTGGGTTTATTTATTAAGACCATGGTTTAAGTTTATTTGGAGTTAAATCATTAATTTGTTTTGCTAAGGAAGAAGATGAGCGACAACAAGTGGGTAGGAAAAGAAACTTGCAATTCTAATATCAAGAGCTATTTTGGAATAATCAAAGGGTATAATAAGTAATAATTGAATTTTAAAATTTTAATGAGAGGTGGTTTAAGTTAATGTATGGAGAGAGCAGACTAGTGTGTGGCAATAGAGCCATCATTTTGTAAAACAATTTCTGGAATTCTTACATGTAAAATTCTCAATTTGTTACTGATATAAGGTTAGGGTCGTGACAGATGAGGTGCCTTGATTAAATGAGTTATTTCAAAAATTGGATGCAAGATTTGAGGGCTAAAATATATATATATTTTTAAAAAATTGTTGTACATGGGTGTATAATATTTTCGGTCATACTTGGTACACTGTATATGCTCTTTATGTTGTATATTAATTAAATACATTACTATATTTGGTTATGCTTTTATATTGTACTATTTAATACGATTTCAAAATTTAATACAATACAAAAAGTATTATCTAATACGAAAGAAGGTCTACATTATACTATATTATAACTGCTGGAAATTCCAAAAAATAATTTTGAAAAATGATTTAACTGAAAATGATTTCCACAGTTTTGTAAACAAATCAAGAATACAGCGGAATTGGTATTTTAAAATTTTCCTTGAAACTTTACAAAACAAAACGTAGGATCGTTGATCTAACATAAATCAATTTATAGATCTTAGTTTAGATAAAACTTGGAAATGCTTCACAACTATTGAGCCTTCCCATCTATTCTCCGGAGCCCGTTGAATGATCCGGTATGTGGACACCTTCTTGATTCCCAATGAGAAATGAGCAGACAATCCGGAAGACACTCTTTCTTCTTCTTGATTATATGTCTATGACCATGGGTAACTCTCCCTCAGCGGCCATGAACGAGCTCAGGATTTCTCCCACGGTAGCTCGACTCTCTCACACTCTCTTTTTCTCTCTGTACCTTGTTAAGCACAGTTACTGTGTATGTAGTAGGCGTGTGGCTACTGTACAAAAGCTTAAGAGAACTTTTTTCTTAAGTATTAGAGAGGTGTAAACCCTATTGGGCTCAACTGACCATTCGATTAATTATTGGACTATATGTGATCTAGATAGGGGACCTTAGGGATTCAAATAGTCTAAGCTCCGATGGGCTAATTATCCACAGTCATAATTAACTCTTAATTATGATTGGACCTTGTCCATTAATATTGGAGCACTCCACTATAGACCTAATATTACACTCTTGGACTAAATGTCATATATTTTCTATGAAGCCAATTAACACTTTAATTAACTTGATCCATTTTGCATATACTATGTCTGTAAATATACCCCCAATGCAGTGCTATATTAGTAAGGTGAAATTATCGTATTACCTCTCAAGTACATATGTATGTAATTACCCATACAAACAGAATCAAATTCACAAAGTTAATACATGGCGCCTAGTTTTTATTATCCAAGTCCTTGAAAAAACTCAAAGTCACATTATATGCATGGTATCTAAATCACGAAGGGCATTCTCGTTAATTCACAAATCTTATCTTCTAAGATACCGGAGTTCGAACCATATAATCAGAACTAATCCTTTAGTAAGTCAAAAAGATAAAACTCATGAAAGCAGGTCCAACAATCATTAGGATTAAGGTAATCTTGTAATAGTGCTAGATTCGTAAAAGATAAAATATTGAGTTACGACACTTAACCTCAAATTCTATTTTTATTTGGTCCAGTTCAATACACTTATAACTTTCTTATAATGCACTAGTATTTCTATCCGAAATCAGACACTTCGATAATTAGAGACTTCATCAATCCCGTTGAAATAGATAACACTACATTCTATGGCAAAATAAAGTATTCCATCTTCATTTACAGAATATGAACTTTTTATTTAGACATAATGAAATAAAGAATTTAGTCTCCCACATATGAACACTTCAGTCTCCCACATATGAACACTTCACACGAACAATTCTTTATTACTCATTATTAGTCATGGAAACTTTTAGACGTTTGCATAATAGAAAACATAAACATTATATGTATATAATTGGGACGTAATATAGAATTTATTAACAGCAAATAGATAACACTTAAATCCAATAAATATTGTTCAAAATGTCTTACCAAGAGACTGCTTTCTAGGGCATATTCCCAACAATCTCCCACTTGCCCTTTAAAGCAGATGTGATATATCATGTAGTCCCACTCCATCTAAGTGATCCTCAAATACTTTGGTTACCAAAAATTTGGTAAAAAGATCAGCAAGGTTAGCTGCAAATGCTATCTTACTCATTATAACGTCTCCTTATCGGGGTTGATGCATAACAAAAGGTTGATCCTTTGAAATATATTTTCAGATTGAACATCTGAATTAATATATCTAACAAAATTTTTTTTTTCTCCAGAATAGATAAGCATATAGTTCCTATTTCTCTGAAGATACTTAAGGATACACTTGACAATAACTCTATGTTCAGGTTCTAATTGGATTAGTAACAATTTACTATCCCAACAACATAATAAATATCATGCTATTGTGCTAACCAAATTCTTATTGATGATTGTCATCCTATATCATTCCCAATGATAAGTGTAGCATCAATATATATAAACCGAAAAAATTACTTTGCTGCCCTGAATCTTTTATAGATATAGGATTCGTCTATGTATCGATCAAATCGATAAATTCTAGACAAATGCTTAAGTCTATAAATTAGATCTCTAAAGTTTCACAAACTTTATTTTCTTGGCCTTTTTCAATGAATCCCTCTGGTTGTACTTTAGATATAGCTGTTAAGATTGCTATTCAGGAAAGCTATCTTGACGTCCATTTACTATATCTCATAATCAAGAGATACAACTATGAAAAAGAGTATATCAATAGACTTCCTCATAACAACAGAATAGACATTCTTTCTGTATATAATCTTTTTGCAACTAACTTGCCTTGAAAGTCTTTACTTTCCCGTCTATTCCTCTTTTTCTCTTATAGATTAATTTACACTTAAAAGGTTTTATCCCTCTAAGAAGATTTATAAGATCCCAGATTTTATTAGAGTACATAGACTCTAATGTGGATTCTATTGCTTTTTACCAGAGATCTATATCAATATCTTCTATTGCCTCTTTGTAGATAAAGTAATCAGATTCTAGGTTATAGGACTCTCCTATTCCCAAATATCTACCAGATTGTCTCACAATCCTCCCACTATAATGAGGGTCGGATATATATTGATCTTCTAGTGATTTATAATTTCTAAGTGCTTACTCTATTCTATCTTTCATAGATAGGCTTATTACATCATCGGTTAGTTACTTAAAAAATAACTTACTTTGGGATTAAATATTTCATATAGTTTACTTCCAAGTAAGAGACATTTATTCTAACAAATACTTTCTTGCTTCATTACTATAGAATTAACACCCGTCTATTTCTTTTGGATTTCCTATAAGCAGATACAATTCAGATTGTTATTCTAACTTAGTCATTTTCTCTTTCAGCACGTATGCTGGATAACTACGAATATGGATATGACATAAACTAGCTTTATGTCCTTTCCATATTTCAAAATGGTATCTTAGGTATTGACTTAGATGGAACTCTGTTAGTAAGCATATCACCGTCTCTGAGACGTATCCCAAAATAGTTTGTAATAATGATAAATTGAACAACAACTTAATCATAGCTAAAAATTTTCATTGTCTGTGAGATATTTCTAAGAACTTTCTATAGAGGTATTCAACATTTCGATCCAATCAATGAGTCTTTATACTTTTCCTAATTGTTTTTTAGTTTATGCTTTCAATTCTTTGAACTTTTCGAAAGAATTCAATTAGCAGTAACATTAGGTAAACATAATGAAATTTTGAATAATCATTCATAATGATATATTCAAAATCTCATTGGGCTTGATTGCTTAAGGGCCTGCAGATAACAATATGTACTATTTTTAAATATTCTTGCACTCTTAGCTCTTTTCTAACAAATGACTTTTTAGTCATTTTACCTTTTAAGTAGGATTTACAGATTGGTGAATTTGTGGCTTCTAACAAGTTTAGATATCTATTATTAACCAATCTTTGGATCATATTTAGGTTAATATGACCAAAGTACAACTATATCTTATTTTTAGTACTTATTTACTTTTTTATGATTAGATTTATCATGTTCAATCTCATTATTATTAGTATCACATAAATGAGAATAATTTAGGTTAATAAAAAATGTCATTTGCTGCAATTAAGAATATTATTCTTTCACATGGAAATTTTATCATTAAGACAAATAGAATAATATCGTTTCATCAAATATGAAACAAAAATCAAATTTCTCTTAAATGTTTGATAATTTTTAATGTCCTAATTCATAAATTCATCAAATATGAATTTAAATATTTCTCATTTTCTGTACAAACACTATAGCCATTGTAGTTCTTACTCTTAGTAAACTTGCCTTTACTAAACTCATTGGTTTCCTAGAACCCTTTACAACAAACTGCAAATATGGTCAATGATTCATTGATCCTATCCAAAATTAAGTCATCCACTAAAATAAGTTAATGAACAATAAATTGTTATTATCTTCCAATCAAGTATTGTATAGGTATCCCTAATAATTTTCTTTCAATATCTTTTAGTGCTATATAAGAAACATTTTCCTTTTAGCCAAGGATTAGAAAATTCACTTTTAGCTACTTTAGCTTGGTGAAGATATTCATTAGGTATCTCATTGAGATTTAGTACAATATTGTAGTGGTCTGAATTCCTTGAATTTCATACTGTAACATATTAGACATCGTATGTCAATATATATCAATGAATTATCTAGGAATTCTCTCACTATACATATGCTTTATTTTTCTTCACTAGTCTCACCAGCGAATGTGGACAAACATATAAGAGTAAGAACTTAATAAAGTATCAGCCATAAGTATTAAATCTAGGTTGCATTAATCCAGACAACATAGTTTAACTATACAAGTTATGTGTGTATGAGTACAGTAGACAAAGGAATTAAGGACATATCTACTTCATGAAAAGAAATAATCCATATAATAGCAAATATCATATAACAAAAATTTCGAATAATTAATATAGTATAAAATAAAATCTATAATATACAAGTGAAGTATCCCTAAGACTATCACTAATATTCATAGTAATTCAACTTACCATTAATTACAAGCCTCATACGGAAAGTCATACAATTAATAAGTCAAACTGAAATAATTTCATTTAGAAAATAAGACAAATATTTCATATCCCATATTTCTAACTACCATTTAATTTAGTCCTCTACTCTACTAACAAGAACTCCCATGGGAGGATATCAATATTTTGACTTGAGTGTGTAACCATTGTTTCAGTAATTAGGCTTTCTATATAAGACAGTCTCCTATAGGTGATCGGTCTCATATAGTCCACCTAATATCTTATCCTAAGAAATTCATTTCTAGTACTACCCAGATGAAAACCCTCCTACGAGAACTCAGCAAGATTCTAAGGCAAAGTTTATCCTATTATATAATGAACCAACAATAGAGATCATAGGTATCTAATATCTTCTCTCACTTAATATTTTATAATTAGGGATTTAATGATTTTACCTAGTTATCTAACTTACTTAGTAACTTAAAATCAATTATGTAAGTATGTTCATATTTTGCATGTGAGTAGCTCTACTATCCTATATGACATGTTACTAAGATCATGTAATTAAATACTCTATATAGAATATGTATGCAATATTATTCATATAATAATCAAGTATCCGAAGAATTTAATAAAATAGAAAAGTTAATAATTATCAATCATCTAGTTTTTATTATTATTTAATAATTAAACAATCTTTTCATAAAAGATAATATTAAATAATAACTGAGAGATAATATTCAAGTTTAAATAATTAAAATTTTTACAAAATCTAATTTATTTAATTAAAAGATTTAATCCAAATTAAATCTCTTTGAATATTTTCAAATTCGAATTCAACTTTTGAATTTAAATTTTAAATTATAAATTCAATTATCGTGTAACTAAAATATCTCCCACAAATTGGACTTTCAAATTTAAAATTATCTCATAATTTTTAAATTATCATTTTAATCTCACTAAAATATAATGTAAGCTTTCTATTTAAATTTAAATTAGATAATATAGATATTTACTGATTAAAATCTTCACAAGATTTAAATTAGATATGTAGATTTATTTAATTAAATTAAATCTCTACAAATACCTGTTGATTTGAATTTAACTTTTAAATTTCAAATCTCAAATTAATTCTTACATAATTAATATTGATTATCTAAAAGATTTAGTCAAATTAAATCTTTTAGATTATTTCTAGATTTAAATTCAATATTTGAATTTCAATTCTTTAAATTAATTATTGAATAAATGATATAGATAATCTTTTTGAAAATTTAATCTTATTAAATCTCCTAGATTATCTCTAGAATTAAATTCAATATTTGAATTTCAAATCATAAATTAATTATTAAATGCTCAATATAAAAATATCATCCAATCATATAAATTTAAATATAGATTTATATCATAATATCTAATCATCAAATTTAATCACTTTAGAAATAAATAGAAATTTCAAAATTTTGCCAAATCTGAAATTATATCATAATTTCTAATTATTTATTTTAATCTCATTAAAGTAAACTACCAACTTTAAATTCAAAATCAAATAGATTTAGATAGATAAGATATTCTTTCTAATTTTAATTTGAAATTTTCACAAGTTTCAAATTTAAATTGTAGAAGATTTAACTATTTAAATATCCTAGAATATCTCTAAATTTGAATTCAAATTAAATTCAAATTAATAACTAATTATCACATAAATAGTTTAGGAAATATCTAACCAAATATTTAAATTTGAAAAGTTTAAATATTATCACATAATATCTAATTAATAATCTCCTATTTTTAAATTAATTATATTATCTTTAATTAAATTAATCATTATCTGATAATGATAATTGACAGGATTTGATTTCCTTAAATAGTGGGATCTTATTAGTATTTGTATTTGAATTCAAATTTATTTAAATATGTGATCCTGATCACATTTGAATAGTAATTTAAATTTCCTTGAATCAAGTAATCTCATCCTTGATTTGAATTTATTCAAATTGAGGATCTTATCCTTTATTTAAATTTATTTAAATGGAAGATCTTATCCTTAATTTAAATTTTATGGTAAACTAAGAATCTTATCCTTAATTTAAATTCATTTAAATTGAGGATCTTATCTCTAATTTAAATCTTTCTACAAACTAAGGATCTTATCCTTAATTTAAATTTCAAAATTAGAGAATATATGATTTTCTAATAGAACTTAACCTATCAGGTTAGTTACGAAATTTGAATTTCAAAAATCAGATAAGGTAACTAATTCAAATTTCCTAAACTATCTCTAATTTAAAATTTAAATATGGAAATTTAAAATAAAAAATTATTTAAAATGGATAATCTGACGTCAGTGACATCGGGATACCGATAGGAACGCCAGAACAGGATCCGTCGGGAAGACGACGGCCTTGGGGCACCACGCAGCCACGCAAGAGACAAATCCTGTGCGTCCACATGCTCGTAAAGTGCCCATGCGGCCACCATTCAAGACGGCACCCACGCAGCCACAGGAGCAGGATGAAGCTTGCACAGCCACAAGAGCAGGATGAAGCCCACGCGGCCATGAGAGTGGTGCAAAACCCATGCGGCCAGCGCATAGGGTGCCACCCGTATGGCCAGCGTGCGGGACTGCTCCCTCGCGACCAATGTGCGGCTTGCCACCCGTGCGGCCAGCGAGCAGGTCTCCCTGCCATGGCACACTTGGGCAGTGCGAATGATTCTTAGTGTTTCCCCGCCTCGTACCGTTTCTGAACCCGAAAAATCCATAACTTAATTGTTAAAAAATAATTTTTTTTCAAATACTGGAACACAATTAAAGATCATATGACTTTCTATATAAATTTTTATAAAAAACATAAAACATAAACACATAGAAAATAAAAAATATGCTAGAATTATAATCAAAAATAAAAAATATATGATCATAAACTCATAATAACATCTAATTGATTATCATTTAAACTCACTAAATCAATCAATTATCATACATTATAGAGCATACTCATAAATATGAACAAGGCGAAACATAACTATAGAGATCATCATGGAAATCAAAGATCATCAAACTCTAAGAGAGTTAACATGAACAAGATACTAGATCATCGAAAACCTTTACTCTGGTACTAGTTGCTGAAAATTTCGAAAAATTATTTCAGAAAGTGATTTTACTGAAAATGATTTTCGCAGTTTTGTAAACGAATCAAGAACGCTGCGGAATTTGTATTTTAAAATTTTTCTTGAAACTTTGCAAAATAAAATTTAGGTTCGTTGATCTAACATGAATCAATTCATGGATCTTGGTTTAGATAAAACTTGGAAATACTTCACAACTATTGAGCCTTCCCATTTATTCTCCGGAGCCTGTTGAATGATTCAGTATGTGGGCACCTTCTTGATTCTCAACGAAAGATGCGCGGACGATCCGGTAGACGCTCTTCCTTCTTCTTAATTGCAAATCTATGACCATAAGTATCTCTTCCTCAGCAGCCATGAGCGAGATCCTGATTTCTCCTGCGGTAGCTCGGCTCTCTCACTCTCTCTTTTTCTCTCTGTATCATGTTAAGCACAGATACTGTGTATGTAATAGGCATGTGGCTACTGTACAGAGGCTTAGGAGAACTTTTCTCTTAAGTATAAGAGATGTGTAAACTCTATTGGGCCTATTGAACTCAACTGACCATTCAATTAATTATTGGGCCATGTATAAGCTAGATAGGGGATCTTATGGGTCTAAATAGTCTAAGCTCTAATGAGCCAATTACCTACAGTTATGATTAACTCTTAATTATGATTGAGCTTTGTCCATTAGGCCCTCCACTATAGGCCCAATATTGCACTCTTAGACTAAATATTATATATTTTCTATGAATCTGATTAACACTTTAATTAACTTGATCTATTTAGTACACATTATTATTGCAAATATATATGTGATGCAATGCCGTATTAGTGATGTGAAATTACTGTATTATCTCTCTATTTCATATTCACCTTTGAGTTGCTATTTTTCATCTAATGGATAATAAATGATTACGGTGTTTGTAACTGTCCATACAAACACAGTTAAATTCATAAAGTTAATATCTGGTGCCTGGTTTTTACTATCCAACTCCTTAAAAAAACTCAAAGTGACATTATATGCATAGTGTCCAAATCATGAAGAGCGTTCTCACTAATTCACAAATCTTATCTTCTAAGATACTGGAGTTCGAACCATATAATCGGAACTAGTCCTTTAATAAGTCGAAAAGATAAAATTCATGAAAGCAAATCCGATAATCATTAGGATAAAGTTAATGTTGCAATAGTGCTAGATTCGTAAAAGATATAATATTGAGTTACGGCACTTAACCTCAAATTCTATTTTCACTTGCTCCAGTTCAATGCACTTATAATTTTCTTATAGCGTACTAGTATTTCTATCCGAAGTCAGACACTTTGATGATTCGAGACTTCATTAATCCCGTTGAAATAGACAACACTACATTCTATGGTAAAATAAAGTATTCTATCTTCATTTGCAGAATGTGAACTTTTTATTTAGACATAATGAAATAAAGAATTTAGTCTCCTGCATATGAACACTTCACACGAATAATTCTTTATTATTCATTATTAGTCATGAAATCTTTTAGATGTTCATATAATAAAAAACATAAACATCACATGTATATAATTGTGACATAATATATAATTTATTAACAATAAATAGATAACACTTAAATCCAATAAATATTGTTAAAAATGTCTAACTAAGAAACTGCTTTCTAGGGCATATTCCCAATAGTAACATAGTATTGTACAATACTAACTCTCCTCACTTTCTGTGTTCTTAATTTCTCTATCATCACTTTCTCTTTCTTTACTTTCTTTCTCATCCCTTTCTCTCATATCACTTTATTTCTTTTAAAAGTAGTATTTTTTTAAATAAATTTTTGAAAGTGATATTTTTTGAAAATAATTTATGGAAAGTGATATTTTTAAAAATAAACTTCAAAAGTGGTAATTTTAGATGTGGTATTTTTCTAAATAATTTTTCCAAAATGGTATTTATCTGCATTAATTTTTAGAAATAGTATTTTTCAAAAATTAACTTTTAATACAACATCTTAATACAATGCAAAACCAAACATCGCATTGTAATAAAATAATAAAATATAAGCTAATACAATACATCACAATTCAATACAAGAGAAATGCTAAGGACACTCTCTTGGACACTCTCTAGTCTTACTGTTTGACACGTGGATTCCACTATCCAGTTTAATATTTTAATAATACAACAAATCATAGTGGATTCCACGTGTCAAGCAATGAGATTAAGAGAGTGTTAGAGAGAGTGTTAAAGAGAGTGTTGCTAGCACTCCTCTTCAGTACAATATATTACGACACATTAAACATAGCCTTAAACTTCTAAATAGCGAGGCCATGCATTAATTATATACATTTATTACCGTTGTTGTTGGGATTTAGAGTTGCAAGCATCAAAACTCGAACCAGCTACTTATTTAAAATGGAAAAAGTCCAATCGACTTAGATGTTTGTTGTTTTGCCTTAAGAATTATCATAAAACTAAATTTTAATTATGCAACCAAAATGTCCAAAATTGTTTCCACAAATAATAAAAGATGCCCCGAATTAGGGAGCAATAAGTAACCACCAAGGTTTAACTGCTCGTGGACCTATGACCCTATCTTATATATGTATCCTTGAATTATTTTTCCTAGCTCATTCAATTAGTTTTTTCATCATTTTACTGGTATTAAAACATTGTCGATTGACTCAAAAAAAAAAATAAAAAAATCATTGTCGATCAATTCGTACAACGTGTGTTTGGTCCTCAATTAGTTGTTGACAATTTTGACCAAATAATCTCGTTAGATTACGCACTAAAAAAAATAAAAATCTCATTAGATTCCAGCCAAAAGAAAAACGAAAAAGATAAGAAAAGTAAATCTCACATATAAAAAAATTTGAAAAGAAATTTATTTGACTGTGAAAACGCTGACGTTTGGAGTGGCTTTTCGCTTCAATTAAATAAGCCAAATCTTGCTAAAAATTTTAGAAAAAGAGAATAAACTAAAGTTAAAAATTTTAGGTGGTGTCTAAGCTTTTACCCAAATCATGCTCACCACCACCAAGCACCAAACCCCACTAAAGTTTGGGGTAGGTAAAACATACCATGATTCTATTTATTTAGGGTTTTTGGCATAATTAGTCCCTGAATTTTTCGATGATTTGCAATGTATCCTCTGAACTTTTTTTTTTGGCAATTAGGACCCTGAATTTAGAATTTTTGGCAATATATCCCCTGAACTTTTATTTTTGGCAATTAGGACCCTGAATTTAGATTTTTTGGCATGATTGCCCCTGAATTTTTCGTTGATTTGTAATTTATTTTTTAATTGTTTAAAAATTTGCATATAACTCAGGTGATATATTGCAAATCAGCAAAAAATTCAGTGACTAATCATGCCAAAAACCCTAAATTCAGGGTCCTAATTGCCAAAAAAAAAAGTTCAGGGGATACATTGCAAATCTACGAAAAATTCAGGGGCTAATCATGTTAAAAATTCTAAATTCAGGGTCCTAATTGCCAAAAAAAAAAGTTCAGGGGATACATTGCAAACCATCGAAAAATTCAGGGACTAATTATGCCAAAAATCCATTTATTTATTTTTTCTGAAAAAAAAAGTCATAAGATCTTCAAGGAAAATACACTTGAAAAAAAAAATGCTAGAAAGGTTTTACAACATGTTAGTATTATAATTTATTTGGACACTAATTGAGAAACTAATAATTACTCGTCTACGTATAATATATATAGTTCCATTTCATTTTATTTTTCCCTAAATAGCATTGTTTTGAGAAAAATATTAGAAAGTGGTGTCATAATTTTGGACTTCTAATCTATTTATGCGCGTACTAAAGCAGTCAAATACAATATGCTTCTATCCCATTACCAAACCACAAAAACAAAACTTGAAAGATACTCTCGACGACTTTGACTATTAGCCGATTTTCATCAACCATACCAAACGACTATATTTATAGTATCATGCACCAACCAATTATGTTAAGATTTAATCAATTATGTTAATTTATTTTTGTATAAATTTCATTTTACTATCACCAAGAGTGTAATTTCTTATAATTCTGATCGTTTCTGGAGTCAGGAAACTCCGCCTTGTATTGCCACCTTAGTGGTCTCGGAAGCTTTATGTTAATGCAGTTCTTGTTTCAAAAAAAAAAAAAAAATTCATTTCCATTAAATTTTGTCCACTTTATGCCAACCATTTATAACTAGAATGAAATTTAAAATGACAGCTTACCCTTTGTATTTTAACAATATATCCCTCTCAAATGATCTTTACCATCATTCCTTTCCACTTGATTAGGAGAAAAAAGAAAAAAGATAATAAAATTGATGTGTTTGGGAACTTTCAATGCAAAAGAAATATTATCTCAAAATAAGGCTCTGTTTGGAATTTGAAAATTATATAGTAGGAAAAAGGGTAATTGCACAAGGATTTTATCTTCTTTTGTTTGCAAAATCTGAAGAAAACTCTAAGGAAAATTTGTATTGAAGGGATTTCGAATTCATGAAAAATAGGAGAAGAAAAAAAAATTCCTTTGCACCATGCTTGCTGAGGTGAGGTTGTTGTAGCTACTCTCTTCAACAAGTTAAATATTTTATTTCTTTTTCTCTATGGTTTTTCTCAACCACCAAACAAGAGAAAAAACAAATAGTGAGCAATTTTTTTTTCCTGATCTTTCTCTTTTTGTTTTTTTTTTCCACTTGGCTTTCCGTTAATTATTTTTTTCCCCGGTAATTTCCATATTCCAAACAAAGCCTACTTTGAGGAAAATTTGGCGGAACTTCATAATATAGAGGCATTTTTTACATTACTGATGATAAAATGATGCCTATCCGAAAAATCAAACTAAAGAAATGAAAATGTACTTTAAAATTAAACCTTTACAACTTTACTATAACTTACCTTTTCTTTTTTTTGAAACCTACTTTAACTCATCACTGGTTCAATGGGTGGGTAGCAAGTAGTAGTGAACATCGTGCGGGTTCTCGTGTTCGAGTTAATTTTGAGTTGGGAAAAACAAGAATCAAAGATCGACATATAAAATATTTTGGTTTGGTCTAGTCTTCATGCATCGGATTTAGGTTAAGTTTAAAGCTAAAATAGTACCCTTTATTTTTTGAGAAAAAAAAAGGGGGAATTCAGGTTTGAGTCGGGTTGTGAATGTTTTTTTTTTTTTTTTTCCGTCCTTTTTTTTGTTCCTTCAACATGACTCATGTGATTACAATGGGATGCTGGCTAGTTTCAAACATGTTAAATTTAATGTATTATTTTTAAAATTAAGAATAAACAAATGACTTTATCAACGAGAAATTTACTAGTTTCATATCAAGTCTAGGATTGGTTCCATTGGGTGATCGTGTAGGCTGTTTCCCAACATTGAAGAACTAATAATGAGGTGTATTTAGCAAGTATCCTCTAATAAACAAGATAAATTAATATTTATTGAATTTGACTTTCTTGGTTTGCTTGGACCAATTCATAGAGTTCAACCAATTTTATGTATACGTAATACGTATGTTAGCTTAGATATATATATATATATATGTATATATATATATATATATATATATAGGGCACCAATACCTACCAGATTGGCAACCATATATATATATATAATATAATCAATGAAAGCTAACAAAAAGTTATAAGGAAGGATGTCAGGAAGATGGAGAGAGGACCATAACATAATAGTAATTAATAAATTAATCCGTTTTATTATTTTTTATGCTATATATTTTATTTATTTTACTTCGTATTACTACTTTCACCAACCAATAGTGCATTAATATCTTTTTAAATAGAAGGTTTTTTATTTATTTATTCTAATAAATCTAATATAAAATCAAATTACTACTGACAAACCATATATAACAGTAAACATTTAGTACTCAAACTATTGAATTATTGATTTATTTATTTTGACAAAATCTACAATAGCCACTCTTGAAGGTTTTCTCCCACTTAAAACATATGTGTAGGTTTCGATTTTGTTTTTCCCCTTATGCACATGTGGTTTTTATTGTACTCTTCTACGTTTGAAGATTCTACAATTCAGATCTTTAAGAATTATCCCGAAAAAGATCGACTTTTGTGATAAAAATAATATACTAATCAAAGGAGCCGACTCAGATGGTGGAAGTAGATTCAAAAGAGTTGAAGAGGTAATGGTACTTAGTTGCCTCTCTTGTGGAGTTGAGTGTGCTTTTTCAATATCTTGTGCACAAATGTTTTCTCTATTTGTCAGTAGATCAAAAGAGTTTTGACCATTGTTTATTGTTATGGATTATGTAAAAACATTAATTTTTATAAGGGGTATTTTGGTTTTTTCACAAAATTGAGAATTAAAAATAAATAAAAGAGGTTGAAATTGAATTAGATTTGGATTTGGGCTAAAGTGATAGAAATATTTGAAGTTGGGGTCAAAATCAGATTTTTGAAGACTTAAATAAAGACAAAAATGGAAAAATGAGCCATACTATAATTTTAAAAACTTATTTTGACCAGCCTACTAAGTGACACATATCATAATTCCCCCAAATACCCCAAATTCCTAATTTTCTTCTCACTCTCACGTGTTCTATTCCCTTCCCTCTCTTCTTCTTCTTCTTCTTCTCGCACCCCTCCATTGTGCGGCACAAAATCCGGCCGCCGGCATCGACCCACTGCCCAACTTCTACTGCAAAAGCTTCTCCACATCCAGACGCACCAGCGCGGCCCCTCCCCCGCCGGTGTTGGGCCACCTAGTCACCGGAAATTGAGCGCAAAGTCGCGTTCTGCCACCCTTAGCCGCCATCTACCGCTACTAAATCGAAGCCCAAGCCTCTTCCTACCTGAGTTCATCCTCCACCGCCATTAATTTTCGGCCAAGAAGCTCCAGTGAGCGTTTTAAAGTTTTTATGGTATTTTCATCACGAAAAATGGCATTTGTGTAATTACTTTTGCTATATTAATTCATTGTACATGAAACTTTGAGGGATGAAAATATGGTTTAAGATAGGGGAATGGGTGGTAGATTTGTAGAAAATGAATGAACGGATTGGGAGAAAAACTGATCTGAAATTTGTGGCATTTATCTAAATATTTTCAGAAAATGGTATTTTTATAACTTCTCTAATTAGTTTCTAATTAAGCCCAAATTTGAGCTAGGGGCCTCGAAACTAAAATTGGACTTCGGAATTGGACTAAGTAAAATCAAGAGACGAGTTTTGATATAAAACATCAATAGGTTTTGAGTTGATACGAAATCCAAGACGCGAGGCTCATGATTTCGCCTCGATTTGTGTGCCACGGGCCCTTGGCCCAAATTAATCGAATTATATGTCAAACCTAACGTTTTCGGGTGCTCCGAATTCAATGGTGACCTTTGTTTCACAATTTGAGATTTCGTTTGGAAAGTCACCCCTTAAAGTGAGCTCATAGGATCCCGAAACGACCCTCTGAGTGGCCGGTTGACCAACGGGAGAATCTACGGCGCCCATAGCTTAGCTTAGCTATCAAAGCAAGGTAGGGGTTCAAATACTAAATTTTAAACTTATTTTGATTTAAAATGTGTATTATCACCTATTTCTTGAAAATGTCGATTTTCATGAATTTCAATGATTTGATTGGATATTTGATGAACTTGTGAACTGTTGAGATATATTAGATTGTTTTGGGATTGGTTTGTATGATTTTTATGCGGGTTTAAAATTTTGATTTTGGAAAAATACAGCCTTTATGCTGCCCAATTTTCTGTAAATCCCAGAATAATACCAAATGAGTTTTAAAGCATGATTTCTTGATATACTTGATGCATGGTTATTATATACTCTATGAAATGTTGTACCTACCATAGGATCATACACTTGAGTTCCATTTTAGCGTCATGGTATTTAGATCACTGGCAAGTTGCTGCAGCGTTAGATGAGAGACTTAGGCCCCTGCGCAGGATTTGCTGACACACCTTCGGGTAGTGTCAGGATGCTGGGTATCTCTATTCAAGAGGTATTACAGGACCGTGATGAGAGGATGGGAGCTCATACATATACTTGTACTTGGTTGATTTATGATATATACAACATGATTATGAACATGATGGTGATTTTGGTTTTGGTTTTGAATACATGATTACTCTTGATCTTGATTACTTTGTAAACTTGTTTTATAAATAGATTTTGGAAAGATACTAATCATGCAGGTTTGAAAAGTTATATTCATACCAAAAAAGTAATTGAATTCTTACTGAGCATGTGAATACTCACCTCCTTAACCTTCCCCCTCTCAGGTGGTGTACAGTGTGACTTAGGCAACTCTGGAGCAGAATGACTAGGACTGAAAGAATATTACTAGTTTAGTAGTTGGTAACTACTTAGTAACTCACTTTGGATTTGTAATAATATTTAAGGCTCATACTTTTGATTTAACCTGTATTATTTATTATGCCTACTTGTGATGACGATGTGATGCATGTATATGTTTTATTACTATTATTAACAATCTATATCTAGTGGTGATCACAAACTGTAGGAATCTATAATTTGAATTATTTTTATAAACTTTTACAGTAGCTATCGTTTTTGAACTAGTTGTCATTTTTTTGAAAAATTGAAGTTTCTAAAATTTTTAAGACAAATTATGAATTTTCACTTGTGAAATTCCTCTTCTGCCACTGGCCCGGGGTTTGGGTCGTGACAGAAAATTTTTGGTATCAGAGCATAGGTTTAATTACCTCGGATGTGACACTATTAAACTAGATTGTGACTTCTTTTTCAAAAATACTTGCATCACTGTCTCACTAATACTTTAGCATATGAATATAGAATTAAAATGCCTCCGAGGAATAAAATACTGAGGCAAGAGCCTAGGGCTGAAACACCTCCACAACAACAGCAAGTCCATGATCCTCTGGCAAACTTGTATGATGCTTTAAGAGCATTACCGAGTTTAAGGATAGAGCGAAACCCTGAGGCCCGTTTGGCTAATTTCTTTAAAGACTTCATGAAGCTCAATCCGCCATCATTTGATGGGAGACCTGATCCCACTTTAGCTAGGAGATGACTTAGAGACATCAAGTGAACTTTTGCTACTATTGGAACACCAACTGAGTTCCAAGTAATATTTGGTACTTATAAGCTGATTGACAGAGCTATAAATTAGTGGGAGACAGTCAAATTATCTCAGGATGTGACTGATATGACTTGGAATACTTTTGAAAGACTGTTCAGAGACTAGTATGCTAATGCTAGTCATAGAGCTGCTATAATTAGAGAGTATGAACGGCTTAAGCAGGATGACATGACGGTGAATGAATACTATATGTAGTTTATGGAGTTGGCACAATATGCCTATGCACTAGGAACCGACCCTACCCTCTAGATTGTCAGGTTTATGGAAGCTTTGAGGCCAGCCATATTGGAGAAGATTGTGACATGACCCTTCAGCAACTTTGTTGACTTAGTTGCTGTAGCCCAAAAAGCTGAGGCTTTTCTTGATGATCGGTCAACAACGAGGGATCATACGAGAAACAAGGGCAATGGGAGAAAGATGAACAAGAAGAACCAAGGACAATGGCAAGGGCAGAATTCTCAGAATAATAGGAGTAGCAACAGTAGCGGCTCTTCAGGGAAAGGTCGCTATGGACCTTATGGATGCTTCAATTATGGACAGCAAGGCCACCAAAAGAAGGCTTGCCCCTACCACCAATAAAAATCTCTATTGTCTCAGGGAGGATAGGGAAGTCAGAGTACCTCAGTTCCTTTTCAGGGCAATCAGATGAGACCAGTGCAATCTCAAACCCAGTCTCAGGCATTTACTTCTACTCCTTACCAGCAGTCTTATGGTTCTCAATACCAACATCAGTATAGGCCACAAGGTTCGGGCTACAACCAGGCCTATACTCAAAATTTTCAGACTCCACAGAGTTCTGGGAACCAAGGAGGACATGGATATGCTAGTACCGGTCCAGAAACTAGTAGCAGCCACCTTGGCCAAGGAAGAGGAAACAAAGGAAAAGGCAAAGCTTCTGGTCAAGCTTATGCAGTTGTTGAGGTAGATGAGGCTCATGACCACACTAGCAGAGGTATTGTTGATGGTATGTTTCTTATTTCCTACTCTTAGGATCATGTCTTATTTGATACTGATGTTTCCCATTCCTTTATCTCTATGTTATTTGCACAAATATTGGGATTGGAATGCTATGTGTTAGATCATATATTGACTTTGGGAACACCCATGGGTGGAGTTACCGATGTTTCTACTGCCTGCCATAGTTGTCTTGTTATGATTGATGGTAGAAAGCTACTAACAGATTTGGTTGTGTTGCCTTTGCAATAATTTGATGTGATTCTCGGTATGGATTGGCTATCCAAATACCGAGCAACTGTTGACTGTTTCAACAAGAAAGTGACTCTTTTTCCAAAGAGTGGGTATCCTATTATTTACCAAGCTCATTTAAATCTTTTGAAACCGAGTCCTATTCTGAAAGTATGCATAGGTGGAAGGAAGAGACTAGAGTGCTATGGGAATTTGTTTGCCATTGATGGTGAGATAGGAACTGCTGATCAGTACCCTTAGATATCAGTGATTAGCGAGTTTCCAGATATTTCTCCCGAGGATTCACTGGGATTACCACGTGATAGGGAGATCGATTTCTACATTGATTTGATTCCCGGGGCTCAACCAGCTTCTATTCTAGCCTATCGCATAGCTCTAGCAGAAATGACTGAGTTGAGGAGTCAGCTGGATGATTTTTTACCAAAAAGAGTCATTAGGAGTAGTACCTCTCTATGGGGTACTCCTGTCCTATTTGCTAAGAAAGCTGATGAAATATTTCGGCTCTGTGTGGATTACAGAAGACTGAATCAGCTAACGGTGAAGAACAAATATCCTTTACTAAGGATCGATGAACTGTTTGATCAACTTGGTGGATCTAGATTTTTTCCCATGATTGATCTAAGATCTGGTTATCATCAGTTAAAGATCCGAGAGGAGGATGTACCAAAAACTACATTCAGGACTCGTTATGAACACTTTGAGTTTCTAGTTATGCCATTTGGTCTGACTAATGCTTCAGCAATGTTCATGGACCTTATGAATAGAATTTTCAGACCTTATTTAGATTAATTTGTGGTTGTCTTCATCGATGATATCTTGATCTATTCTAAGACTCGAGAAGAACATGCTAAGCATTTGAGAATTATGCTTCAGACCTTAAGAGACCATCAACTTTATGCCAAGAAATCCAAGTGTGACTTCTGGACGACGGAAGTGAAATTCTTAGAGCATGTTATATCTTATGAAGGAATTTCGGTTGACCCTTCCAAGATAGAATCTGTACTAGAATGGGAGAGACTGAAAAATTAAGATAAGAAGTTTTCTTGGTCTAGTGGGTTATTACCACCGTTTTGTTGAAAATTTCTCGAGAATCGCAATGCCTTTGGCAAAATTGACTAGAAAGAATGTCAAGTTTGTATAGAATGATGATTGCAAAGTAGCTTTCATGGAATTAAAGAGAAGATTGATAACTGCACATATTCTTACTGTTCCTAACAGTAATGAACCTTATATTGTGTATACCGATACTTCTGGTTCAGGATTGAGATGTGTTTTAATGCAAAATAGCAAGGTAGTGGCTTATGCTTCCCGTCAGTTAAAGCCACATGAGAAGAACTATCCCACTCGTGAGTTGGAGTTAGCAACGGTGATCTTTGCTCTTAAGATTTGGAGATGCTATCTGTATGGTGTGAAGTTTGAGATTTATTCTGATCATAAGAGTCTGAAGTATCTGTTTACTCAACGAGACTTGAACTTGAGACAAAGAAGATGGGTTAAGTATATGGAGGACTATGACTTCGAACTTCAGTACTATCCTGAAAAGGCCAACGTTGTAGCTGATGCTTTGAGCAGAAAGTCTCATAAAATGCTTGCTTCTTTGATACTATAAGATTAGAAGAATTCGGTTACCATTAGTGACTACAACTTAGAGTACAACGAAAATGGGATAACTGCTTGTATTAGTAATATTGTGGCTACGCCATCACTTCTCCAAATAGTACAATAAAGTCAGTAGCAAGATTAAGAACTGAGAACGATCTGGAATCAACTTCAGAATGGTGAGCAGTTAGATGGTTGGAGTACCAACAGCGAAGGGTTTGTACTTTTTAATGAAAGATTAGCTGTAACTAATGACTCTCATCTTAGAGAGACTATTTTGACTGAGGCTCATAAGTCTAAGTTTACAGTACATCCTGGTAGCGCTAAGATGTACCATGATCTAAAGAGGCAATACTGGTGGAAAGGCATAAAACAAGATGTAGCTACTTTTATGGCTAAGTGTATAACTTGTCAGCAAGTCAAGGCAGAACACCAGAGGCTAACTAGACTACTTCAGCCTTTACCTATCCCAGAGTGGAAATGGGATAAAATCACTATGGATTTTGTCACAGGTTTACCAAGAACTCGAAGAAAGAATGACATTGGTTGGGTGATAGTTGATCGGATTACAAAGGCCCCCCACTTTATACTGATCAGGATTGACTTTTCACTCACACAGCTGAATCGTTTTTATATGGACAACATTGTTTGCTTACATGGGGTACCATCAAGCATAGTTTTTGATAGAGATCCAAGGTTTACATCAAAGTCTTGGAGAGTTTTGGGAACAGAACTGAATCTCAGTATAGCTCATCATCCTCAGATAGATGGCCAATTTGAGAGAACTATACAGATTCTAGAGGACATGCTTCGCTCATGTATATTGAATTTTGGTGGAAGCTGGGATGATTACCTGTCACTGGTGGAGTTTGCTTACAACAACAGCTACCAAACCAGTCTTAGCATGGCTCCATATGAGGTACTATACCTCATATGGAGCCATGCAGAACACTCTTGTGTTGGGTTGATACAGAGGAGCGTGTTACTCTTGGGCCAGAGCTAGTACAAGAGACTAATGAGAAGGTTAACAAGATCAGAGAGAGACTTAAAGTTGTTCAGAGTCGCCAGAAAAGCTATGCATAACCCACAAGACACGAGGTAGAGTTTAATGCTAGTGACAGGGTATTCTTGAAAGTCTTGCCAATGCGTAGAGTCACGAGATTTGGAGTTAAAAGGAAGCTAGCTTCAAGGTACATTGGACCATTCGAGATTACCGATAGAAATGGGCCTGTTGCTTATCGTCCAGATCTAGCACCGTAATTAAGTCGATTACACAATGTATTTCATATTTCAATGCTCAGAAAGTACATACCTGACCCATCTCATGTTATCCAGTACATGGAATTACCTATCCAAGAGAATGTAACTTGTGAGGAGCAACCAGTTTGAATACTGGAAAGAGAGCTCAAAGTGCTTCCTAACAGAGAGATTCTGCTTGTCAAGGTTCTTTGGGAATACCACAAGGAAGAAGAAGCAACTTGGGAACTTGAGACCGAGATATATGAAAAGTATCCCCATTTGTTAAACTTTCAGCTTGAGTTTGTACTTTGATTCTTGTCTCTGAATTTTAGGACGAAATTCTTTTAAGCAGAGGAGGATGTAAAAGCCTTGATTTTTATAAGGAGTATTTTGGTCTTTTCACAAAGTTAAGAATTAAAAATAAATAAAAGAGGTTGAAATTGAATTAGATTCAGATTTGGGCTAAAGTGATAGAAATATTTGAAGTTGGGGTTAAAATCAGATTTCTGAGGACTTAGATGAAGACAAAAATTAAAAAATGGGCCATACTATAATTTTAAAAACTTATTTTGAACAGCCCATTAAGTGACACATGTCATAATTCCCCCAGATACCCCAAATCCCTAATTTTCCTCTCACTCTCACGTGTTCTCTCCCCTTCCCTCTCTTCTTCTTCTTTTTCTCGCACCCCTCTATTATGCGGCACAAAATCTGGCCGCCGGCATTGACCCACTGCCCAACTTTGGCCGGAAAAGCTTCCCCACATCCAGACGCACTAGCGTCACCTCTCCCCCGCCAGTGTCGCGCCGCCTAGTCGCTGGAAATTGCGCGCAAAGTCGCGAAATTCGCACACGCAAGCTGCGCATTTCGTGGCCAAAAATCCAGCCTTCCGCCACCCTTAGCTACCACCCATTGCTACCAAATCGAAGCCCAAGCCTCCCCCTACCTGCGTTCACCCTCTACCGCCATTAATTTCTGGCCAAGAAGCTCCGGTGAGCGTTTAAAAGGTTTTTATAGGATTTTCGTCACGAAAAATAGCATTTGTGCAATTACTTTTGCTATGTTAATCCACTGTACATGAAACTTTGAGGGATGAAAATATGGTTTAAGATAGGAGAATGAGTGATAGATTTGTGGAAAATAGATGAACGGATTGGGAGAAAAACTGATCTAAAATTTGTGGCGTTTACCTAAACATTTTCAGAAAATGGTATTTTTATAACTTTTCTAATTAGTTTCTAATTAAGCTCAAATTTTAGCAAGAGGCCTCGAAACTGAAATTGGACTTCGAAATTAGACTAAGTAAGATCAAAAGGTGAGTTTTGACATAAAACATCAATAGGTTTTAAGTTGACACGAAATCCGAGATGCGAGGCTCATGATTTCGCCTCGATTTACGTGCCATAGGTCTGGGACCCAAATTGATCGAATTATATGTCAAACCTAACGTTTTTGGATCCTTTGAATTCAGTGGTGACCTCCGTTTTGCAATTTGAGGCTTCATTTGGAAAATCACCCCTTAAAGAGAGCTCACGGGATCCCGAAACGACCCTCCGAGCGACTGGTTGACCAACGGGGGAATCTATGGCGCCGATAGCTTAGCTTAGCTATCAAAGTGAGGTAGGGGTTCAATTACCAAGTTTTAAACTTATTTTGATTAAAATGTGCATTATGACTTATTTCTTGAAAATGTCGATTTTCATGGATTTTAATGGTTTGATTGGATATTTGATAAACTTGTGAATTGTTGAGATATATTGGATTGTTCTGGGATTGGTTTGTTGATTTTTATGTAAGTTTAAAATTTTGGTTTTGGGAAAATACAGCCATTATACTGCCCAATTTTCTGTAAATCTCAAAATAATATGAAATGAGTTTTAAAGCATGATTTCTTAATATACTTGATGCATGGTTATTACATACTCTGTGAAATGTTGTACCTACCATAGGATCACACACTTGAGTTCTATTTTAGCATCATGGTATTTAGATCGCTGGCGAGTTACTGCAGTGCTAGGTCAGAGACCTAGGCCCCTGTGCAGGATTTGCTGACACACCTCCGGGTAGTGTCAGGATGTTGGGTACCTCTGTTCAAGAGGTATTACAGGATCGTGATGAGAGGATGGGAGCTCGTATATATACTTATACTTGGTTGATTTATAATATGTACAACATGATTATGAACATGATGATGATTTTGGTTTTGGTTTTGAATACATGATTATTCTTGATCTTGATTACTTTGTAAACTTGTTTTATAAATGGATTTTGGAAAGGTACTAATCATGCAGGTTTGAAAAGTTGCATTCATACTAAAAAGGTAATTGAATTCCTACTGATTATGTGAATGCTCACCCCCTTAACCTTTCCCCTCTTAGGTGGTGTACAGTATGACTTGGGCAACTCCGGAGCAGAGTGACTAGGACTAGAAGATCAATATTACTAGTTTAGTAGTTGGTAACTACTTAGTAACTCACTTTGAATTTGTAATAACATTTAAGGCTCATACTTTAGATTTAGCCTGTATTATCTATTATGCCTACTTGTGATGACGATATGATGCATATGTATATTTTATTACTATTATTAACAGTCTATATCTAGTGGTGATCACAAACTATAGGAATCTACAATTTGAATTATTTTTATAAACTTTTACAGCAGCTATCGTTTTTGAACTGGTTGTCGTTTTTCTGAAAAATTGAAGTTTCTAAAATTTTCTAAAACAAATTATAAATTTTCACTTGTGAAATTCCTCTTCTGCCATTGGCCCGAGGTTTGGGTCGTGACAGATTACATATGATTCAGTCTTTGTTTTAAAATTATTACTTTATTTTTTATTTGGTTAAACGAAGTTAGTTATATTTTTATTTAAAAATAGAAACAGTGCAGTTTAATTTGTTTTCAAATTTCATTCTGGTGCAGAAAGACACGATTCTATTTCTTCCAACGTAAACGCCATAAATTGCCTTTTAATAATGCGACTACGTACAAGCCACAAGGTCTTCTCTTTATTGTAAAGCCAAAATAAAGAAAGAGTGCATGTCGTAACATTGGAAGCCGATTATTAATTAGATCACGAGTCAAATTAAAGGGAAACATCCTATGGATCGTGACCTCGATGCAACCATGCAAAATTTTATCCGAATGATTCATGTACTACAGTATAGTACAAAATAATATTCATTATAATATGGTAGTAAGAAATCGTAGCTGTACATTTTTCCTTTTGATTTGTGGTTCGGCATGATCATTGTCAATATTGACAATATATATAAAAAGAATTACGTGGATTAATTGCATTATTTTCCACCCCTCGTGAGGGACGACAACATTAGTTTGAGGCTGCCAAAAAAGGACAAAATGTGTGACACTATAGTAGATATTGGGGATACAGTCACATGTACATGATATGTGCATGTGTTTCTTATCCCAAAAAAATAATAAGAATAATAATTTTGCACATGCGTGTATTTATGCTTGCATGTTCACAATTTTGGGCAAGTACGAAAGGATCACCCTACTGCATGGATTATATATTGATTCTGAAACTGCAAAATTTATCGTATTCTGTCCATTTGTATTATAATTATCATTTCTATCTTACACGTTTTTAAAGCACTTATATATACTATATGTAAGGATTAATGACCACTGGGGCTTAAATTGAAATCGGCTGTCATACGTATACTTGGCTGATTAAAAAGGAGGAATAGGATGACCAAAATGACATATTGTGTATATTTTATCTCTTGTGTAGTCATTATTTGGCACCAGTGACTATATTGTTTTCTCTAATTAATTACACAAATAACATACACGATTCTTATTATAAAGTGCCAAGCACCTGTACACCACCAAGCAATGTGCATGGAATATTATAGTTAATAAATTTTTGATATGGCTACTATAAGATTTTATTTAGAAACGAGCATCATCCGCGAGCTCGAATTGCACCATCCGCTCAACCCACACCACCCAAACAGCTACAAAATTAAAATTAAACTGCAAGTTTTGGTTTACATGTTTCCTAAATCTTCAAAAGTCAAAACCGCCTAATTCGACCAATAAAACTGCAAATAAAACCACTATGCATCTGTAGTTGTGAAATTATGTATAGAAGTTGAGACTTAATTTATAACATAGTTTTTATGGGGTATTTCAATTTTGACTCTTTTCTAAAACACGTGTGCCAAAAAAAGGACAGAGTATAAATCTTTATAAAATTAGAAGTTTTATTTAACGAAAATTTTTGAAATTCCTAATTTTCCCTTGCCCCTCTAAAACTAGACCTCGGTCAAGCACAGATGAAAATATCGGTCGAGCACAGTCGAGATCGGTCAAATACCCAGGTCAAACACCTGGGTTGAGCTCGATCAAACACTCTAGTTGATTACGTTTGAGCAACCACGGTCGAGTGCTCGTGGAGTGTTGTAAGGTGTTATGGGTTTTTTTAGAGAATTAAGTATCTCAGTAATTATTTTAAATATGTGACTCGAAAATTAGGATTAGTTTTGATAATATTTATGGATGAGTCTGTTCTTTTATCATGAGAGCGTTAGTAGACCAGGGGTGTGAATAGTAAACATATGTATATCTCTAAGTTATAGAGTTTATATGCTTTTAACGCTTTACATCTCAATTGGAAAACAACTAAAATAGTTTTTGTCTTAAAATAAAATTTCCAATTATGGTTTTCATATTCATAAAATATGTAATCATGTATTTCAAACAATCCAACCTATCCAAAAACTCAGCCTGGACAGTTGTGGGATTAGGCTTCTAATAAATTGATAGAAAAATGTATAGCTCAAATCACTCGTTAACCACCCAACCCATCTATTGTGCACTCCTCTTTTTAAGTTTCACAATTTTTTGAAAATTACAAAGTGTCTATGTAGTATGAGTCGACCTGGCTAGACCCACCTAAATGATAAGTTGGGTCGACCAAAGACCCACTATAGGCCAATTGAAAATAAAACGATTTGACCGGGTTATGTAGCCTATATTTGTGTCTCCATATTTTTGCGTCTATAAAATAGGAAAGTTTTCTTTAGGTATTATTAATTATGAATCCATTTTAAAGCATATGATGAAAAACGAACAAAGTATAAATAATTATATAATTAGATCTTTTCTTAATGAAATTTTTGGAATTACAAACTTGCCTCCGCCTCCCCATTTTCAGTACAAAACTTGATATAGTCGAAAATGTTTGACTTGCATGGTCGAGTGCAAAGATTAAATAAAATCTCAGGCCTATGTTTGAATATGTTTAACCACGGCTGAATACATGGTGGAGTATGCTGACGCGGTATTACGGGTTTTTGAAGTTTTAATTTACAGATAATATCGAATAAAATGTTGATGTCAATGAATATTCCGGAACAATTTTAATTTTTCCAATGTAACTTTATAAAAATCCTAAAACAATTAATATTGCTTGATATGAATTAGATTATAACAAAAATAATATATATTTTCTTGAATATGAGAAATTTTCCCTTACATACTTATTACTAAGAAGGTACAAAATAATATAAATTTCTACATATTAATCAAATGCCGAAAATATCAAATTCTAAGTGCCTTTAATACTAGAAAGAGTAAGAAATTTTTAGGAGATTAGAAAACACCAGTAGGTTCCGATCATGTTATAAAGATTCTAAACATTAAATTTACAAATATATTATCCTTGAATAATTTTTGATATAGTTGTTAATATATTACATATATGTTTCTTGATCTCTTCTTAATATCATCCCCTAAATTCAATTTAGTTCTTTAATAAGTGTAAGTCAAAATAATGTATTAACTCCATTTTTTCATTAAGAGTAAAGAAAATTGACTAAAATTTATACTTTTTTATTATTGTTTTGCAAAAATAAGAACTTTTCCGATCATTTAAAATATTATGTGGATATTTCCACAAATATATTGGATATTCATATATATTTACAGATATTGTGGATATTTGTAAATATTATGGACAATGTGGATAATTCGCAAGTACCATAAGAAGAATATCTTTCACTTCCATATATATGTTGAGACTTCAAATTATGAATAATAATGTGGATATTTTAATCCTTGGGTACTACAAGTGATAGGGTGCTATAAGGTGTTTTGATTTGTTAGGGACTAGGTTATATATTTAAGTAATTTTTAGATATATGACATAGTAATAAGAGTTAGTTTTGATAATGTTATTTATGGTTGAATCTGCCATATTATCATAATGGTATTAGTAGACTCTAAGGTTGATAATTTGTGTTATTGTTTTGTGTATGGGATGACACGAAATAATTGATAGATGTGCGCCTAAAAATCTAAAACTAAGCACGATATAATTAGTAACGACGTAACAGTACGACTCAACACGTGGAATCTATTTAATAAATGTGTCATACACTTATCTATGTTCTATTTTATAGGATTTTCATTATTTACATTACTCAATTTCGACATTATTGCACACTAATTAACTCAAAGAAAGTTCTAAATCTATCATTATTTTAGATTATGTATATTCAATTTCTTTTTACATAACAAATGTAATTTTGAATAATGTTCATTTTGGTTTATATGTTTTTTATATTCCAAAAATACCTAATTTTGTACATTTTTGATCATATTCTTCACTTAATTTGAGTGTCTAATTTTCAAGCTAAACAAAGATTAAAAATGTTTAATATCATTGAAATTAGGACCTTTTTTGCGTTCTCACCGAATATAATTAATTAAAAAATTAATTATGTGAGATGATAGTGCAGAAATAAACAAAATGAAAAATATGACTCAATGATATATTTAATTGGTTCAAGTATCTTCCGATAGTCTACATCCAAGGGGCTACGCCCAGAAAAATAAACTTATTAACAAAGATCAACATGAGTACAAATACTAATTAACTTATACAATTTAAAAGACTTCCTCTTATAAATATTGCAATATGCAAGTACTCTTTTACCGATCTATCTAGTGAGTTCCCCTCAACTTAATGTAATTCCTTCACTCTGAACTTCTTTAAAATTTCTCTGAGTCGGCCTTCTCCTGAAGATGTCTCGTACTTCTCTCAGAGTACTCTCATGACTAGAAATCCCTCCTAGTCTCACAACATAAAATATAGACAGAGTTTACAATTAATTACATTAATGGCAATTGCAAACATTCAAGGCACACTAGGACACTATTCTAGACTCCTATTTATAGTACTTGAGGTCTTTCAATATTTGTCCATTGCAAGACAACTTTCATTCAAAATAAATGATGATTGAAAGCCAAAAAGATCAATCAAAGATAGAAATCTCGTATTTTAGACGGATATGAAATTTCTATTGATTTTATAGCAACGTTATAACATTGAACCTATCTAAAATAGTCATGTTGTAATATTCTTAGAAAAATG
Source organism: Trema orientale (assembly GCA_002914845.1). Lineage (NCBI taxonomy): Eukaryota > Viridiplantae > Streptophyta > Magnoliopsida > Rosales > Cannabaceae > Trema > Trema orientale. The sequence goes on along the minus strand of JXTC01000299.1, from coordinate 189,920 downwards.
CTAATTTATTTCTTAAAATAATAAATTTGATTTCTCATCATTTGATTTAGCAAATCAACACAATAAAAACATTTAAACACATCTAAATAAGGAAATGACAATTTAAAATATAGTATAAAAAGAATTATTAAAAATTCACACAATAAGATTGTTTTCAAATATGTGTGTTGTTTCCAAATATAACACACACAAGCTGTTAAATGGATCAGAAAATAAAAGTCCAAAAAATATTATGAAAAGATTAAGATCAGATTTGTTTAATTTTATATTGATTCATACAATAACAAAATAATCAAATCTCATCAATCACATTCAAAAGAAAAATAATTATTGAGATTTAATTTTCCTACAAGGCAAACATTAATTATAAACAATTATAATCAAATCTCTGTAAAATTAAACAAGCATTCCATCAAAAGAACACTGTAAATTCTGTCAATAACACGTGAATAATGTCAGGTCAAATATTTTAGTCGATGTTGCAACACTAAAGCAGATTTACTGTTGTCCAAAACAGACAATGATGTGGCAATATCTAAATGACAACAGATTTTGCATGTTCAATCTCCTACTTTAGCATTTTTTAGGAAAAATATTTGTACTTGTAAAAATCAGTTAGTGTTTGGTAAGAATTTTCACATACTCCCCTTTTTTGGCAAAAAGTAGCCATCGGTTCTTTGATTGAACCATCAACCTAGCCGATTTCATCAATTGAACCCATTCCTCCAGTTCAAACCGTTCAAGCACCTCCTGTTCCGGCCGCTCTGTTTTGTTTCTTTTCTTCTCTTGTTTACGATGCGCGTAATAAAGGGGAGTTTACTAAGAAGGAGTCATGAAAGCTATCTGAGGAAAAAAAAAAAAAAAAGAAGATCATAATGATGTCATCAAGTTTTTCACCTCATGAGAAAAGTAAGTTGTTATCTTCATGTTTGGAGCAACAATCAAGGGGGAGTAGTATCATATTCTGTTGAATTTACTCCTTTTGTTTTCTATAGGTTTCAGCTCATGTTATAACATTGAGCATCTTTTATGACAATGATCCTTTATATATATCGAATTTGATTTTCATTTGATATATTTAGACATGTTATATATCTGTAGGTTGTTATTTCGTATCTTACACACTACCTGGGTCTTATGAAATTTCACTGAAGCTAGTGATGGAACGAACTTCTTCTTCATCGAGTTAAAGAAGATGGTAACTTTCCTTTGCTGGTAGCTAGAGAATCACTCTTCTTTCCACTGCAGATATTCACCATTTTTCGGGACTATTATAATACTAGGAAGGAAACTTCAAATAAACAATGGTAAAAATAGAGAGAATTCAAGAGAAAATTGTGAGTCTAATGAAATGAGTGAAATTAGGGATTAAAATAAACAAGAGACTATTCAGTTTCTCTAATTTGAAAAAGGAAACTAAACCAATTTGGAGGCACATTGAAATAAGAAAACTGTAATGAGAGAAAATCTTAGGAACATGTAGAGATAACATCAGCAGTAGTTGTTTAAAATTTTATCTCATTTTCTATTTTTTTTTAATATAAGCCCAGTATATTCCATATTGTAACATAGATTGTACATTCTTTAAATCAAAATATTATATATGGTAACCATGTAGACAAAAAAAAAAAAATTGATGAATTTATTCTGATTATAAAATATTTTAATACACATAGTTTTTACCATTTTTAATAGTCACGATTTCTGAAAGATTCTTTAGATTGATTTATCATCTAAGATTGTGCAATAATTGATATACCAAAAATAATTGATCTCATATATAATAGAGCAGTACGAATTAAATATTACTACTGCATAAATAAGTGATATTGTAACTTTGATAACAACTAAGGCAATGGATAAATTTTCATGACCAGTAGCTTTCACACTGTCACTGAAGTAGCCATTTCCTTATAGTAGCTCATCCTCTATTATATTTGTAATACATACGCCCAGATTACTCATAGATATTTTTAACACATCAGTATAGGTAGCTCTTTCTGATCATAATGCATATATTCACAAAGTAATACTGAGATCAAAATATATCACACTTCTCAGTCATAAAACAATCAAAGATTCTCCATCTTTCTTTTGAATTATCCAGAAATACTTGCATGATAAAAATAATAAGAACTATGTATAAAAATAATTTATAATAAAAACAAGTTCATTTTCTTAATACCTTATAAGTTTTATCAAATAATGGTTGATGTTACAACATTAGTTTGCATGGAACAAATTCCTAGATCTATTTTTAAAAAATCAAGATAGGGAAAATCAAGAGCTTTTATAAAAATATCCGCAAGCTATTTGTCATTCTCAACATGTTTCAATGTAATAATTTTATTTTTAACTAAGTCTCTGATAACATGCAATAAATGAGATTCATTCAAAGATGCATTATTATATGAATATGGTTTTCTCAAAATATAACAATTGTCTTTGGACCGAAATCCTTCCAAAATCGATTTTCGATATTCATAAAAAATAACTCACTTATTACGAGTAAAATTGATATTAAAATTTAAATTACAAATTTGACTTATGCTAATCAACTTGGCCATAAGTCCGTCAATATGTAAAACAATCTTAAATTTGGAAAAACCTTCAAAATTAAAAGCTCTTCTTCCAAGAACTCTTCTTTTTGCACTATCACTGAATGTTACAATACCTCCAGTATCTTTCTTATAGTTCACAAGTATAGATATTACTTGTCATGTACCTGGCACATCCACTATCGAGCTATCAGTATGTATTACATGCTCTAAAATAAGTAAATGATCCAAAGTAATTTAATTCAGATTTTTTTAATCCAAACTTTACTTGTTTTGTTTGTAGGTCAACCTTTTTTCTTGGTATTCATGTGAATAATAATAATTTTCTAAAAAATTCCTCATAGTAAAGTATCTAGGTCTAATATGATTTTTTACACTATAAAAATGACAAGTAGGCACAAACTTACCATGTTTTCTCGTTGAAAAACTTATAGACTTGTTGTATATCACATCATGAAATCTTCTTGTGGCAACATTAGTATGACTTTGATAAACTAATATTGGTGTAGTTGACTTATTGTGTATTACAACGCGAGGATTCTGTGGCTTCTGTGTTACTATATTAGCACTTGTAACTGCAACTAAGTTAGAAATAGAACTCTTAACAAAAATAATTTTTGAATTTGAGTTCTCACCTTTAAATCTAAGTCCTCTATGGTCAGAACCGAATTTTCTAACAGACAGAATATGATCAAGTTTGGCAGTTCTAGAATTTAGCATTTTTAAGGACTTTTGAATCTTATCAAACTTTGTTGAAACCTCTTGTAACTTTGCTTCTTTTTCTGCCAGCAAATTTTCTAACTCTTGCACCTTTATCTCTAAATTCTCCTTGTATTAGATGAAAGTAGAGATTCTCCCTTAAAGAGATCTATTATGTTCAACAACTTTAATTTATTGTGAATACATATTCTCATATGATCTTTGAATTGATTCTTTATCCAATTCAGATTCATCACTATCAGAATCATATACCTTGTTTGTCACTGATGTTTCTACATGACTGCCAGTTGCATATTATGTTGCAATATTTCTTAGCAGAACTTTGCACAGAACAAACATCATCTGAAACTAATAAAACACCAAAAGTAAAATATTTACTTACATGTGTTTCATCTTTCTCTTGGCTACCCTCTGATTCCTCATCACTCTAAGAGGTAGTCATAGTCTTCGATTTCTTCTTTAGGGTATTGACACATTTGGATTATATGTGATCATACCCTTCACACTTCCTGCATTGAATACCTTTCTTTTTATCTTTAGAAATAACAAATTTAAGTGGAGTGGACTTACCTTTATTCGAGTTGCTGTCTTTTGATTGCTTATCTATTTTCTTCAAAAACATGTTGAAATTTTTAGTCAATAGAGCAAACTCGTCATCACCATCTCCTTCTTCACTTACAGCCGATTCTATTTTAAGGCCAATAGTTTTGTCCTTTTTCCTATGCTTGATATTCATCTCGTATATTTGCAAGGATCCTATCAGTTCTTCAACCTTCATAGTATCAAGATTCTTGCCCATGAGTTTTGGTTGAAATCTGTTAAGTAACGAACAAAATTTTTTTCTAACTATCTTAGTATCTGAAAAATATTTTCCAAGAGTAAAAGCTTTGTATAAATATTATAAAGCTTAGTAAAATATTCAAACGAGGTTTCATCCCCTCTCATTTTCTATTCCTCAAATTTAGAGGTTAAAATGACTATTTTGGTTCTTTTCATATCACCAGAACTCTCAAAATAGGTCTATAAGATGTCCCATGCCTCCTTAGCGGACTCACAAAATGTAATCATTTTGATACGAGTTACATCAACTCCATTAAGATTGACGTGTAGAGCCTTGAAGTTGTAATTAGAAAGAGAGTTTGTCATCATCGGATGACCAATTAAGTTCATGTTTGGAAATAAGATTCCCTTCATCATTCTTAGTGGTTGGAGGACTCTAACCAGTAAGTACGGATCTCCATGATTTTTCATTAAGAGATTTTATAAATGCCTTCATGTTTGCCTTACAATAATATAATTGGTGCCATCAAGTAGTGAAGGGCTTGAAATAGACCCACCTTCGGCAAGGAATGACATACTTGAAATATATGATCAAAAATCTACAAAATCTCACAAAATAAACCATTAGTGACCCTTTTTAATACTAATTGTTAGGACTGTTTTTCGTATTCTTATCGAATATAATTATTTTTTCAATTAATTATGTGAGGTGGTAGTACGAAAATAAACAAGAAGTAAAAATTTGACACAATGATATTTTTACTTGGTTCAACTATCTTAGTCTACATCCAATAAAGATCAATGTAAGTACAAACACTAATTGACTTATATAATTTAAAAGACCCCTTCTTCTAAATGTTGCAACATGCAAGTATTCTTTTACCAATTTGTCAAGCGAGTCCCCTTTGACTTGATGTAATTTCTTCCGTCTGAACTCCCTTCAGATTTCTCAGAACCGGCCTTCTCTCGAAGACGTCTCATACTTCTCCCGAAGCACTCTCATGACTAGAAATCCCTCATAGTCTCACAACATAAAATATAGACGGATTTTGCGAACAATTGCACTAATGGCAATTACAAACATTCAAGGTACACTATGACTCTATTGTAGACTCTTATTTATAGTGCTTGATGTCTTCCAATACTTGGTAATCTGCAAGATAACTTTCATTGAAAATATATATTGTTTGGAAGCCAAAACGATCAATCAAAGATAGCAATTTCATATTTTAAACTAATGTGAAATTTTTGTTGATTCTGTAGCGATGTTGCAACATTTACCCTATCTAAAATAGTCATATTGTAATATTCTCGAAAAAATACTGATTTGTTTCCTGAAATAACAAATTCAATTTCTTATCATTTGATTTAGCAAATCAACACAGTAAAAACGTTCAAACATATCTAGAATCAGCTTAGAGTAAATATAGAAAAGATAACTTGAAATATAGTATAGAAAGAATTAATAAAAATTCACACAAAAAGATTGTTTTCAAATATAACACACACAAACTATCAAAGGGATCAAAAAATAAAAGTCCAAAAAATACTCTAAAAATATTAAGATCAGACTTGTTCAATTTTGGATTAATTTACACAATATTTAAATAATCAAATCTCATCAATCACACTCAAAAGAGAGAATTATTGAGATTTAATTTCTCTGCGAGGCAAATACTAATCATAAAGAATTCTAATCAAATCTCTGTAAAATTAAACAAACATTCAATCAAAAGACAATTATAAATTTTGTCAAACACGTTAATAATGCCAGGTCAAATATTTCAGTCGATGTTGTAAATACAAATTCACTTATGTTCAAAATAGACAGTAATGTTGCAACATCTAAATGACAATAGATTTTGTCTTTTCAATTGAGATTAACCTTTTTAGAGAGTTATAGATTTAAAAAATTATATAAATAGAGGGAAAGAGTTCTATTTGTAGATTACCTAACGAAGAGAAGAAGAACCACAAAAGTAATATAAACACCGCAAAGACAAAGGTGGAAGCATGCCACAAATACTCATGATTAGAGAAAACCTACAATATGGAATACTGCAAAATTATTTCTTGTGCAATCTTTCAAATTGAAATAATCAGCATCATCATCAGCATCATCATCATCATCATCATCATCATTATTATTATTATTATTATTATTATTATTAGAAAGAATGTACAAATCAGACAAAACGACTACCATAACAGGAGTGCCTCCTTTAGAGAGAAAACCAAGAACTTGACAAAGAAGAATATTCATTTTGCTGAAAACTCCACTGATACATTCAAACCATCTTTAACAAAGAAAATATGGATTTTTATCAATATATATATATATAATGATTGTCTTCTTTTTTTCGTTTCACAGTGAGTTTCTTTTTCTGAAAAATAAAAAATCTCCTTAGTTATCTATATTTAATATGATTGATTTTTTTTCCTCCCACAATTTGTTTCTTTTTGTTAAAAAGAGCTCCTTAATTCTATGTATATATAGATGCATATTTAATAATATGAGCTAAATCTTTCACAACTATTTTTTCCCGTTTTGGATCTCCTTATTCTTTGTCTTGCTCCATTGTTAATTTTTCTAGGTGATATTGAAGAATGAAAAGGTAACTTCCCTTTATGATTTAAGTAATTTTAGAGTTTTTTTAATTTTAAAAAAATATTTTGGGTTTTGATTGATAAGAGAAGTTTTAAATAACAAACATTTCGAGCAAAAATAAAATAAAATAAAGTTGTCAATAACAAACATGTATATATAACAAAGGCTTTGGATGCAGTCCCATTTTGGGACTGATCTTGTTACATGATTTAGCAAATATCGAATTTATTTTTCTAGTATGATATTGGATAAATATATTTTTTATTGTCTAAATCATGTAATGGGATCGGTCCCCCAAATGAGACTACATCCTTCCCCTATAATAAAATATATATTATATATATACAAAAAATGTGTGTGTCATGATTTCCTCCAGTTATGTCTTGCCTTCTAATTGATGTATACTAATTCTAGTTTGTCTAATTTAAGTTATGCATGAACTTTCAGCTTCGATTTATAGACTCTATTGAAAGCACTCGAAAGCCTAAAGAAATGGAATTAAGTAATTAATGATGTTGACATCTCAACTTTCATACAAGATTATCCAATTCTACTAATTAATTAAGTCGAACACATAATAATAAAGTTTTGAACAATATTAGTTGAGAGGCTCCATCTCAGGACTACTTTTGTGAGCATATATATATAGATATATACATGTATATCTACTTGTGGAATAAGAATTAAACCCATGCTTCAATATTCTTAGCGATATATAAGAACATAATTAAAGTAATATCCCAACTAATAATGATTGCTTAAGTAGGATTTAAATTATGTATATGTTTTAGTTATTTCAAATTTATTTGCTATTCATTCAAAAAAAAAAAAAAAGAGAAAAAAGAGAAAGCTTAGTTGCTATTGGAAAAGTGAAACAGAAGAACCAGCATAAATAAAAATAAGGCACCTCAAAAATGAAACATAACAAAGGCACAAGAAAACTCATTTCTTCTTTGCCCTTGGGAAACATAGAAGAAAAAAAATTATACATAATATATATTTATGTATACGTATATATTATGTATCTTCATTTTTTTAACCTTAATATCATATCATTTTCCTTTTCTTTTGTCAATAGTTTAGGCCATGGTCTGTGGATATATTTGAAAATAGAAACCCACCTTCTAGATGGATCGAGTGAATAAAATACACTATAATGCATTGATTATTATATTCGATTTCTGATCTAGATTCAAATCTCATTTTTATATTGACGGCCTGTCATAAAAATTTTGACAAGTGAAGTAATACTTTATTATAATATATATGATTCCCAATCTACTGGATTTTTTTTTTACTTATCTATAGGTATTTTTTTTAGCCGTTAGATCATAATTTAATAACTAAACGCATATATGTGTATATATATATATATATATATATTGAATTTCATTAGTTTCAAATTTCATTTTTATATTGATAGCCTCTCATAGATTTTGACAAGTGAAGTATTTCTTTATTTTGTAGTAACATATATATATATGTATATATTGAAAAGAGTAAAAATGATCTCAATAATCATGCAAACGTGTGTTCGTTATATATAATCAGGTTTAAAAAAAAAATCTAGGGTTAATGGCGCAAATAGTCCCCAAAATATCTAATTTGTGGTAATTTGGTTCTCAAATATTCAATTGTAGTAATTAAGCTTATGAGTTTTATAATTTATAGTAATTTGGTATTTGGATCATTTAAATTGTAACTTACTATTAAAGTTTTGATAAAAAATACACGTAGTAATTAACAATTGAAAGTGTATTTGCAAAGTAATTTGGGAATTTTAAATATAAAAATGAACAATTACAGAAAAAATTTCTTTAAATTTGTAACTCCAAGAATCCTAAAAAATACAAAGAATATATTTTTCATTCTCTTGAAATTCTTTTGTTCAATTTATTTTCCTTTAAATACTCTTTTAGATGCTACAACGTGCTCCTTATGTATGTTTTTTTGTCAAAAATTTAACAGTATGTAACAATTTAAGTAGTCCAAAACCAAATTACTACAAATCAAAAAGTTTAAGAAGCTAATTGTGACAATTAAAATTCTGAGGACCAAATTACCACAAATTTAATAGTTCAGAGACTATTTGTGTCGTTAATCCAAAATTCTATGAAGTATACACTGTTATGCACGAATTTGACCAGCTTGAAAATAAGTCTCAACTCGTTCAGAGCTGATTAATTCAAACTATCATGACCCCCTCGAAGAGTTCATCTTGCTGAAGTATTAAATGAGCTTCTTCATAACGAAATGGAAGCAGCTGTATCCATGACTTACGAGCTGATCATAACAGTTGGACACCACATTTCCAAGAAAATCGTATAGATTCAAGAATTAACACTAAAGAAAATCGTATAGATTCAAGAATTAACACTAAATCTCTATGATTCTTGAGATTTCCCTGATTTTGTGCCATTAATGTATTCGAATTTGAATATTCGTTACTAAAAATATACCTGAACCTCCCAGTCTTCAAATATATAGAGGGAGGTCAGAAACAGGGATCCGAACTCCAGAATACACTACTATACTCTAACATCTGCTCTTAATAATATTGACTATAGTAGACGTAGACTCTTATTTAAGGCTGATCTATCTTAAAATTTTTGTCATTTTTACGTTATTTTATCATCTTTTACTTTGACTACTAATTATCGTTGTTGGACCAATTTTTGGCATCAACAATTTAGCACTAGAGAGAGGCCCGACAAACAATTTTGTACTAATTTAATTAGTAATTAATTTAGTTATTTTGAGTTATATTCTTCAATTAGGCTAATTATGTGAAGTACTAATCAATTAATTAAACACTATCAAGTACGTAAATATATGAACACCATGAAGATATCCGAATTGGGTTGATTTCACTTATTATGATCTCTTTCATTCCTTATCAAAATGAAAAAATGTCTCTTAATACCATTCCGATTAATGTCTTCACTTTACCTTATTATTATATAATATGTTGTCTTGATTATGATGGGGTAATATTGTACTATATTTTTTTTTTTTAAAAAAAAAAGTGGGGCTTAACTAATGACCTCCACTTATTACAAATTAAAGGAAAATACCTAATACTACCCAATCCCCACCCCACCCCATTAGGGATAATTGGCTTTCACGCCTACCCCGATGTGACTCGAACCTAGGACCGAGATCCTAGGTAGTGGGTGCTCTTACCACTTGAGCTAACCCACTTCGTCAGGTAATATTGTACTATATTGCATCAGGATAGAAATTAAAAGACAAGCTCATCCACCTAAGCATATCATATTAATTTGTCCATTTTCTGTAGTGATCCTTGTCCACTTGTATAATTTCCACGTCACCGATTAAATTAGCTATGATTTTTAAAGGAAAAATATAAATGAATAAATACATGTGTTAGTGGATTCCTTATAAATGTGATGTTTGTCGAATTTAAAGTACAAATCTGAAAAATATTACTCCCAAAGGGTGGTCGAAGTGGCAAGGCGCTTTACCTTAAGGCCTTCTCTCACTTAGAGAGGGTGAGGTCAAGGGTTCGAGCTCCTACGTCGCCCTTGGAAGCCAAACCGAATGTGGGTGGCTCTGGGAAGTGATCCACCACCGGAATCTCATCTCCCTTTTTTATTATCAAAAAAAAAATCAGAAAAATATTAGACACATAATTTAGGTCCAGTTTTCATATGTTTATATATATATACGTATGCATAAACACATATTATCATATTTCAAAAATTACTAGCCAGAAGTTCATATATATATATATTAATGAAATTGTATGACTGAAAAGTCGAAAGGCAAATCCTTCTTAGGTTGGACTTTTTTCCTTTGTTTGGTTGGTGAGGCTATACATAGTGGACCTAAAATCTAATCCATGTTGGATTTTGACTGATGGGGGNCTGGTTACAAAGTGCATAGAAATTTCAACCTAATACCGATTTGAAATTTTGGTGTATATATATATAGCAATCTAGCTACCTAGCTACTCTATACCTTCATCCACTTAGTATCTCATACATAACACGTGATATAATATATCTACGATGCTTTGTGCTCCCTAAAACACCTGGGTGGCTTAGGCTTTTGTCATACATATGAGATTAATAGATGTTTCTTGGCTAAGTGGGGTTGGCAAGTGCTTAAAAGAACAAACTCTATCTGGTATTCTATGATCTAAGTAAAATATCTAAAGGGAGAAGACTTCTTATCTATTCAAGCTAAGCCAACGGACTCTTGGACGTAGAAATCAATTTTGGCTACCAGAGACATCATCCTACAGGAAGCTTGTAAAAAGATTAGAAATGGTCACTCCATTGATATTTGGAGAGATCCTTGAGTACCATTTCTCGAAAGTTATAAGCCACAACCAAGAGACTACATGCAACGCTATCAAGGTCTGAACGTGGCTGATTTAATGACTAATGATGGTAGCTAGGACCTATTAAAACTGAAGGCCTTATTCAACCCTTCTTCAGTGAAAGCAATTCTCAAGACTTCAAAATCGTATAGTGATAACTCTAGTGGGTGGTTCTGGGTTTTATCGCAGCATGGTGATTTTGCTGTCAAGTCAGCCTACCAAGCCTTAAAAGAATTAAACCATCTACACACTATCAGATGATATCTCTAGGTTATTGGCAAAATATCTGGAAGGCAAAGATTCACTCCAGACACAAACTCCTTTGGTGGAGAATCCTTGTAAACACGCTACCTGTGCGGGCCAGACTTGCTACAATATTTGATATTGGTACTACTTTATGCCCAAATTGTGATCAACATGAAGAAACCATCTTCCATCTCTTTTGGATATGTGAGCTGTCCAAGCGATTTTGGTTTTCTTCTACCTGGGGTATTAGAGTGGACCAAATCTAAGCTAGTTCCATATCAGATATTGCAAACTTGTTATTTTCAGACAACCATTCACTAGGACCTCTGATGGATCATGATAATATTGTGCTATTTGTCTCCATTTGCTTTGAGGGGATCTGGTTGGAATGAAATTCCATTATCCATAATAAGCCAAAATCTAATCTGGATCAATTGGTGAGAAGGTTTCTACTGGCCTTTAACATTTGCTCTCAGGGTTTGAGTTCAGGTCGTGGCCTTCGCGAACTTGGTAAGGATAACTGGCAACCTTCACTACCTCCTTGCATTAAGTTTAATGTGGATGTAGCTATTCGGGATGATTACTCTACTGTTACTTCAGTAGCTAGAGAGGCAAATGGATCAGTGCTGAATTTATTCACCAAGAGATGTAGTGAAATAAATCCATTGGTTGCCAAAATAAGAGCGATCCTTTTGGCCATCAACCATACAATTATCAATGATTGGAAGTCCGTGGTTGTTGAGAGTGACGGTAAAAATACCATAACTAGTTTTGAAGGGGAGGATGTGGATTGCCATTGGGAGATCAAAGATCTGGTGCCCCAAGGAAAGTTGCTTCTTAGTTGATCCAATTTCTTTGAGTTATCTTTTGTTTGTAGGGAAACCAATTATATAGCTCATAACTCGGCTACTTGGGCGGCTTCAAACTTGTGTTTCGGTCATTTTTTAGTTTCTGTGGTTCCTTCCATGCTTTTTTCTAATCGTCTTCATGGGACTGTTACTTAGTTTGCTTTTGAGGGTGGTTGTGGCTTCCCCTGGGCCTTTTTTTTTTCTTGCTCTTTCTTATTGGAGTCTTCCTTCAAAAAAAAAAAAAAAAAGCCTAAGGATGAAAGAAAAAATTTTGTATCATGACAGCAACTTTTGGAATTTTTTTATAAGCTATAAATATGTATATTTAATTATTTATCCGAGTATACTAAAATCTCTTGAATTAGATTTTTTATATTATATATATATATATATATATATATACATGGAAACAAAAATTACAAATGCATGCTTGCACCAATTCAAGAGGATAAGGGCAAGAATCTTAAAGTATATATCATCGCCCTACCTGCTTGTATTTCTTCTTTTTTTTTTTTTTTTTGAAAATAAAGAGGACTATTATTGAGCAGAAGAGTATAAGTCCTCAATTACAATTAACCTCTGAAATACAATCTGGAATGGTATATCATCACCTAACCTGCTAGTCTTAATTAGGAATTATTATCTTAAAAACTTTAAACACAGGAAGTGAGTTCAAAGTATGGTTTTCCAATAATGCATAACACCATATATAATGCTTTTTTGACGGAATTATACAAAACTATATATGTACATGTAACCATATTCTATGCGACGAGACATTATATATATGTAACAATAAGTTTTGTCTTGTTACCCATTTAGCAATCTGTCATATTTATATAGTCCGTATCTTATATATGTATTATGTGTACGAGAAAACCACAATGATACGTACGATCATCGGGTATTATGTGTATGTGATCGATTAAAATACGTATGTACTCATAATAGTGACACAAAGGCGGCAGAAAACAACCTAGGGATTCGGAGTAAGATTTCTTTGCATAATAGAGCGTTAGTGAAAGATGTCAACAGAGTCTTCTGGATTTGCGGAGATTTATTGGCTAAATTATAAGATGATCTCAAAAATCAGACTCAACCAAGATCCAGCAAGATCAAAAATCTTACTAATGGTGAAATCAATAATTTTACTGCCTTATGTGAAATCATTATTAGAGTTTCTACAATTTCAATGTCTCCCCCAGGTTCTTTTTTTTTCCCGTTCTTTGTTAGGTACGGCTTAGATTCAAGAATTAATTCGGAGACTAGGGTTCCCATATAAGGGAAGAAAATTGGATTTTTCACAAAGTTTTTTTTTTCACTTTTTACTAGCTAGCTAATATTTAGAATATAAATAATAGGAAATATGTTATTATTTTCTAGAAAAACTATAAGTTATTCAGTCATGATAAGGTAGAATAAGCTAATTTTCTTTAGTAGGAGAAATAACATTTAGTTAAATGCTGATATAGCTAGTTTGCTTTAGTAGGAGAATTATGAACCTTTGGTGACACATGTCACCTAACTAGTAAGTTGAACATTCCAAACACCCCTTCCGGGTCTCCTCTCTTTTCTTTAACAAGAAATAATATTAAACACGAACTTGATAACTGAGCATATATATTACAAATAACTTGTAATTACGTTGACCATCTAAAATAAGAATTAAGTCACTTTGTCTTTGGCTATATACCATATGATTAGTTGGTATAAACAAAATATGTTAAAGTTTACAAAACAATCCACAATAATAATTTATAAGCCGTGGCATTTCGTCCAACAATATCTGAGATGTATATATCCCTGCGAGAAGTATTTTACAACAATATTAGCAATTAATTAGTTAGTACTTTATCTAAGGTTATTTAATTAATTAGCTACTTTCTCCCAAAAAAAAAAGTGCTTTTAATTGCCTAGAAAATGCTGAAAAAACTGATTAGCACCCAAAAATAAATAAATAAATATATATATATTCAAAGTATAGTTAGAAGAAATACTAAAATTTTTAAAGTAATCCTTAAAATATTTCAAAATTAAAAAAAATTAATTAAGCTTGATTTATGTTTGGAGTTTAATAGATCTTGATTTGTTTTTTTTTTTTTCCCCTCTACCGGAATGACACCTAGTTCTAGTAACTTGGTTTAGGTTTGTTTAGTGACATATATAACTTGGTCAGCTTTATGCTCCATTTGGAACTTGGATTTTTAGAAGGAAAGAAAAAAAAATTAAAAGATTTCATTTTCTCTTATTTGGATTGAAACAAAAAATAATAAAAATTTTCTTCAAAATTAACGAGATCAGTTTGATTTGATGTTATTTTTTAGTATATAAAATGTTAACACATTAATTAGTAAAACTAAAAGTATTAAAATAAAGTTCTATAAACTTCTAGGAAAAATATTTTTCTTTTTCCATAAATTTTTTCTCGCAATTTTTTTTCTTTCAAAATTCGGGTTCCAGACGGAGCATTAGTATTTGAGTATTCTCATAATCGACATATTTGTTCTTTTACAGGCCAAAAAAAAAAAAAAAGGTCCACATTTCATCAATACGCACAGGGGTTAATAGGATAATAATCAAATTCGAGGAATACATGAGAACTGGTCAAAATGGGCTTTTCTAAAATAATTTCTCATGTTTATATGGTATTATTAGTGTGACCTGCTACAATACTAAATTTAGCTTATTATTCAATTTCGGGACTTGAATCTAATTTTAAAATTAATGACTAAAATGAGACTTTAGTTAATTCAGCAACCTGTGGTAAACTTACGTAATCCAAATTTATAAAGTTGTATATGCATATTGGACAGCTGGTTATTTTAACATGTTTGGTACTTAACTTTCAAAGATCTTTTAAGAGTGTTTGGATAGATTTTTAAAAAATCTTACTTTATTCAAAATTTCTTTTTAAATAAGCATGAATCTACTATCTTTTGTAAGAAGATCTTTTAATATTTTTACTTTAAGAAGAGTTATCCCAAATGGACTCTTAAAACCATCCATTATTAATTCACGAAATTACAAGTAGACACTATTTGTGTAGCATAAAACACTTTCGCTATTTCTTATCTGTGTGTCGTCACCCTACTATACTCTACTTCTTTAGCTATTCAACTTTCGTCCTAATTACCATGAGCCTTCTAGTCGTGTGGCCAAGTCTTCTCTTGGAGCAAAAGCAAACGATATGGAGTTCAAACCTCATCCTCAACCCATTCCCCTACTAACTGTAACTATTAACACTAACAGATATAATAAAAAAATTAAAAAAAAAAAACTTTCGCCCTAATTAGTGAATAAAGTTAAAAATGAAAACCAATTACTTATGCAAAAAAAATTAGCAGCTTGACATGATTTCTTTAATTTGCAAAATGACTGAAAAAAAAAATTGTTGTACAATTTTTTCCTTCAGAGTAATTGTTTTAAGTAATATTCTCGTTTTAAACACTGAGGGATCATCTTTTTACAATAAGAATTTCACCTTTTCTTTTTTTCTTTTTTCTTTTTTTTTTTTGAAATGAAAGAATTTCACTTTTTCACATGGTCATTTTGCACGAATCCTTGCGTTGACAATGATAGTGCGAGTGAGTATTGGACATCCTAGTTGATGAAAAGATGCAAATAAATAATTTAATGAAAAAAGTAAAGTAGTAATTAACTAATTAAGAAGAGAATTTATGATTTTAATATAGTTTCGTGTCTTGTATGCCTTATCTTAAACCATTGGCCAGCTTTTGACATGTCGACTTCTTCTAGATCTTCTAGACGATCATCTATATCTGTAAATATATATATATATATACATGATGGTATACTGCATAATATATATATATATATATATATATACACACTTTGTCAAAGGATTATATTAAGTTTACCAAAAAAAGGGGAAAAGTTACGCTTTCACAATAAAAAAATTCACAAGTTATACGCAAAAAGTCCTCTACTCTTAATAGTTACTAGTTATAAATCAAATCTCTTGACCAAAAAAAAAAAAAAAACAATTTCTTACAAGCATTTTGAAAGAAAATTTTATTGTATAAAAACCCTAAACGTGAGTTCATACTTCCATATTTAGAAATATGTATATATAACATATATATGAAATGTTCTTGCATGCAGGGTCAATTGTGCATACTGCCGTAGTGTAGTTACTATATCTAGAGAACTATTATTAGCTAGAAGTAATCTTTATATAATTAGTTCTTTTCTCTTGGGCGTTGTTCACTACTTGAGAGAGACCTTAGTTTAAGAACTTGTAATATTCTTTGAATTTAACCTAGGACTTACCACGAGTAGTGTGGTCAAAATACATAACATGGCCTTTGAATTGAGGTACGTGAAGACGTAGTACCGGAACTAACAAGCCCGGCCTAAACCAAAATTATGAGTAGTTATCACACTTGCTCAATTAATCTACTGAACGACAATTTTACGAAAAAAGAACTAAGAGAAATGGATATTTATTAAATAAGTCAGAAAAACGGTCATTTCTTAAACTGATGTGAGAAATAGGGCCATTTCTTATAAATACCCTAGCTCTACCTTTTCCTCTAA
This sequence comes from Trema orientale, assembly GCA_002914845.1. NCBI lineage: Eukaryota > Viridiplantae > Streptophyta > Magnoliopsida > Rosales > Cannabaceae > Trema > Trema orientale. The sequence goes on along the minus strand of JXTC01000299.1, from coordinate 173,258 downwards.
TTTTCCCGTGTAGTAGATAAGGGGCTTTCAAAATTATAGGCTCAAAGTACTAAAAATTGAAAAATCCCATATGGGCCAAAGTGTTTTAGAAAAATAACACTTTTAATAAATATTTATAAACATACCAGTATTTTTCAGTGGTACTTGAGATAACCATTTTGGTTACTTAGATAACCAATCTAATTACTTGAGATAACTGGTCAAGTTATGTGAGGTAACTTGATTAGTTATAGGGATGCAATATAACCCATGATTACAGACATCCGTAGTTATCCGATTCGAACGGGGAAGAAAAAAAAACCGCTCAAGCAGGAAAAATAATCAGGGTTAGGAATAACTGCACTATTAATATGCGGATATGGTATGGGGACGATAATAGCATAATTTGCACCGTACCTAAAAATTATTATATATACATAATCTACACCGTACCCAAATCTTTAGAAAAATATAGGATTAATTTAGAACAATATCTCTTTTTAAAAAGTGTTTTAGAAACCTTTTAAAAAGTGTTTTAGAAAAATAACAATTTTAATAAATATTTATAAACATACTAATTTTTCTTCAAAATTGGTATTTTTCAGTGGTACTCAAGATAACTATTTTGGTTACTTAAGATAACAAATCTAATTACTTGAGGTAACTGGTCAAGTTATATGAGGTAACTTAATTGGTTATAGGGATGGTAATATAGTCCATAATTATGAACATCCGTGGTTATCCGATTCAAACAGGGCGGGAAAAAATCGCTCAAGCGGGGAAAATAATCGGGGTGGGGAATAACCACGCTATTAATATACAATTATGGTGTGTGGATGATATTAGCATAATCTGCACCGTACATAAAAAAATTATTATACGTACATATTTATTTAATTTTACACTACTTATATTCGTATATATTTGGTAAAATAATGATTTTGGATAGTTATATGTATTTATATATATATATTTGAATTTTAAAGTTTGAAAATTACTTTGTATATTATTGTGTTTAATTTTTGTCAATTATAAAAAAAAATAGCATTTTTATCTTAATTTTTTTTTCTTATTTTGTCTATCAACGGGTAATGGGTAACCATGGTTTTCCTCATTATTCGTTAGTTATTTCCCGTACCGTCTCTGTATCTAAAAGAATGATTAATGGAGCGAGTATAGTATTACGATTGGCTTTCGGAGATGGGGACGGTAATTGAAAAACTGTCCCCGATTCACTCGTTGCCATTCCTAATTAGTTATTTCAAATATCTCATCAAGTAATAAAAAATTATTATTTTGCTAAATATTTTTATAAGTGGTATTTTTCTAATTTAAATCCTAAATTTTTTAATATGTTATCTTAACTAGGTTTGCATTACGCTGTAAATTCATAATTATTTGAAAATTCTTCTTCTTTCTTTTGAATGAAAGTTTGTCAACATGAAGAAATATCAATAGAGAGTAGAAGCATCTCAACTAGGTTGGCACTCATCTATCTCAACAATCCCTTGCTTAATGATCTTTGAAAGATAATTATTATTAATAAGAAAATAGAAGAAAAGAGAAGAATAGTTTGGAGCTTATAATCTGAAAGTAAAAGTAATTAGAAAAGACCTTAAAAAAAAAAAAAGAAATCATGCTAGCCTTGTTAAAATTTGACTAGACAAAACTCAATAAGAAAAATATTCTAACTAGGAAAAAGAGTACTCATTACTCAAGAAAGAAACCACTAACGAAAATGATAAAAACGTTTAGGAATTAAATCCCATACAATATAAGAAAGAATAAAATCTTATTCATTCTCCTCATCGTTGTTTGACTCTAAGCTTGCAAAATGTTCTTCCTATATTGTAAGTATGTTCTTTGTATTACTTTTTTCTCTTTTTTTCTTGTCCTAAATTTATTATCCTCCAAATCTTTAATAATTTACCTAATAATTCCACTTGAGATACTATGGAAAATATAAAAAATAAATTAAAAAAAACATGTATACAAGAAAAACAAAATGATAGTAATATATGTTTAATGTGCTAACATGTTGTGCTTATCATGCTAGTATGTCATACCGTGTCACGCTTGTTGGTCATGTTGTGTCGTACTTATATATGTATTATGTCGTACTTAGCTCATCGTGTCTAATTAATTAGCCCCACACTGCCCATATGATCATGTCATGCCTGGTACGGTCCACGATTTAACGTGTCTTACCGTGCTTTAGTCGTGCCTTGCCGTATCGTGCTACTGTATTGATGGGTCAATCCGAGCTTTTTAAGAGTTCTAGTTACTACACTTTGTCTCAATATGGAGGGTCATCAATTTGAATCTCTACTCCTCAAAGTCATACTCAAAATATCAGTTCGAAAATAGCTAATAGTGTCATTTAGCCTAATTAGCTTCTTAGCTAAATGGCAGAATTTTGGGTTTAAGTCTAAAAAATAGCTATTTTTTTAAATATTGCTATAAAATGGCCAAATTTATCCCCAAAAAAAAATTCCATTGAAATATATCAATTTTTTTATATTTGTATCAGTATACAAAAAATTTATATATATATATTGATATACTTAATATTAAATTGATATACTAATGCACAGTAATTTGTATACTGATATGAAATTGTTACAGTGATACACAAAAAACGACCATTTCTTATAAAAATTCAAATTCATATCTTTGGAGCAAGTGGAACAGTATTGGGGCTTCTAGGAAAATGCCAATTTTGACAAAACTATCCATCATAACAAATAAATTTTTATTGAAATTTCCAACAAAAACTAAAAATCTAACTCAAAATATTAGTATCTCAGGTATAGCCAGTGGCAGAGCCAAAACTAATTTGTAGTGGGGTGGTAAACTAATTTTTTAAATGTAAAAAATAACACACAAGAATTCTAAAACTTCACAAAAATATTTTAAATGATAATAAAGTAAAATGTATCTTGAAAAAATCATTTAAAATTTAAAATTTGTCTTTATTTAATCATTATAATAGAAGAAAAAAAAATTAGAATGCGTGTATAAAATAAAAAGTCTCTTCAAATTTCATTTATTCTCAATGATTATAATGAAAATTAAGTTAAAGGAATATATTATATTTAAGTGATTCTAAAAGTGAATTCGTAGGGAAAAAATTATAAAACTATATTTTTAATGGGGGCAAATAGTAAAAAAAAAAAAAATTACTTGTGAAAAATTAAAGAAAAAATTTGAGTGGGGCTCCCCATTTCCCTCCGCCATTGGGTATAGCCTAGTGGTTAGCATACTTTCTCCCCATAAGGAAGGTCATAAGTTCTAATCTCCACTCCCTCTGCCATTGGATATAGCTTAATGGTTAGCATACTTTCTGGTTAGCATACTTTCTCCCAATATGGAGGACCATAAGTTCTATTCTCCACTCCCTCCGCCATTGGGTATAGTCTAATGATTAGCATACTTTTTCCCAATATGGAGGGTTATAAGTTCTAATCTCCACTTCCCCAAGTCAAACTCAAAATATTAGTTCAATAACAGCTACCGATAGTATCACTTATCCTAATGAGCTTCTTAGCCAAATGGCCGAATTTGGGTCCAAGTTTAGAAATGGCCATTTTCCAAATACTATTACAAAATAGCCAAATTAATCAAAAATCATCCCTTTTTGTGCATTTATCACTTTATGAAAATATATATATATATATGTTTTGATATACTTAGAATTAAATTGATATACTAATACATAATAATTGATATTCACACCGAGAGTAGGCGTAAAAACCTACTATCCCTAATGGGGTGGGGATGAGATTGGATAGTAGTAGGTATTTTCTTTAATTTATAATAGGTGGAGGTCATTAGTTAAGCCCCACTTTTAAAAAAAAATAATAATAATTGATATACTAATATTAAATTAATACAATGATACACAAAAAATGATAAACGGATATATTGTTGTATTGATACATACGGATATATTAATAAGATTGAAAAAACAAAAAAGTGATCTACTGAGAAATATCTAATTTAGAAAAATAATTAAAACAAATGGGCATGTATTAAAAAAAAAAAATAGATGAAAATGGGGGCTATTTCTTATAAATACTCTATCCATAATTTTTAAAAAATTAGGGAATACGTCCTTTTAGGGGGAAAAAAAATCAAATATAAAGTAGCTCTTCTTATTATTGTTATACGATCTTTTAATGAAATGTATCATTTTTTATAATGTAATGGGATTTGAAATTAAGAGCTCCAAAGTAGATGGCTGATTCAAGAGATCGAATTGGAAGGAGCCCTCAACGACGAGCTCATGAAGAGCGTGGTGATTTGTCAATGGCGAGCAAGCCAAGGAGGACTCAGTTATAGAGTCGCACAAGTTGTCTTTCAATCTCTTTTGGTCTAAGATGAAAGCATCTCTCTCGCCAAAGCTCAGTTCCAATAATGCTTGTTTCTTCCAAATGACACTGTTCATTGTTGTAAGCTCGGTTCTAATGACGTTTGTTTTTTTCCACACGACATTGTTCATTGTTGTAGATATTTCCCCTTTCTCTCTCGCTCAACCTTCGTCTCACTCCCTCCATGATATGGATTTTATGGATTTTTTGCATTATTGGTTAATGGGTCTCCTTTTTCTTTTTCACGTTTTAGATTTGTTGGTTCTTAGAAAATGGATGAATGCATATTTGGAATAATTATCTAATAGAAGTATTCAATTGAAATTTGGGAAGTTTTTTTTTTCCTTTTTAATTCAAATGTGGGAACAAATACGAATAAATTTTTTTTTATAAGAAAGATTTGTTTATTTGGTTATTATGATAAAAAGAGTGTGGAAAAAAACTAATCAGAAAGTCTGAATTTTTAGAATTATATATATTTTCTTTATTTTTGGGTAATTCTAATTGGTGAGTTTTCTCTCTTATTTTGCAATTATATAGTCTCGTTTTGTTGGATAAATTTGAAATATCAAGTTTTTAGCTTTGTTTAATCTTTCAAATATATATTTGATTTGTTTTAAAATTTAATGATTTATATATTCTATATTTAATTTGTTTGGAAATTCAAGCATTTGGTTGAAGCCCCTTTTTTGATTTGCAGGACATGAAAGAGCATAGGATCAGGGCTCATTGATTGAGTAAAAATTGCTATAATTTGGTCTTGAATTGAAGCTTTCTAATTGGTGTAATTATTTGTGGTTCTTAAAGTATGTAGATGCATTTGTCATCAGATTTTATTCTTGTACTTTTAATTCGGTTTTGTTTCAAGAAACCTTTATTTATTTATCATCATAAAATGCTAGTTCTATTTTTATTTTCATTTATTTGACTGATAGGAACTTTTTTCGTGTCTTTGTATTTTGTACTGTAGTATTATTTTCTAATGCAAGGACTAAATACTGATTACTTATTTGGTGATAAGCATTGTAACTGATAATCAGTAATTAGAAATTAACTAATAACTAGTAACCATATACTAAGAGTGGTTGCCAGTAATTAGTAGCTACTAGTCTCTAGTCTTTAGTCTTTGTAACTAGCCATTATTTTGAAAATTAGTAACCATTTCTTAGTCTTTGTAAATAGCCATCAATATAGAAACCAGTAACTGGTTTTGTATGGAAACCAGAAACTATTAGCCCGATTGACAACTAGAGTGGTTACTAATATTCTAATAACCACCAGTCATCAGTCTTGTAACTAGCTACTAGTTTAGAAACTAGTAAATAGATTGCAATAACCAGTCACCAGTCTAAGTAGCTACTTGTCTGGAAACCTACAACTAGATTGTTAATGGTAATCAATAATAGAAGTGGTTATTATAGTTTATTAAGTATTTATTATTTTGCTGAGATAATTGGTTAAATTATTGGTGCTAATCTAAGGACTCTTATTTTCTATAATAATAATAATTTCACACAAAAAATCCAACAAAAAGTAAAAATAAATAAATTCTAAAAGCAAAAGAATCAAATAAGAATAAAAGAAAATATATGTTTTCCACATTCCCTAAGGGGGAGGGGGAGGGGAAGTTATTACTACCTTCTTAAAAAAAGAAGGCATTAAAAAGCGGGGAGTTACTTGTAACAATAATTGTAATTGGTCACCAATAATTTATCAGTTATTAAATTTGTAACTAGCAACTAACATGGTTATTGGTAATTTGAAATCAATCATCAGTTTTTTAAATAGCCATTAATCTGGAAGCCTCTAATAAAATTAGTTACTACTAACCAGTCTTGTAATTAGTAATTATTAACTAAATTAATAACTGGTAATAAGATTTGTTATTGATAACAAAAGTAACTAATAATTAAATTGGTTATTTTAACCAGAGTAACTATAGTAACTAGTAACCAAATTCATTCTCACCATTGACAATGGTAATCGGTAATCAAAAACTCAAATTGATAGTAATATAATATAATCAGTAACAATAAACTAGTAACTCACTATCATTTCCGTGCGGTATTTCTTTTAATACAGTATTTTTGTAATTCTTATTTTTTTTTGAGAAATTTAGGCGGATGACCAAAATTTTAAATTTGATTAAGTAGATGTCCAATTTTAAAATTTTATAGCAAAATGTCCAGGTATATATATTTTTACACTTGGTAGATACACATATCTATCAATTTTAGTTACTGTACTGAAATACACTGGGTATATAATTTTTTACACTTGGTATATAAAATTTTACACTTGGTATACATGCATATATACTGGACATTTTGCTATAATATTTGACAAAGGGATATTTACTGAAATTGGGCCCAAAATTTGGTCATATTTCTATAGGCCCCTTTTTTTTTTGGTGGGTAAGACTCTTAGAAGCCCGTAATGTTTCCTCTAATTTGCTTGTGTAGTGGATAAGCCAGGGCTAAGGCTCAAGACTGAAGTCCTAGTCTGCATTTTAGGCCCTAAGGAAAATTGGACTCATTCGAGAAGGCCCAAAGAAGTATTAGACAATCATAAATAAGGTTGGAAGGAAAAATATCAATTTTGTATAGAAACTCGGCCTAATTTCCACTCTTTATTTATTCGGGAAAAAAAAAAAAGACTGACACCATTTGAAAATATAATCAAATTTATTGTGAAGGCTGAATGCCCTATTCGACGTCCCAATATACTAAACAACTCTTTAGGCTAAAACAAAAGATAAAAACAATCAAAAGTAGAAAATGAAAAATGACGGGCAAAATAAGAGAATATCAGGAAGAACAAAATTAGCCAAACTTTATTTATTCCAGTCACGAGGTGAGAAAAGTCATTCTCAAATTCCAAATGGAGACAATTCAGCAAAATATATATATAATGAGAAGTTGCCTCGTCGGCATTTGGAGACAAGTAACATAACTCTTACTTTGATGGTAACGAAGAGTTTATAACACAGTAATATTAATAGAACTGACAATTCGTGTCATATCGTATCGACCCATTTAATGTCATGCATGTTTCATGTTACCTACGGATTACTTGTTTAATGAAAACGTCAGTTCGACTGATATATTATAACACTTTTTATACATTATAATTATTCATTTACTTGATTTTTTCACACTAGTTTTACTTTATTAGGATAAATTAGCTCATTAGTCTATTGTTTTTCATGTAAATTACAAGAAATTTGTTAAAAAATATTTTAAATGGAGTCATTACTTCATATTTTATAATATATTTCAATAAAAAAATTAATTAATCGTATCAATTCGAGTCAATTTTATGTTAAACATGTCAACTAAATATGCGAGTTTCGAGTTGTGTTAGTAAGTCGTATTCAAATTGTCAGCCGTAAATATTATATATATAGTAATGGCAACAAATTATGTCTAAGTACTTGACTTGAACGCAAATATAAACGGAACTTGCAACATATGAATTATACCTAACAGTGACGTGCAAGCATAAAATACTAGCATTGAAATGATCAAATAAAAAAAAAATTAGACAAATTTTCAAACAATGATATTGCTTAGGTGGAAAATATTTGCATCTTTTCTTTTACACCTTGAAAATTCTATCTTGGTTCTTACAAATGGCTATATAATGCGGAGAGTTATATGATAAGAAACTTTATTGATACGGTGCATTTCTGAATATTAGCTTACATCACAAATTTACTGAGAATTACAATAATTTGAAAATATTTTGGTAATGTTACATTTCAGTGATCACCTTAGTGGAGAATTTTCTTACCCGTGTTCATTAAATCGATAAAAATATTTTAATTGCCAACTTGTCAAAAGCATATGGTAATGGCATATGCCCACTAATTCAACCCTGCATTTTGAAAATGAAACAATGAAAATCGTAATCCACATCTTTCCAACTAATTTGATATCGGCGGTCCTCTTGCGCAACAGCATAATCTGAAAGAGCATTATTAGAATAGATAATGTACAAATTAATATATACACATCAATGTATTACATATATGTGTATGTATATATCATTATTTCTAAAATGCCAAGTGGAGCCTTATCAAAAGTTGTGACTTTGGAATACTCATTTGTACTATTTAAATAAAATAACCATAAAACAAGACAACAATGAAAAACAAATTAACCACGTTACACTTAAAGTTAAATATAAACAAAGCACAATCCAATTTACTTCTTCGTCTTACCAAAATGAAAAGAATTTGGTTTTTGGTCTCTTTCTAGCCTTGGCAAACAAATGTACACGACAAAAATCTACTAGTTTTTGGAATTTTGCTCACCTGTTATTGTAGAGGCTAAATACTATAATTGAGTTTTCAAGGCATTCATGACCATTTGAGAGCGCTAAGGTGGACTTTGATTTGATATAATTAAAAAGAAGAGAAATAAAAATAGGAATACAATGGAATTAGAATAAGAATGAATGATGAATTTGATTGAACATTGAAATTAATATTTGAATCAAGATTACCAGTCAAAAAATATTTAAATAAAGATTAATATGACTGGTTTGTAGTTAGAATGGAATGAAATGGAATAATGATGTTAGACAAAGATATCTCTAATTTTAATCCTTGATCTATGTTTGATAATGATATATTATAATATATTATAGTGTTTATTATATAATAATAACATAAATAATTTCTATACTTGAATACAGATATAAATTAATACAAAATAATGATTTTTTTTAATGCATATCAAATTTTCTCATATATTTGTTTCTCCAAAGTTTTGTGAAGGAAAAAAAAAAAAGGCATGTTAGATATTGAAATGATAGTTTGAGGGAAAAAAATAGAAAATATTTTTTTCAATAATTTAGCACTGGAATGGAAATACTATTTCAGTGGTACACTCTAGGAATAAGTATTCAACCATCATAATGGAATAGCTATTGTGCATTTGTGTCAAACTAAACATAGAAATAAAGATTTATAAGAATAGACATTTCATTCCAATAGTCATTTTATCAAATCAAATACCAAATAAATCTCTGAAGGGGAGAAGAAAATGGGACTGTTAGATTGAGGTTGTGCTAGAATTACTTACACAACTTTTACCAGGATAAACCCAATTATTTTTCTTAATTTCCTATGAAAGTCAGTATATAGAGTTATGTGCTTGAGAACAATAGAATCATGATGTGGAAGCTAGGCTAAGAATATAGTAGAGAACATGTAATATGTATACAATGATATAAACTTTCTCTAGTTGAAAACTTCTTTTTGATAAATAGATACTGTGATTTATTTATAGAATAAGAGATAAACACTACCTTTGTGTCAATCCAACGAGCCTTTTTATCCATTCTCATTCGATCAAGACGAGAGCAAGTAAAAGGGGAAAAAAAACCACAAATCTCATAATTAAATAAACGAGATAAAAATTTTACCTTTGTAATGGATATTACTTCTTCGGTCTGATTTATAGTATCCAAATCCTAGATTTCTAATAGCCTATTTTTCTCTCTTTCACAAAAACTCTATCTCGTTTCTTAACAACTTTTTCTCTATCTCATTGGATAGGATTTTTTATTTGTTTATTATTTACTTTCAATAATATTTCCATCTGTGTGAAGGTCTTGTTTCTAATATTTATTCTTATGAGAGTTTTGTCCTATCAGATTTTAGATTTGTATATACAGATTTTGTTTGTTTTATTTATTATCCCACCAAGTTTTAGATCTGTTTAAGTTTTATTTATTTGTTATATGTCTTTTATGTTTTTCTTCCAGATTTGAGTATTCTAGGATCCACATCCGGAAGAAATTCAATGTAGGCGTTACATGGTTTACAAAGCTGGAGTTTGTCAGAATTAGTATTTTGTTTTGATGAAATGATGAAAATCTAAATCTTGTGGCGTCTTTATAATTCACTATTCACATGGCATAAATTGATTTCAAAGTTGTTTAGGGAAGGTAAACTTCTTTAATGGTATGTCCAACAATATTACTAGTCACACAAACTCTTTGTTAAGCTCTCCCTGCTTTATCTTTCGTCTTAGAAATGAAGTGGCCCCAATACGGATTAGTTTTTTCTATGTTAATTATTTATTTTATAATTGAGAAATTTTTATTTATATTGCTCGTACTATAGCAATTAATTTATTTTAATAATAAATTTCCTTTTTACTTCAAAAAAAAAACCTAAATTCCTGATAATAAATGATAATTACCATTTTTCTAAACATTATGTGTCTCAGTCAAATGTAGTCATCGTCGTAATATTTATTGCATTGAATGTTGGGACTTGTATAGTTGTATTGATGATTAACATGTAAATATATATATATGGTTGTCAATCCAGTATATATATATGGTTGCAAATATATGTATATATGTAATTATACATATATATGGGTGATGTTTCAATAGAGATTTTTATTTTTACTCCATGAATGGGTACTCTAATTTGGGCCATTGGATTGTAATCTAATGGCCATAATAATATTTGTAGATTTATTAAAAATATTATTATAATTAATAAATATATAAATATAGAAAGTTATTTAAAATAAAAAAGATGGGTAACCTGATGAGTTGGTTATTTTCTTTTATTTTATTTTATTTTATAAGAAATAAAACTAGTAAAAAATACTTAATAATCCTAAATTACTCTCAACTATCTTATTCGTAGAAAAAAAAAAAACAACAACAAAAAAAGAACAAATTTTATTAAAAATTTAAAATAATATAAAAAATAATTTTTTTTAAAAAAATTTTTTTTTAAATTAAATTTTAAAAAATAAAAATAAAAAAGAATAAATTAGAAATTAATATATTAAATAAGATGAATTATTATTATAAATTTATTTCCAAATTAGTCAAACTTACCCATCCATAGAGCAAAAACAAAAATATCCATTGAAAACTCACCCATATATATATATATATATATACTGAATAGCTTGAAACATAAAATGCATATATGTGTAATTATTTTCTGATAAGAATTATTATTATATTGGACTTAAGAGCTTGAAAACGACATGCAACGTCTGCAATGAAATGTAGACACGTAAACAGAAACTGGGCATTTAATGATATGAGATTTGTATGGATCTTATTAGTCCTGCTAGGCCAATATGACAGTATTACTAATAAAAGTATAATATTCAGAATTGGACTTTTACAAAATGAGATTTCCTAAAAAGCAAATAAATAAATAAATAAATAAAAATTTTAGTGGAGAAACAATTAGGGGCATAGTAGTAATATCACATTAAGCTATAGATTCTCCTCTCTTGTAAGTTTCTGAAACATCATAATTCGTAAAACCGTGCCTAAATCCGTGTACTATCAGTTTTTTCTGGTTTTCTCAACTTGCTGTCTTGTTCAGAACAACGTGTCTCCGTTTTCATCAGTTTTATTTTTGGGAGTTTATTCATTTATACATATATAAATTCACGTGGTGCGTTTCCAAAGACAAACTCTTGGATTGTTTCGCCTGTCTGTGTATTGGTTTTGGCTGTAAAAATGTTCTGGTGCATGAAGTCCCATATGTTCTTGACGGTCTCCTAACGTTTCTCGGAGGTTTTAGAAGATGGGATTTCTCAGCAGCCTCTTGGGGATTATTGGTTTTGGAATTGGACTCCCTTTTGGACTCATTCTGGGCTTCTTCTTCTTTATTCACTCAAAGCCCAGAAAAGTACAGGTATATATGTATCTACACATGTCTGTATAAACGTGTGTATATGTTATATATATGATTGTTGAGTAGTTTAAACGATTCAGGAATGTGTTTGAAACACTGAATTGAGTTGTGTATGTGTTCTGCTATTTTCCTCGGAGAATGATGTTGTTCTGCTCAGAGTAATGTTATTGGGAATTGTTGAGAGGCTTGTGTTGATATGAATTGTGTTCAAGAACAAGATTCTGATTTTTTCTTTTTCTTTTTTGGATTGACTTTTATAATTTTCCTTGCTGATTGCCCCTTATGGTGATGTTTGGTATCATATTGTGTTTAAATTCTTGTTTTTTCTTTTTTTTTTTTTTTCGTTTAATCAAAACTCTAGCATATATTCTTGAACTTTAATTTGAATACATTAGTCCTATAATGCAAAATTCTCTGTGAAGATTCTATTCCTGTTTGTTCACACCCTTATTTGATTTCATTAGTCCTATAATGCAAAAAGTGGATTAAGTAAAAAGATTTTGTTCTACATAATATTAAAGTATGTATCTTCCAAGTTATATTCTAATACTTTATAGTAATCATAATCGAATGTGAAGTAAACTTTAGTTAAAATCTAACATGAGTGCATAAATTTAGCAAAGTTCGAATTTTTTAATGCTGCAGGATCCGAATGTCAGACCACTTTATGAGTTGGATACACGTGCATTGCAAGATCTTCTGCCTGAAATCCCATTATGGGTGAAGAACCCTGATTATGATCGAGTTAGTATCGCTGTTAGACCTTATTACAACAATTTTCATTCTCATAAATCTTCTTGCTCATAAATTTCTACTCTTTTTTTTTTTTTTTGGTGGTTGATTGTTTGTTATGATCTAAATGACACAGGTAGACTGGTTAAATAAAGTTATCTCAGAGATGTGGCCTTACCTTGCTAAGGTGAGTTTATAAGTAATAAAAATTGTTTATCTTTTGCTTTTGAATTTGTGAGCTCGAGTTCATTTCATATTTACAGGCAATTCCTGGTATGATAAGAAGTACAGCACAACCTATATTTGAAGAGTACATTGGGAAGTTTCTGATCGAAACGATCGAGTTTGACAATTTAAGTCTAGGAAATCTTCCTCCCTTAGTATATGGTAAGTCTACTCCCAGGACCTTTTGACTTGTTTAGTAATTAGTTTGTTGGAGCAGAATGTTCTGTTGCAATATCCTAGTCATTGGGGCAGAATGTGTTGTTAAAACATCCTATCAAAAGCACTGGTCTGGTGAAATTCCTCTGTTCTTGGTTTGAAGGGTTTATAGAGAACTACGTTTTGATTACGAGTATTAAGTGATTTTTTCTATTGACATTAGTGACAGCTAGTCTGGTAAGAGCCTAACACAATCTTATTCTTATTTTCACTTCATATCTTGGCATTTACTTTAATCTGACCAAATCCCAATTTATGTTGCTCAAATGTAAAGTTACCAGTGAGGACATGGAATTGCTTGTTTGTTAAATTCTCTATTACGTGGGAACCACTTTGTGGTCAGTATAAATTATGTGCATGTTCCTTCAAATCAGTCAAAGTTCCAGGAATGAAACACTTTGTGTTTCTGCTTGTTGATCTTGCTATCATTATCAGACTCCACCTGTTTGAAATATAGAAGATAAAACAAGCCATGCAACATTACCTTCATGTGATATTGGAGACAGATATATAAGGACTGTAGTGACAATTCTTTACGTCGTACTTTACATTAGCAAATGTCATGCCTTGGCACTCATTTGCTTCTCTTGGTTATTTTGGTTTTCTTTACATTTGCAGGTCTTAAAGTTTATGAGACAAATGAGAAGGAGGTAGTCATGGAAACACCAGTTCGATGGGCTGGCAATCCCAACATATCTTTGGTGATAAAATTGTTGTCTCTAAAAATTACAGTTCGGGTTAGTATAAGCCTAAAGATGAATCCTCACGTAAACAATCTGTACTTTGTAGTATCTTTTGCTGCTACTGAAATGGATGCATTTTATCCGAAACACTGACTATTCTACTTTACAGTTAGTCGATTTACAAATCTTTTCCACTGCAAGGATAGCGCTGAAACCTCTCGTGCCTTCCTTTCCATGTTTTTCAAACATTGTGGTATCTTTGATGGAAAAAGTATGTAGATCTTTTATACATCTATTAGCTACTTTTTCCCTTTTAATCTAGGGAGCTAAAAATGGTTCTTGTACAATGATTTATTCGATTTATTTGCAGCCTTATGTAGATTTTGGTCTGGAAATATTAGGAGGGGATATCATGTCTATACCGGGCCTATATCGATTTGTTCAGGTGCTGCACTGGTAATACTTTCATGGTTTTAGGAGTCAGGTTTTGATCTAAGCTAGCTAGTAGACTATAGTTGTATATGGCCTAGCTGACTGTATAAAATTCCCCTACAGGAGACTATTAAAAGGCAAGTTGCAAGCCTCTACCTTTGGCCACAAACTCTTGAAATACCTATACTTGATCCATCAACGTAAGTTTTTTTGAAATTCAGCTCATTTAGTCAACTCTCTTCCAAAATTTATATTCATTTTCCTATCTGATTTCATGTTGTGAGTAAGATATGAAAAACAAGGAATAGAAAAATGCTTCTGTTCTTCTTTTTTTTTTTTCCCCCACCCTTTCGTAAAAATTATTCTTTTCTATTTATGTAGAGCTGCAATAAAAAAGCCGGTGGGGATTCTACATGTGAATGTTGTTCGTGCACATAAGCTCTTGAAGAAGGACCTCTTAGGAGCATCTGATCCTTATGTCAAACTTAGCTTGACAGGAGAGAGTCTCCCAGCAAAGAAAACCACTATCAAGAAGAAAACCTTATACCCTGAGTGGAATGAGAACTTCAAGCTCATCGTGAAGGAGCCAGAGTCTCAAGTTCTTCGATTACAAGTCTATGATTGGGACAAGGTTAATTTTCTCTTACCCTTTATTCGATATAAGTTTGAAAGCAAAAGAATGGAAAGAAGAAAGGAACTGATACTTGGAATTCTCATGCGTTTTAAATCGACGTTTAACGCAACTAAGAAATTTTCTATTGAACTAAGGATTTTGAGCTTTCTTAATTGTGTTACCATCAAGTACATGGAAGAATAACTCCTTAGGATTATCAGTGTAGGTGAAAAGGTCCATCTGAATAGTTGCTGAAGAAGCATTCTCTCAAGTTTCAAATGTAGAGTCCTGAAAATGAGGTCACTCTCATTTTAACATTTATATTACTGATCAAAAGCCAATAATCACGAGACAAAATAGTGTCTTTAGAAGTCATTCTTAAAGCTGCAAAAAGTTAGAGAGATTTTTGTCTAGTTTAGTCTTGCATTTTATGATGAGCTTAGGAGTTAATTGGTTCTAATTATTTTCTGATCTTCATAGGTTGGCGGGCATGACAGGTTGGGGGTACAGACAATCCCCCTGAAACTGCTGACACCTTATGAGAGAAAGGAGTTTAAACTTGATTTGCTCAAGGACACAAACCTTAGTGATTCTCGAGAGAAGAAGAAACGAGGGCAAGTCGAAGTTGAGCTGACTTTCGTTCCTTTTAAAGAAAACAGCATTAAATATAATAGTGGACCTTTGGATGCATATGGAAGAAAGGAAAGTGGTATCGACAGGGCGTCTGATGATGGAGCCTTTGGTAGAGCAGGTTTGCTTTCGGTTTTGGTCCAAGGCGCCGAGGACGTTGAGGGTCAGAGTCACAACAATCCTTATGCTTTGGTCTTCTTTAGAGGAGAAAGAAAGAAAACAAAGGTAAAACTTTCGGGTATTGAGTAATATTAGGGGAGTTGCATGCACCATGTTTGCATGTATCCCTTTTTTCCTTGTTCTTTTTCTCTTCTCATCATGCACCATGTTTGCATCTCACTCGACCATTTTGCCTAATCCGGCACATGTTTTGTTTCTATTCAGACAATCAAAAGAACTCGTAACCCACTGTGGAACGAGGAATTCCAGTTCATGCTTGAGGAGCCTCCTTTGAATGAGAAGATTCATGTTGAGGTCATGAGCAAGAGAGGACTCATTAGTTTTATGTCAAAGGTACGTAGGTTTTTCCATCATTTACTTCTGTTTCTTAAAATGCAAGTTTCTCCACACACCATGGAATGCTTCACTGTTTTTGATCTTGTAGGAGTCGTTGGGGCACATAGAAATTAATCTGAGGGATGTTGTTGACAACGGACGAATCAATGAGAAATACCATCTGATTAATTCGAAAAACGGAATTATACACGTTGAGATACGATGGACAACGGCTTGAGAAATTTGATTTCGGTATTCTTGGAATAGCCTTGTTATTATTGACACAATCATTCCAAAAGATGATGCGAGTAAATGGCTGTAACAGGCTGAAAACTAGGTATATACACAAGAGGTTCATTCTTTTTGAGTTCTACGTACCATTTTTTTATGCCAAACTTATTCAAAGAAATAGAAAGATACCCAAAAAAAAAAAAAAAAAAAAAGAGAAGAAGAAGAAGAGTATGGAGAGGGTCATTCTATGTATACCATAAATTTGTGTGTGAAAACAAAATTTAAAGCATTGTTACAGAGTTGGATTGGCAATGTACAGCGTCATTCTTTGATTAATTAGTGGAGTTCACACTTATACAGCAGTAAAAATTATACACATTATTTTTTTTTTTTTTGAGAAAATTAGATGGATGACCAATTTTTTAAACTAGTTTAAATAGATGTTCATGTTTTAAAAGTTATATCTAAATATCTATTTTTTTTTAAAGTTTCAGTTGTAGAATACGTTGTATTTTTATTTTTGTCATTAAATGAGTTGAGTATTTAGCTATAAACTTTTAAGTTTAGTCATATATTAAGTTTTGGACTAAAAAATGGCTAAATAACTATTCTTCTCCGACAAAAAAAAAAAAAAAAAAAAAAANACTGTTTTAAGATGAATTTTGTAATGGGAAATCTGTCACAAATCATATTTAGTTGATCTCGTTTGGTAGAAAGGAATGTCAAATTAAATAACAAAATTACACCTAACTACAAATGGATAATTATATTTTTATATCTTATATTTTGACTGTTCGTTCAATTTATATCTTGCATTTTTGTTATTATTTATATTTAACTTCAAATTTATAACTTGTACAAATGTATACTCTCTCTAAATCAAACACTAATTTTGAGGATTGAATTTATTAAAATACCGGTTTAAACTTTGGAATATATTTTAAAATAATTTAAATTTAAAATAAATAACTAAAATAGCAAATATTAAAAAACTTAAATTAAAAAAAATGATTTTTTTTTTAAAAATTATTCATAGAGTTATTAATTTTAATACCTTTAAATCTGAATTATTCTTGTTTAAATATATATTTAAAATTTTTAAGAGTATTTTAGTGAACTCAATGGTCAAAATTAGTGTTTGACCCACATAAGCTATAAATTTGTTACAAATTTTAAATCTAAAGGTGTTACAAGTTTTAAATATAAAGGTGAATATTGATAATAACTAAAATGCAGGTATAAACTAAGCAAACAGTCAAAATACAAGATGTAAAAATATAATTAACCTTATTACAAATGGAGTAGCAATATAAATACCAACTAGAATAGAAAATTTGAATTACAACAACGAGTTAACACTAGACCTCTTTCTTTACCAAGTTGTCATCTTTTAAATAGGTTGTATAATATGAGTTAGCTAATTCAAACTCTATATATATATGGGCACCAATCTAGTAGGTATTTTTTTTTACCTATGCATAGGTATCATTTTGGCCAATTAAAATTTATCATGTACATTTTTTATAGTAAAAAGTAGAAGAGAGAAATAACATTAATGATACATGTCTTTTCATGTACATCATTATAGTCGTTGGATCATCTTTAGATGATGATCCAACGACTAAAAAAAAAAACTTATTGATTTGGCAACCTATATATGTATATATATTAATGTTATTTAATTTACTTGATATTATATTGTACCAATCACAAATTAGCATATTTGTAAATTTCTTAGTCATTTATGAAAGAGAGTAATAAAACAGAAAGCAACACAAACACACATGAGATTTATAAAAGTTCAATCTCTATGTAAGAATTATATCTATGTTCAGCCGTTGTAAATTTTCACTATCATAAAAAATAAATAATACAAAAAAAAGGGCAATTTTACACTTCTCAGACTTTTGTGGATTTCTATGCACGTGTAATCTCAACCTCTCTAAATTGGCCCGAATGTCCTTTATATACTAGGAAAAACTAGTGCAACTGGATAGATTTGTGAAGTTACCCAATTACCCTAAGTTCATATTTGGTTTGATGGAATGGAATAGGAATAGTAATGGGAATCATAATGAAGTGGAATTGAAATGAGAATAAAAATGATATTTCATTGTTTAGTTGAATTAGTGTAATTGAATAGAATAAATATTGTATTGACCAAAATACCATTATTTTTAGATATCCTAATAGGGCAAAAAGGAAAAATTGAGTTTTAAACTAATTGACAAAAATTTAGAATCATTATTCCTTAGCTTTTTGGAATGAATAAGAATTCTACTAATTATTGGAATTAAGATTCCAAAAGAATCAAAAGAATCTTAATTTCATACTTTAAAGTCCGACCAAATAATGGAATAAATCTTGAAAAAAAATGACTATTCCATTCCAACCAACCAAACATACCATTAGATCGCATCGAGGATATTGCGTTAGGATGATATGCTTAACTAAAATTTACATTTCTGACGGTGTTAATATTAGGACTTAGACAAATTGATAATCATGACACTAATGTGTGTTTGTCTAATTGCTTGATGATTTGAACATTTTACTGAACGATGGTGTTAACAATTATTAATAAAGATTTTACTCTTAATATTAATGAAGATTTTACTCTCAAAGCAATCTTATTATGGATAATCAATGAATATGGTGTAGGATATAATTAACATGCATTATATAAGGTTACAAAGAAATTTAACAAACGTTTACAATATACTTTAAAATAATATTTAAAGTTGCCAAAAGTTTGGTCCACACTTCAATGGAATTTCAGTAGCACTTCGGATACACTATTACCGTCGAGGCCTGTGTAGGATACAGTGTCCTTAAAACTAATTCGCTCCCTCTACTTGAATGCTTGAGGACTTTAGGTAGCGTCAGTTTCCTATGATACAACGACTAAGAGTGGCAGGCAAAGCACCAACACCTCCATTCTATGAACTGGATAGATTTGAACTCCAACACACTAAGAAGAACCCTAGATACAAAATTCTTAAACACTCGATGAACTTCAAAGAGTAAACTCAAGAACTGAAGAACACTCGAACTAGAGATTAGAGAGAGGGAAGGATAGAAACCAGAGAGGAGAAGGCTTCTGATTTTTTTTTTTTGGTGTGCCAAATGAGGAGGAGAAGCTCTCCTTTTATAGCTTCCAAGGGGGGGACCTGTTAGCAAAACCAGAAAACTTATCCATTAAACTCCAAACATTTTTAGCCATAAACATGGTTGTTACAAACTTTTTTTTTTTTAAAGCCATTAACAGCCATGACAAAACGTCACATTCATGCTTTGGCAGTTTTGAGCATCAAAACATTAATCTGGTTAAAAGACTTGGCATCCAAAACGTTTCTGGGCAGTTTCATGCAGCAGAATGGTCAAAAAAGAAAGAAAAATTGTACTGGGCCGCAACAAAAGATTGGGTTTACTATGGTCCAAGTTTCGGCCTGACATTCGTGTCCGCAAGTGCGGGCACACACGAACCCATGCAAATTCTGGCCCAAACTCGAAGATTCGCACCCCTGCGCACGCCTGAGAGAGCATCTATGGTAGTTATTCTTACTACTATCACAAAACAAGGTTCTATATAAACCACTTGCACCATGCATTTCCCACCAATGTGGGACTCTAACATTTCTCTTTCATTTTTTCCATTTCAATGGTACACTTTTGAGCAACAATTTCTCATTCATCCGTGCACCATTTCGAGCGTGTGAATATACGAAATCGATGTACTCGCGGAGGAGAACAAGAACGAAGACCTTTCATCAACAAAATGTGGGTCCCACTCAATTTTTAGCTTCAAAATAGTTCATGAAAATGGATTTTTATAACAAATTTAGACTTATAATCCACTTGGGCTTCCAAGCACAAACCAAGTCCAAATTATTTCCTTAACCCATTTAACCCTTTACACATTTTTCTAACATATGGAACCTATTTGAGTATTCCTTTCTATCATAGGATATAACGCTTGTTCGATATGTGACAAGAAAATAAATTGTTAGTTTATAACAATCACAAGAAAAATGGGTTATACGGATCACATGAGTTTTTTACATCAAGCATGTATGTGAGAGAGAGAGAGAGAGGCAAAAAAAACAAAAAACAAAAAAGGGCCATCCAACAATTCCCAAGAATTTGAGTCTACACAGTACATTTTAACCGGGGAAGGGGCATCGGGACAGTTTCAACACTTCAATTTTGGTTAAGATTAAAATAACTGAAAAAACCAAAAAAGTGCAGTAAGGGGAAGGTTGTGAAATGTCCAAAAGTTGTTGGAAGAATAAAATATATATTATTTAAGTTAGATTATATATTAACAACATTTTTTTTGCTCGGTACATATTAACGACATTTACTTGTAAAATATAATTTTTTTTTGAAAGACTTGTAAAACATAACTTACATGTTCTTTTCATACATTGTTGAAAAGAACGAATGTATGTATATAAATAAAAAAAAAATTAAAAAAAAGGAACGAAGGTATAGTTCTAAATTGGAATTTATTAAACATTATGGGGAAGAAAACGAAAGGGTATGTGTGGAACCATTTCATGCATCTACGTGCGACATGAAAAGGAAAAACATATGCGAAAAGAAGTCAATTGAGCACGGGACCTACCATTTGGAAACCTGGGAAAATGCTGATGATGCTAACTTTATTTTATTATTATTACTTTTTTTCATTTTCTTTCTTTCTTAATGGTTTAAGTCTCTTTTTTTATTATTATTATTATTCTTTCACTTTTTCTAATAGAATAATCAATCTATTATTGTTGATCTACTGGACAAACATACAAAAGAAGTTTGCTTTTCTAAGCTAACATTTCTCATCTGTCTGCAAGAAAAAGGAACCTTGATTAGGTCAAGGTTCCGGTTTTAAACTTACCCAATTGAATTGAGTATAATTTACGCACAGGTATCAAAATTCTAATTCAATTTTTTTTTTTTTTTTAACAACGAGTCTTATTTTTTAACCAAATCATGAAAGTATTATTAATCTTATTTATTATAGAGTAATACCATAAGTCATCATAATTCACTTTGAAGGAGTAGGAAATGCTACTTTCAGTGGTGCTCAGTACTACTTTATGCGTCACTGATTGATTGTAATTACACTTCGGGTAAAATTTGTGTGGGACCTATAATTAATCTAATATAATCAGTTAATAACAAATTAACATGTCAATTCTTCAAATGATATTGGGTATTATAATGTGGTGTCTCATAACATTACCCTTCTTTACATATTGTATGTTGTACAATTTTAGAGTCACAAGGATAGTGTCCCATAACATTACCCTTCTTTATATACTGTATGTTGTACCAATTATAGAGTTACAATTGTTTACAACAAAAAATTAGGATTAGAGATGGTACGCACCAACATTATTGTTCTTAACAATTACAAGAATTCTAATGGGAATATTTTGTAATGTAAAATTCGTATATATATATATCAAAATTTTGTTAAAACTTGTAGCTAGTCTTGAATATTATTTGATTGTGATGCGATTGTATATGAAATTACTTGATACTCACAACCATGTGTACCTATAAACATGTAAGATTGACGTAAGATTAATTATTAAAGACATGTCAAGTATAATTGAGGAGTTGTTGCTCTAACTCCACAAAATCCCAGCTATCCAAATATAAAATCAAAGATTTTGTTCTCCCCGGAGAATAAGAATGAATCTGAGTATAGAGAATCAGAGATTTTGCTTTACCTTTTTCATTTGCTTTTGAGATGGCCTATCTCTTAAAAGAATACTTTTTAAATAAAAAAATTATTGGAGATTCTGTATGTTGTTTCATGAATCTTAACAATTAATAATAGATCAATGTGAACGCGGCATATACTACTTTAAAAATAGTTCTTACTCGAGTGGTACGTCTATTCAATATAATATTTACCATCATATTACAACTTCTTCCCCCCTTCATTTTTTTGGTTTCTAAGTACAATGAGTTTTCAGTTAAATTATACAACATAGGCATAGAACGAATAGATACTTTCAAGACCCGTGACATTTATCACATTTCTTATGTATTATTTTAAGTGCTTAGGCAGGTTTAATGGCCCTAATATAAAAAATCGTAATAAGAAATATTTTCAAAATAAATTAGACAAAGAATCAAAGATTGTATTTGTGTTTCCCTTGTCAATTTCATTGTTTATATCGAGCTTACAAAATAATATTTCTTAATTGTGTACATTAAGCTCATAAATGAATAGAAAAGGGGAAAGAACATTTATTGTGGATGGAATAGTAAGGCTTATGCTCCATACTAAGACAGCACGGTGTAACTTCTTACCTTTTTAATTTCATTTAAAAAAAAAGAAAGTACTTAAACTGTTTACTTGCATTCTAAGATATATATTACTCATCCCCTCAATAATTTCCATAGGAATACAGCTAATATGTTCCCTTAATTCCCTCTCTTGTTTTGGTGATTAAATAGCTAATATTTCACTAAATTTATTTCACTTCTTTTATATACTAATATGATTCCTAAAATGTACGGACACGTCATTTACCATAACCACTTAAAAGAATAGATTCACATTATGTTAGAATGCTATGACTATTTTATTTTATATTCTTAATATACCGCTAGATATGTGCATATGGACTCTAATATATTGTATTATAATAATATAATAAATTTTAGTAAAATTCGCATATCACTCTCTAAGACATGAGAGTAGAAAACAGATCGGTTCTACCGCTACTCCGCATTAAGTATTAGCACCGATTAGTTATATTTATAACCAAATTAGAAGAAAGTAAACACCTAAAAAGGTTAGAGTAGGAAGGTGCAGAGGTACTTTCACACGTCAAAAGCCAAAGCCATATAAATGCATGTATGTGTAGTACATACATACATATATGGAACTGTTTGATTTGAAGTAAAAGACAAGCTGTAGCTTTATCTCTCTCCATATTTTGGCGCCCTGTTTTTTTTTTTTTTTTTTTTAGTAATTTTGTGTGTGTTCTAGGATCATTAGAATTCTATTCGTTACCAGTTCCCACCTTCCCATGTAGCTACCATTTTCCCGAGAAAATATTATCTTCGAGTTTCGCGCTTTGTCAGCTTTTGCCAAGAAAAAAAAGTCATCCTCTTTTTTCTTTCTTCTGTCTCATTAACATTTCAATTAATGCCTCTTGTTACTTAAAACTCTTTATTTATTCTTTTCTTTCTCTTGAGTTTTTTCATCCACTGTATATCTGTTCAATCAGAAATATGGGTCTTCTAAGCAGTTTCTTGGGGATTCTTGGTTTTGGAATTGGAATCTGTGGTGGACTCTTGGTGGGTTTTTTTCTATTCATTTACAGAGAGTCCGATGAAGTGAAGGTACATGAATATATATATATGTATATATATATGTGTGTGTCTATGGAATTAGATGTTATGATGTTAATCGTATATTATTTGTTTATATTGATGAACATTTTGAGTTTTGGGTCTGGTTGATTATAACAGGGTTCTTTGTTGGAGTTTCTTGAAATGGGTTTCTTTCTTTATTTATTTATTTATTTTAAATCTGAAAGTGATTAAAATTTGAGAATGTACTCTACTGTTCACCTAGTTGGCATTGTAATGTTCTTCTTATTAACTATTATATGATTGTTCTTTTTCTGTATATGTATCTTTAAAAAGTTAGTTTAGAAGAAGATTCAAGTTTTGTGCTTTTAAGCTGTGTTTAAGGCTATTGGGGCCTTTGGCTCCATTTTTTTTTTTTTTTTCAATTCTATTTGTGTTTTTGAATTGTAAAGATCAGATATTTTTCAACAATTCAATAATACTAGAAAGAAATTTCAAAGTCAAATGCCCTTTAGTAAGTTTTGAGTGTAGTTCTTTTCCTTTTGACTTCTTTTACAATTTAAAATATCCAATGTTTCAGGATCCCGTAATCAGGCCACTAAATGAGTTAGAGACAAGTGCTTTGGAAGAAATCATGCCTGAAATTCCAATGTGGGTGAAAACCCCGGATTACGATCGAGTTAGTACTTCCTTTGATTCATTCTTTTCCAGATGGAATGCTTCTTTTCTTTTTGCTTATAGCTTATATTATGTTGTCATTTACCTTAGTATGTTTGTTATATGCCTTCAAATTCAGGTAGACTGGCTAAACAAGTTCATCTTGCAAATGTGGCCTTACCTCAATAAGGTGGTGATACTAAATTTGTTATTTTAAAGAATGAAAATGTTAAATGTAGCTGAGATTGGGTTTGTGTGATCTGCAGGGAGTGTGTAGTGTGATAAGAAGCATGGCACAACCTATATTTATGCAGTACATTGGGAAGTATCATATCGAAGCAATCGAGTTTGAGAGTCTAAGTCTTGGAACTCTTCCTCCTAATATTTATGGTGAGTATACTTCTTGGATCATCTGTTTCTTTTAATACAGAAGGTTTTAATAATAATCTTAGAAGTCTTTTGGGAATTTCTAGGTATGAAGGTGTATGAGACTAATGAGAAAGAACTAGTCATGGAACCGGCATTTCGATGGGCTGGCAATCCCAATATTGTTCTGACAATAAAATTGTTTTCTCGAAGACTTACAATTCAGG
This sequence comes from Trema orientale, assembly GCA_002914845.1. Taxonomy (NCBI): domain Eukaryota; kingdom Viridiplantae; phylum Streptophyta; class Magnoliopsida; order Rosales; family Cannabaceae; genus Trema; species Trema orientale. Next base: position 148,377 of record JXTC01000299.1, on the reverse strand, counting down.
TTAGTAGAGATCCTTAGAAAGAAAAAATGTGCTTGTTTGTTTTCCTGCAGTGTAGATGCATTTTATTCAAAGATGACTCATTGTGCTAATTCTCAGCTAGTGGATTTGCAAATATTTGCTTCTCCGCGGATAACTTTGAAACCTCTTGTTCCCACCTTTCCATGTTTTGCGAACATTGTGGTTTCGTTGATGGAGAAGGTGAGTAGAAGTAGTACTTTCCGGACACAATAGGGCATACATTTTTTTTTTTTTTTTTTGCTTATGAAATTTGTCATTTAGGCATCATTATATTATGCTATGATGACTTTTCTTTCCTGATTATTGCAGCCTCATGTAGATTTTGGCTTGAAAATACTAGGAGCGGACATCATGTCCATACCTGGCGTCTACCGGTTTGTTCAGGTGCCTCACCACTAATTTTATTAGGGGTAGGATTTGTTTGTTTTTTCATCTGAGAATCATCTAATGTGGTGGATGACTAATTCGAATCAACTAATTGTTTTTGGTGATTTCAGGAGACTATCAAGAAACAAGTTGCAAATCTCTACCTCTGGCCCCATACTCTTGAAATACCTATTCTTGATGCCTCCACGTAAGTTTATATCATTGGGAAGTAGCCTGTTTTGGTAAAGGTGATTGTGTTTTAACCTTATCGGTTCTATAAGATTCCAATGACTAATTACTAACTACAATTTTCTGACCAAGTTCTGCTATCCAATAGATGTAACATGTTTCTAACTGATGCATGATATCCTTAGTCAAGAAGTGAAACAGCCCGAGTTAGTATTACTTCTTTACATTTTTTGTGACACCCTCATTCTATTTTGTATGACATTAAATTCATGGTAACCATCTTAAATGGAGCAACAAAATAAAGAGCCATGTTACTATGACATATGGGAATACACTTGTTTCATAAATGAAATTTCTTTCTTACATGGTCTCTGTTAGTGGATACAATTTGTGCCTTGCTATTTTCTTTCTCTTGACATGGTAGGAGTAAGAGAACTCATTACTCAGCCATTTTTGGAAATAACTTATAAAGTTGAATAAAGTGCAGGAGTATAATATCTCATATATTATCCGAACTGAAACACACTGATTGAACTTTTGTTCTTGCCAATCCTTCAATAGAGTGGCTGTAAAGAAGCCTGTGGGAATCCTACATGTGAAGGTTGTTCGGGCGCTGAAGCTTTTGAAGATGGACATTTTGGGAACTTCTGATCCCTACGTCAAACTCAGCTTTAGTGGAGAGAGGCTGCCACCAAAGAGAACTACTATCAAGATGAAAAACTTGAATCCTGAGTGGAATGAGAAGTTTAGGCTTATTGTTAAGGACCCGCAGCTTCAAGCTCTCGAATTACAAGTCTATGACTGGGACAAGGTTATTCTCTTAACCTTTTTTTTTTCTGAGTTCTCAAGTTCACTAGTTGCATTACTAAACTCCTAGGTATATAAATTGTGAGACTTCACACACTACAATTTTTCTCCTACATGTTACCTGAACAACCCGATACACGTTGCAAGTTTTTAATGGACTTCTTGATGATAAGGATTCGTTGAAAATTGGCCGTGAAGGTATAGTTATCGCTGTCAAACTCAGTTTTGTACAGATTCCAGAACAATTCTTTTGAAACTGAAAAATCAAGGAAGAATAACTCCTGATATAACTGAAGCTTGTTATTCCCTTCTCTTATTCTCATGAAACCCGAACGATTCCAAACTTTTCCAAGAATCATAGTGCAGAGTCAGAAAGTTGAAAAGGACATTCTAAGGAGTTAAGGGACAAAATGTTCTCTATGCTATTTGTGCTTATGAATCCGAAAAGTAATCGCAATATCCACCCCCCTGTGTGGTCATTATTTATTACTTTCTCCTCTAGTGTCTCTCTAGGATCACCTTAAACTTCCTTATAAAGAAATGAAACTCAAGCCACACAGGAGAGTTAGATTGGCTTAGTCTGAGTTTTGCATTTCGAAAGGCAGTTCAATCTTCAACTCGTTTCCATTCTGTATTTCAGGTTGGTGGACATGACAGGCTAGGAATGCAGTTAGTTCCTCTGAAGCTGTTAACGCCAAATACGACAAAGGAATTCACGCTTGATCTGGTCAAGAATACGAATGTCAACGATCCTCAGAACAGGAAGCGAAGAGGCCAGCTTGTGGTGGAGCTGACTTATGTTCCTTTTAGAACAGACAGCATCAACATTCATGAAAATGGGGATGGATATGAGAGCATGGAAAATGGGAACGCTAGGACATCGGATGAAGGGGCCTTTGGTGGGGCAGGTGTGCTCTTGGTGACGATCCAGGGAGCCGAAGATGTAGAGGGCGAGCATCACAGCAACCCTTATGCTTTGATTCTCTTTAGAGGAGAAAAAAGGAAAACAAAGGTGAACTTTACCTCTTTATAATTTGTTAAACACATGCATATTCTTCCCTAGAACACAAAGTTTCAGTTAGTTACCAGACAAGACCTTTCATTAAACAGTTAGTACTGAGTTCATTTTTCGTTCTCACGAAACTCATATGTCAACTCCGAGATAAAATGTCATGACTAACTTCTACTTGTTTCATTGACTTTATCTGGAGGTTGGTTTTTTAGATGATGAAGAAAACTCACGACCCCACTTGGAATGAAGAGTTCCAATTCATGCTTGAGGAGCCTCCTTTGCAGGAGAAGATCCACATTGAGGTTTTAAGCAAAAGAGCAGGCATTCATCTCCGATCAAAGGTATCTTTTACCAAAGATTTGCTTATTTTCTTTACCTTAATATCCTGGACATATACTTTTAACAATGTGTCGAAGATTTTGCATACGTTTCATCATGTAGGAATCATTGGGGTACATCGATATTAATCTGAGTGATGTTCTACACAATGGGCGCATCAACAACAAGTATCACTTGATCGATTCGAAAAATGGGAAAATACATGTGGAGCTAAGTTGGAAAATGGCTTGAAGGTACAGTAGTGGACTTGGTATAGTGGTATAAATTTTGTTTAAAAGGAATCTCAAAGTCTCAGTTCACTTACTACTAACTACAAAGAACTACAAAGAGAACAAAAAAAAAGGAGCATGTTTAGTTTTTGCTTTGATCATTGTATCAATATTTCAATCTAAACATAATAGCAAGTCTTTCTTTCTTGTTTTTTTTTTCCTTTCCATATGATGAAATCATAGCTATAGGACCCCGCAAATTATCAGATAAACTACTGTTACATATATATGATAAAGTTAAAAGAAGCTGGTGACTATAACAAGGGTTAAGTAGACAATTACCACTTTTTTCAAATATTTAACTAAATTTATCACCACTATTAGAAGCTGGTGACTATAACAATTGCATGTTTTATGAGAAAAATGACACGGATTGGACTAACTTAGGCCAAAATAATTTTTTTGTACATTTTTCTAAAAATGATATATTTGGAAGTGTCAAGGATATCTTGACATAGGTCAAGAGCTTCTTGACTATGAAAAAATTATTATTGAGGATTTTTTTATAGTCAAGAAGCTCTTGACCTTTTTGACCATAGGTCAAGATGTTTTTGACACTCTCAAAAATGTTATTTTTGAAAAAATATATAAAAAAAGTCAAGATATTTTTGACACTCTCAAAAATATTATTTTTGAAAAAATATATAAAAGAAGTCATTTTGGCCCAAGTTAGTCCTATCCATCTCCTTCTCTCGTGTCCTCCTCTCATGTTTTATTTATTTGTTTATTAGAATTGAGGCATAGACGATATCAACTCGGTGGGTCAGGCAAGGCAAAGCAACTAAGGTGGATCTCAAGCCCATCTCAACTTAGTCGAGGCCCAATTGTGTTAGTTTATTTATCTTAGGGCTTTTTAGCCAAACGACTGGATAGATCATAATTTGTAAAATGACTGTTTTTTAAACACTGTTAAAAAATAGTTAAATTTTGAAAATTATTTAAAAAATAGCTTTTTTCATATTTAGTATATCAAAATATAGTGATTTATTTTTTGAAAATTGATTTCGTTTTTAAAAAAATTAATTTATTAATTTTCAAAATTGATTTATTTTTTAAAAATTTGATTTACTTTATAACAAATAGATCAACCAAAAAATAGTTATTTATCAAAATAAAATTATAAAAGGGTCATTTATTAAATTGATCATTAAAACAAGATCGTTTCTTAGAAATACTCTTTATCCTTACCATATGACCCTAAAGCCTTGTTTGAGAAACTTGTCTAAGCTCAGCTATAGCCAAGGTTATTAACTTAGAGAAAAAGATATAGATAGGACTAATTTGAGCTCTTTAGTCTCTTCTAGGACTATGTTGATATAGTGTTTTTTTTTTTTAAGGATCAAAACTTAGGAATAGTGGAGAGATAAAAAAAATGGGTTTCCATATCTGTCCCTTGCCCAAAAGACGATTCAAACTTGGTAGGTGGGCATTAAATGCTCCTCTCTTTATGTCATTTTATTTTGTCACATTTTTTCCTTCTTTATTTTCGTTCTCTCTCTCTCTCTCTCTCTCTCTCTCTCTCTC